>JARHVA010003295.1:577500-795000 GCA_037957365.1 Torreya grandis | reverse complement strand
AATATTGGAGAAACCATTAAACAAATGATCAAAATATCGAAGGAGGAAGAAATTGCTCAAGAAGAATTTAAGGATAAAGTTCAAAAATTGATAGGGTATGTGTAATTATTTTAAGAATCCAATAAAGACACCTATATCTCATCAATTGGAGGCACCTAATAAATTCCTTTTTATAATACAATAATCAATTGTAACCATAATTAAATATAATATTTTTGGATAGACTCTAAAAGCCTATGTTGAGAAATTATCATTGGATGGTATGAAATACATTTAGAATATGATCAAATTAAATGAAATAGTTGACTTAGAGTATATCAAAATTGATAAAGAGATCCAATTATATGACTGAGAATTGATGTCATGAGAAATAATGAAATTATATGCCAAACATATGACTATCATTGATATAGAATCAATGGTCAAAGTTTGGATTTTTTATGAAAGAAAATATGATGCCTCTTTCAAATGGATAGAATGAATCCTACTGAAGAATGAAATTATGAATAAATATATGAATGAGTTGTAATAACAAGTTCAAATGGGAAGAAGACAAAAACATAAATCTCTTCTAATTTAGGATAATTACATTTTTATCTACTAAAAGAAGATGAAACTAGTTAGTATATTGTACAAGAGGTAAAATAACATTTCAGAAAATAGATCAATGAGGAATTGTTCAAGTAAAATGCATGCAATGTTTCTTCAATGTTATTATTGAGTGAGATCCATGCCTCACTTAAATATATTAACAAATAACTAATTAAGTTATTAGAAGTCAAAAATACCATGATGGTGGCATATAATAGATGGTTGACATGCTAAAAATACGTGTAAATTACTAATGGAACTGCAATCTCTAAAGTAGTAAAAAAACCATAATTTTTAAATCATCCAAAGAAAAATAAAAAGATATGAGATCAGTTTTTAATCTACCTCCATTATCATAAAAATCATCTTATACTCCAAGGAACACCTCCTAGAATGCTCAGAACTTACTTTTCCATTTTCATTTATTTTCTATTTTTGGAAAGTTTTATTTTCATTTTGTGAAAATTTGAAAATTAGTGAAAATTAAATAGGAAAAAAATATGAATATCAAAAGTCACACTATAATGTGAAGGGTTAGCCCATTCACTCATATCTTTATAAATAAGATAAATGGAAATGGTACCAGGTTGTTTTATCCTCAATATAATTTGTTGAAAGGAAGGAGAAAGAAACTTTCTGCTTGTTATTCATTAAAGAACATAGGTTAATTTATAGAACATTTTTTTTACCATTTTATTTGTTTATGTGTATTTTTATTATGTTAATACACATTTATATATTCAATCAATACTTGTATTGATCTCAAATAAGCATGTAAATTTATATAAATCCTTTTATTCATGCATATGATGAAATATATGTTTGATCATTAATGTGTGACCATTCATATTCCTTAATTTTATATTTATTTCTAGCTAAAAATAGTAAAACCTAATTCTTTTCAACCTATAGATATTATAAATAGGTTTATTTTAATTTTTCATATTTTAAGTAAAGGGAACTTCCCCTCTAAATAGAGGAGATACTTTTATCTCATTCATTATTATAAAATTGGATATTATTCAAAGTGAAAAATACTTCACCAACATGTATTGAATATGATATTTCATGTATCTTATGGATACATGATGTAGACACCAAAAAATATACACATTATGATTCTAAATGTCCAAATTCCCCTAGACCACCCTAGGACCCCCTTGGGACCAATTTAAACCTTCATCTAACTAACTCACCTAACCTATCATTTTACCCATTTTCACCCTTGAACCTTGACCATCAATGGTCAAGATGACTGCTAACGGTCACCTTGACCATCAACGGTTACGGTGCACCTCCGTAACCACCAACATACAAGCTACCCACCTTAGTTTTCTAAAAGTAGAATGTCTAAATCCATGTGCGAGCCATTGCTTGCATGAGTTAAAATTAGAGATATTAGTTAACATCTTGTTTAACCTTCACTTGAACCTCTTATCTTGCTTATAAGAAGAGAGGAATAAGGAGGTGAAATCCATCTGTAATTGTTATGAAGAGTGTATGCATCTAGAGTTCCTTTATTTTTTAGGTTAATTATCATCAATAATCTAGGGATCAATATATCACTTCAAATAACACACTTTCCATCACCACTCTACCAAAGCATAAAGTATCATTACTCTAAAAAAATCATATCAAACTCTACTAACAAGTCAACCACCTCATGTATCCACTTGATTAGCCTTTTGTAAGATAAGTATTTGTCTTCTAGTATTCATTTCCTTTATTTGAATTTTTTACTCAACCTAACACTAACCAATCTCTCAAAATCTAAATTTATGATCCCATTAACCAATTCTTTACCTACCTAGACCTACACATAATAACCATCGATGGTCTTCTTAACCACCAATGGTCTACCCAACTATCGATGGTTAGCTTAACCACCAATAGTCACCTTAATCACTGACTATCATATCAAGCACTAATGGTCACTATGGAAAAAAATAACATCAAGTTATTTTCACCCTCTTACCTCCAACCAAATCTAGTTTTTTGTGTCTCTACCTTTTCATAGACCCCTACCTAATTTTTTGAAATAGACCTGAGCCATTTATCACTAGTATTGACTTTCTTATTGTTGTATTTGTCATTTATAGTCTATTTCTTTATCAAAAAAAAATTTATTAAATTTTAGTACATTTTGATTATTGATGCAAGTAACTTATATTCTAAAATAAACTTAATTGTTTAAAATGTGTAGATTAATAGCCCCTAATGAAGCTCGTGCTTCTAGGATATAGTTGGTGTTGGGTAATCCACTCAGCTATCTATCCAACTAACCATTTTCTTTAGTGTTGTCTTATTTATAGGACATCCTCCTAAACCAAAGAGGATTTATTCAAGATCATCTAATTCAATGCATGCATAATCAAACAAGTTTTTCAACCATACCCATATTTAGTTTCTTCTTCTTCCTTGCTTGAAATTTTAGTTGAAATTCACTAAAATATTCTAGCATTCCTGGTGGGACCTTGAGTCTTTACTTGGGTTTTATCTTGTTTGCATATATATTATTTTCTCTATTCTATGCTCATAAACAAAATCAAAAGTTAATTTTGAGTTTAAACTTAAGTGCATACATTGATTGCTTAGAAGTTTAGCTCATATAGTTTCACTTAAGGTAAAGTAATCCTATCATAGAATCACTTTTTTACACACACTAAACCACTATACTTTCATAAATTAAACATAAAAAAAACTTGATACAAGGTGTGACTAGGATTTAGTCACCTGCTACTCACCTTACCCTTTCTTAGAAATTCTTCTTGGAGGTCATTACCAAGGGGAGAACCAACTCAACTATCTAGTTGAGTATGGAATCTAGAAATTGGTATATATTGGCTAAGCACCCAACACCCTTATCTTTGTGGTGTGTGAAGTGATAGGGAAGGACCTTATAGTAATACATGTATTGATTCCTAACACAAATCTTTGTTAGCACCTAAAATAGCTCAAAACCAACTTGTAGTATATAAAATGTCCAAATTGATATTTTGAGTGTGGCTTATGACACCCCATCCATAGGTCCTTTTTACATTCTATTTTGACCCTTTTAGACACATTTTTGCCCATTTCCAGTCATCCAAAACCTTTTGAATGATCATTCCACCCCAGCTAGATAGTATTCCCCATGCTAAACCTATTCCCCTAGGTCCTAATCTTGTAGGATAGGAGCACCCCATTTGGACTATAGTTCCTAATAGAGGAGTGTCTCATTTTTGGCAGTCCTTTCCATTTTCACTTTGAGACCCAGTGATCATTTTCATCTAGTCCTTATCCTTAATTAGGTTGGCCTAGTATGAATACATCTGATCCATGATCAACCATTCCCCATAAAATCCAAATTAACTCTCATTTATAAATGAGGTGACAAAACTTCCAAAGAAAGTAATAATATAAACAAATCACTAAGGCAAACTTCCATATTTTATGCACACAATCACCTAATATAGCTACAAACCTACTCAAATCCCCATACTAGACCCTAACCACCTCAAACACTATCAATTTGGTATTTGCATCTACATCACACTATTTCAAAAAGCATATTAGGTGGTAAAACTACATATGGCTTGATCCCTTTTCAAATTATTGGTATGTAAGTAGTGTGACCACACATGGGGTGTGGATTACAAAATCAATACATCTTTTACACTAACCCCCCCTCCTTCTTAAGTAAGTTAAAGATTGTTTTATCAAACATGATGGAGGGTTAGGGTTTGAAGACAAAATGAGCTCCATAATTAGTTATGTCAATAACCATCACTCAATTTTTCACAAGCACACTTATACAATCACAAAACAAATACCTAGAAAGTTTCAAGTCTCTATGATTAGTTTGGACAATAGTGGTAGGAATGGAAAATAGCATCAAACACCAAAGCATCCACTTTTTGGTACTCCTATCCTTTCACCCAACAAAATTTAGATTCATCAGCATAGTAGTTTTTGACCTCTATATTAGCCATCCCAGTCTATTTTCTAGCTAAGTTAAATTTCATCTTATTTATTGCTATTTTTATCAAGGTGGAAAAGACAAATAGTTCCACAAATTAAGACTATATTTATTTCTATATTATTTACTATTTTATTAATCTATACCCTTAACTAAAATAGGAATAAAACTCCATTATTCCCAAATAAGTTAAATCATTTGGTGAACCTGAATTACTTCATTTATGCATAAAACCCCTAGGGAAAATTCCTTGCTGATTTTTAACAATATGTTTCTGATTTTTTAAATTAAATTAGATTTCACATAAAATATAAATGGATCTCACTTATTTCAAAACATTTCTTACAAAGAATAAGAATTCATACTTGGTCCTATCATGTATATGAATTATGAAGTTTACTATATTTTAATGCAAAGATTCATTCTTTCCCTTTCATGCTTACCTTTTATACTTTGGGATGATATTAAGATATTTATTGATAAACATGCTAAGATCCCTTTCCTTTAAAGCAATGTTTATTTTTATTTAATACAAGGTTCCATTATTTATTTTACATACTCTCTATCTCATGTTGAATAATTTTCAACTCTATCTAGCTAAACATGTTATAAATGTCATGTTACAAGTCCAATTTTTTAATGCATTAGTGCAAACTTCCATCCTCTCTATCCCTTGTTTTTTATCTCCCATGTGGAATGTTATTTATAATCATATTTCTGTATAATTTATAAAGTCAATTACATGCATTTCACCCCACATACATGGTTTCTACCTAGATGTATATAACTCTTTTGATACTTTTGAGTATCTCCTTATCACTACTAGATAAAAACAAATACTAGTGGTTATATCTATTCCTCCTCCCTTCAAACTTGGTTCACCTAGCTCTTATCCCACACCTAATACTAGCTTTATGCCTATATTAGAACATGCAGTACATGATATCAACCAAGTTTATGAAGATAGGTAGGTTGATTACACTCATCATAATAGCCTTGTCACTCAAGTTAGCATCCCTTCTGATACAGTTTCAGCTCCTTCACCAATTATAGTTCTTCCTCTAGTTGAGATTCAAACATAGTCAAGGTGTCCATCATAAGCACATAGAGTTCATACACTTCCACAAAGGCCTCTTTTAGAGTGATGACTACATTAGTGATAGTTTCAAGGCTCTAGATAGTTTTTAGCTATAGTATTTACACCCAAGGTAGTATCATTGAGGTCTCATGCCTCTACACATAGAGCACTTTTCTAGAGAGCTTATTTTAATACCAAATGGGTCCCTAACAGCCCTGTAGTTGTATCCACTTCTCAAAGTTACAAAGGGACCCCACAGTCGATTTCCACTATAGATATTTTAGAGCACTTACAACATACATAGCTTTCAGATTCATAGTCTCAACCCTTCCATCATGATTCATGATCATGCATAATCCCTCTCCTTCATATAGGACACCATGATAAGGAATCTCTTATGAGACTCATTGGTTATTATCATTTCTTCTTAGTCTCAATTGTACATAGTTTTTTTCTTCTTTCTTGTACATAATTTCTCAGCTTACTTTTACATGTGTATTTTTTATTAATTATACATAGTTTCCTTATAATTACTTGTACATATATTATTTTAAAATAACAAAAACAATATAATATTTCAAAATATAAAAAATAATATAACATGTCAAAATACAAAAACATTCAAATAACTCAAAAAACTAATTTTTTTTATTATATGCAATATCCATGCATTACATTTCTACTACCATGTTAGACTTAAATTTTGCTATTCTATGCTATTGTTTGTCAATTTATCTACATTACCATGATTCACTTGATATTTTTTGAGTGTGTGTAGTGATACCTAGATCCTTGATTGCTTCACTCTATCAATTGAGGAGGCATCCTACTTTTGCATTGAAGACATACATCAACATATCTACCCACTAGGGGCATCTTCTACATGACTACACCATCCAGGTTATGCCATTCCTACACCACACATTCTAGTTATCATGTGATGTAAATTACTTACTATATTACATAGATTATTTTATTGACACTAACTAGTATATAACACTTGTCTATTTCTTAGCATCTACCTAGTCTTATACTACATGTTTTGCATACTTTCAAATCTTATTTTGATAAGTTAGATGTGATAGTATTTAGAGAATTTACATGCCTTCCTTTCTTGCTTTGAGTATCTAGATGTGATTGAATTTCTAAGTTCTTATTTTTTTACCTATGTGTGCCTTAGCAAATTTGCCAATGTCCTTTGCTTGTACTTTTGTATGTGCTTGTGTTGTTTTTGCTAATCTTGCTCATTCATAATTGTATGTGTACATGGTCATTTGAACATACCTTTTATGCTTGCTTTCCTAGTTTGAGTGGCATGTGCCCATGTCCCTCTTTTGCTTGGCCCCTTGGCCTATTTCATATGCTCCTTACTTATTTCCTTGTAAGCTTGTGTACTTCTTATTTTTTTCCAATTCTATGATCCACATAATGCATTATCTTGCCTTTTTGGATGCCATGATAGACATCATGCTCCATCCCTCCTTGAAAAATAACTTGATTTCTAGTTTTAGTTCAGTTTACTAAACATGCTATTACATTATTACATCTATCTAGGCATACCCCTATTGATATAACAATATACAATACAAACTATGATATATCTTGAGAGATATTTTAGATTATCATTTTTATATCATGTATTTCATAGAATAACACATTTGTATGGATCTTTATTCTAAGGGTAGTCATTATAAGGTCTTCATTCTTACCCTAAGAAGAGGGGGTAACAAATAAGGGTTTTGTCATAGAGATCAAAACCCTGTATTGATCAAAATTAGTTTTCAAAACACTTAGAACAATAATTAAAATTTAGAATATGAAGAACAAACTAGAAAATAGAGATGAACACATAAAAATCATCAAAAATAGTAAAGGATAAGAGTTCCACATTTGGACTATATTGCCCTAGAGCAAAGTGTCCACCTTATGGTGCTCCTATCCAAATAGCCAAAAACCTAGAATTTTTAGAAATAGATAGAAAGGTAAGGTTAAGTATAGTTTTATCAATGATAGTCTAATTTAGATTAGGTAGTTTTAATATAGTTTTACTTAGATTATCTAGATATAGGGGGAATTATGTGTGACATGATGGATCTCACTTCCAATTTTTTATTAGGTAGTTGGTATAACTTCCAAATCAAAATCCATGTTACAAACACCAGTGATTGGGGGCAATGTACATGACATATTTACCTTCTTTTATTTCTAGTTAATTGTATTACCTAAGTATTCTTAGTAGTTACATGACTTATTCCATCTCTAGGTGGTTGGCATAATTTTAGATTGGCTTTCATATAATCGTAGTTCTCATTTTTGGAGTGGATTTCATACAAGCCTAATCTCCACCTTTTGGAGTGGTTAAGATTGGCCTAGTTCTCAGTACACGTTTAGATATCCATGATACATTTTTAGATTATAAATCATTCATGAGCTTCATAATCCATCTAAAATGACACACATTCCTATTGGTATTAATTCACAATTTAGACTTAGTGGGTGATGATGGAGCAAAAGGACTAGTTACCCTTTATATTCTTGATCTACCTACTTAGAAGGATTGGGCACATAGTCTAAACATTGATTAACACACACATGATCACATATATTCACTACATAGTGGGTGATGATGGAGCCAAAGGGCTAGCCTTTATATTTTTGAGCCACTCTTAGGGAATTAAGTAGTCAGCTCTATTAATGATATTGTTCTTGGTACAACACATACCCAACATCACTTAGCATAACTCAACATCACTCAACACCACAATAGATTTTGTATTGGTTCACGTACCTATTGAGGTGTATTCATTCCTTTCTCTTCCTATCTCTTTTACAAAGCCTTTATATGTTATTATTTTAGACATATCATGTCTAATAAGAACTGATCTACTCCTTATTTTATTTTATAGATTTATGCTTCACACTATGCTCTCTCTATACACACTCAATATCATAGATATTCATGGGCTCCACCCTTTCAGGTAAGTTTAGGTATGCTTTCTATTTTTACTATATCCTAGTATTTCTCTTTGTTACATCACTAGAATAAATGGGGGGAATGTAGTCATATAAAATATCCAAATTGGTAGTTTGAGTGTGGCTTGTGGTACCCCATCCATATGTCCTTTTTACATGCTCTTATGACCCTTCTACACACCTTCTATCTCATTTATAGTCATCTAAAACCTTCTAAATGATCATTTGACCTTAGCCAGATAATATTCCCCATGCAAAACTCATTCCCCTAGGTCTTGAGCCTATAGGATAAGAGTTCCCCATTTGGAATATAATGCCTAATTAAGAAGTGTCCCATTTTTGATAGTCCTATCCATTTGTACTTTGATCCCCAATAGTCATTTTCATCCTATCCTTATCCTTAATTAGGTCAGTCTAGAATGAATACATCTAACCCATGATCAATTTTTCCCTAAAAAATCCCACTCAAAGTTAATTTACAAAGGAGGTGGTAAAACTTACAAAGCAAGAAAGAATACAAACAAAGCACTAAGGAAAACTTCCTTATTCTCTACACATAATCACCCAATATAGTTTCAAACCTACTCAAATCCTCATACTAGGCCCTAACCACCTCAAACATTATCAATTTGGAATTTACATCTACATCACACTATTGTATAAAGTGCATTAGGTGGGAAAACTACATATGGCTTTATCCCTTTTCATAGTATTGGTATGTAGGCAATGTGCCCCCATAAGGGGTGTGTATTTCATGTTTAGTACATCTTTCACACTAACCCCCCTCTTTCTTAAGTGACTCAAATATCATTTTGTCAAGCATGATGGAGTGTTAGGGTTTGAAGACAAAATCATCTCCATAGTGAGTTCCATTGATAACCAATGCTAATTTTTTCACAGGCACACTTATACAATAATAGTATAACTACCCAAAAAAATGTAGGTCTCTATGGTTAGTTTGTACAATAGTGCTAGGAATGGAGAACAACACCAAACACTAAAGCATCCACTTTTTAGTACTCCTATCCTTTCACCCAATGAAAGCTAGATTTAGGTTCACAACACCCTCCCAATCCTACACAATCATTTTCAACCTTTGTATCAATTATCTTAGTCTATTTTCTAGCTAATTTATATTTCTTCTTATTTATTTCCATTTTTATAAAATTTGAAAAAGATAAATAGTTGCACAAAATAGGACTATATTTATTGCTATAATTTGTACCAATTTATTAATCTATAACCTTAACCAAAATAAGAATAAACATCCATTATTCCCAAATAAGGTAAATCACAACAATATATTTCTTCTATAGCACTTGATCTATAGGCCAACTTCTATCACAATTCTCATGAGCTTAAGGCTTAAGACAAAAGAGAGAGTAAAAGTAACCTATAGGACTTAACATGATTTTAGAGTGTGAATACTTTTATTGATCATTTCTTATCTTCTCTTTATTTGAGTGGTGATATTTCTTTTGCATTCTCTCTCCCTTACCTTGGATGGTTGTAACTTGCCAATAGTGAGAGAATCTAATAGAGTAAAACCCATCACCAAACCAATCAACCTCTTCTACCTCTTCATTTATGTACTATGTCTCTAAACCAATAGACTCTCCTCACCCTTAAAGAAGTCCTCCTTTACCTTAGGAGGTTCCCCAAGGAGATGCATATTTTATTACCTTCTTAGATAATAATCATGTGGCCCTTTAGAACTACTTTTAACACCATGCCCCATTGTGCATTTTCTTTGGCTCCCCCTATAGACCCACCTTATGGAATGCCTTCTCATATCATGGGAGATACTTATATTTCCATGTTTACCACCCAACCATTATAAATCAAAGATTCCTCATCCACCAATAATCCCTTTGATACTACTGGGGAAAACTAACCTACCCAACCTACAAACACCCTTATACCTTCCACCCCTACCAATAACTCCACCTTAGGAAAAACCCAACCATTAACCACCTATACTCCCCTCTTTGTGGGAGTACCTACCACTAACATTACCAACCTTCCTTTAATCAACACCTCACTTAAAATTCTTGTGGTGTCTATACCCTCTACCTTGCCCCTAGTTAACACAAAGGTCACCTCCCTTCCTTTGATCACCAACCTAACCACCACTCCTACCCAATAGGTGTCCATTTCACCAAACATAGGTTACATCCCTAACCCACAAAGGCATGTACCTCTACCTAGTACCCAATCAGCTACATCCACCTACCCTCATATATCTTCCACCCAACCACCAATGTCTGCATACCAATATGTGATGTCTCCTCAAACCCCTTCTAGCTATTAATATATCACCCAACCACCATAGAAATATGCAAATTACAACCTTCTAGGTGTACAACCCCATGCATACCTCATGAATAAGATGACTACTCTAGATTTATCCATCTTTGGATCTCACAACATCCTATCATATGATCAAATTTGTAATGAACCCATTCACCCATATGTCCCTATCTGACTATATCCTCCTCAATGGGAACTTCCCAAGTTCTCCAAGTTTTAGAGTAAGGAGGATCCCTAATATCACCTTAGGGAATTTAGGTACTCATGTTATCTAATTTCTTATGATGATGCCCTCTTTCTCTGCACTTTTATTATGTCTTTATTAGGACTCATATTGGATTGGTATAGTTCCTTAACAAAGAATTACCTCTTTACATTCACCTAACTAGCTTAAACTTTCTTGGATCAATTTTCAATAAATATATACAATAAGGCTTCTATCACTAAACTCTACTCTATCTATAAATTTGATGATGAATCCATTGGTGATTTTGTAGATCATTAGAGTAGCCTAATCAATTAGATTTCCTTCTCCTTACCCCAAATTGAATTGATCAAACTCTTTGCTTGGGCATGTGCCAAACATACCTCTTCCAAATTACATATTTAGAGCTTCCAAACATTTGACAAAGATTTCACCATGGCACATAATTAGAAAATTGATCCATCAATAAAGGAAAGTGAAATTAAAAACAAGAACTCTACCTATAAGACCAATGAGCCTTCTTCCTCCAAACCAAATAACCAAGCCAACATTGGGACAAAAATTAAAGGAACTATAAATGTAGTTTTCCTTAAATATACTTCTCCATCATTGTCTAACCAACCAAATTCCTCCACTTCTTCAAATAAAAAGATCAAAAATTAAAACTAAAAAACCCAAAAGTAATTTAATCTACTTGGAGAATCCTATGCTTCAATCCTAGATAAGTTATTAAAGGCCAATATCATACAGCTTCCCCCTATCAAACCACCTCAGTGATTTGATTCTTCTCATCCCACACCTAATTGGTACAATGATAATGATATATATGCCTTGAATTGAGTAGTATGGCATGACTTTAGTATGTGTAACACCTTTAAGAACATGTTCAATCTCTCATTGACAAGGGGGATCTTGTGTTGGATAAACCCAATGCATCTTGAAACAAAAACCTTGACATATTTAGGAATCCTTTCCCTAATCATAAACCTACCAAAAACAAGAGAAACATAGTTGATTTTTCTCATGATTCCCATACTATTAACATGGTTATTTGAATGCTCATTATGGAATAACCTACTACCCAACCTATTTGTTCCTCACCCTCTCTGATTATTTAGGTAGTGGAGTTAACTTATCCTCTTTTGGAGACCCAAGTTGAGGAAGCCCTCTTTTTTCCTCCACTTATTTATGTAGTGTATCCATCAACCCATCCTTATATCAACATACAATAATAATCACCCATTTTTCCTTCTCCCCAGACCATTATGAAATTTACTACCCTTTCAAAGATCATTCTTGAAGAGGAAGCCCCCATGTCTACACCTCCCATAGAGGAGTCACCCACTCAAGCCATGCATTATTTTATTGAGGAAAATGATGAGGTTATCATCCCTCTATCTCAACCTATGGGATTATCTTTTAGGTCTACTATCCAGGGAATAAAACTAGCCTACAAACCATTCTCTAGGTTAGTGTAAAAATTAGAATTTGTCTCCAATTTTGACATGGATCGAGCCACCTTCTAGAAGCAATTAGGGATACCTTATATCACCAAGAAATAACCTTAAACCATACCTTTAGTAGACCAACCCATCACTCCTATTATCCAAACCCTTATCTTACCAACTAAATCGATGAAAGCCTTTACCAACCCAAAAATTCCTCATCCATCCAAGACACCTAAACCCCATGAAACCAAATCAGCTTCTCCAACCAAACCAACCAAACCAATAAAGTCCCTTATAAAATTACCTAAATAAATCCTTAATAACCCATTTATGAAGGTGGATCTTACCTCACCAAACCTAACAACTAAGCACTAACCTAAATCAACCGAGTAGAAACACCAAAAGGATAGAGAGCCAAACTCCTAGCTCCCTCCACCTTTCCCTCTATCTTGGGACCTCATCCCTCCACTCTGATTAGAAATTTGGTTTCCCCAACCAATACCCAACCACTGTTATTAGTCATACTAGTACACTTGATTTCTAACACAACTATGTTCACCAAACCAATAATGACTAAGATACCTACCTTTAAACCTCCTCTCTCCATTTTATCAACCTCTATCTTACCAAAACTAAGATCACCAACCAAATATGCTACCTTATGTAAAGCTTCCATCACCAAACCTATTGCCAAAAGGACTTCCACCTTACTAACTAAGACTAAAACCCCCAAACCCTCACCACCTTTAGCTAAATATTACTATATAAATTTACAAAGGCTATTATAATATTCTTGCTTGACCTTACCCCCTATCAAATCATTTGACCCTCTCGAGTCAAAGCTTCTATGGTATAATAACTACCAAGTGTATTCTTATCATAAGACACTAAGGCATGACATGAAGAAATAAAAATCTCTCCAAACCATTATCCATTGGATCTATAATGAGGATGATCTATTAATATATGAAATTATCATGGCCCCATTACCAATCCAATGACCAATAACCACTAGCGAAAAATTGCCTATTCCCCAACTCTCACCTCAAAGTGATGAGGAATCAAACAAATTTCCTATGTTAATTCCTCAGTCTATCCACACCATTAATCTGGTCATGAGAGTGAAAAAAAAGTATAAATGGAAGGCCAAATTTTCTATATTATGGACATAATCATTTTTTACCTCCCAACCAAATCAAAACCAAACACCTTCACCTCTAACCAAACCCAAGGTATCTATCTTAGGTGCCTCCCAATCTAACCCCTCTAAATCCATCAGGAGAGTGGTGATAAAATAGCTTCACCAAAACCCAATGAAGATGAGATTATATGAGTTGATTTCTATGTCACCTCATCATCTCTAAGCAATGACCAAAACATTATAATCGATAGAGGTCCAACTTGAAGACCCTCAACCCCTAGTAGCCTTTGGTAGTGGTATTCACATTTCTAACCTTGTCACCTTAAAGGATTAAAAAATACCTTTTATCCATATATATGATCTATGTCCCCCTCTCTTTATTGCTACTTCAATCAACCAAACCTACATCAAACATTTTATGATTGATGGGAGAGTTAGTATTAATATCATCTCTTCCCATGCCTATAACCAACTAAACCTTCCAAATAATTTCATGTCCAAAACCTTGTTTATCCTTAGATCCTTTAATGAAATCATGACCACTACCCTAAGAATTATTGTCATTCATATCTATGTAAGACCACACATTCTCCCTAAATTCTTTTATGTAGTGGAAGGAAAATTCTAATACGACTATTTTCTAGGACCACCTTGGATCCACTCCATGGGTTGCATCTCCTCTACCCTACATCATTTCATTAAATTTAAGAATGAAGACAAAGTCATCACCATCTAAGATTAATAATTTACCTTTTCAACATGTAATATAACATATTAACCCAATGGCATTCTCTTACCCCCATCTAGCACACCCTCCTTAATCAATGATAAGACCTCCACCATGAAATAAGAATCCCTACCTCCCTTTACCAAGTAGACATCCACTAGCTTCTACATCCTCTATGATTATACCCCCACCTCAGACCCCTTTGAATCCACATTCCAACATCTTTCATTGGGGGAATGTCATCTCCTCACCCTTGACACTTTCCCTACTCCCCATGAATATGGGAAACTAGACCACCAAGATGGGTATGACCCTAATGTTAGAACCATTTTTCCCTTTGGACCTCCCCATTATCAAACTCATTTCATTTATGGGAGACTTGACAAACCACTTGGTTCTTCTACCACCTCCTCTTCACCTAGACCATTCACATCTTGCTTTTCCTATCTAGACAATCTAAGTTTTGCCAAAACATACCCCCATAGGCATTCTTAGAAAATATTTAGTCTTTGATGATATGATCATGGCCCACATGGATTGGTTTTCATTAATTCCAAAAATCATCATGATAAACATGGCCTTGGTTTTATTTTACCTACCAAGAAGTAAACTAAACCACCTACTGCTACCATTATTGAAGAAGATACCCCTTCCTCACTAACCTCTCCTCCACCTACATGTGAGGATGATACCATCATCCCACCTATAATTTTTTCATCAACATGATCAGACTTGAACCCTTGAGTTATCCAAATAAGGGGGAAACCATAACCATCCCTTTGATCCATCCTACAGTGATAAGAGATGACTCTCCTATCATTAACACTATTTAGGGGTAGGATGATGATTCCATTCTCACCTACCTTGGTGACCTATATTATTCCATTAACAAATACCTTCCTCTAGAGACCTTAACCATGCTAAATTAATCCACCATATATATCAACTTAGATACTAAAAATAACCCCCATATTATCAAGATTGGCCAATCATTGAATGTCGAGGAACTTTAAGATTTCCCCTCTTTCCTCCAAGACTGCAACATAGCATTCACTTGTTCTTATAGTGACATGCATATAATTTACCTTACCATTTGTACCCATAACATAGTCATCAACCATGATGCCAAGTTCATCAAGTAGAAGCTTTGATGCATGCACCCTTTGATAACCCTATTCATCAAGGAAGAGCTTCAGCATCTTCTATCTATTAATTTCATTCAACCTATTGACTATACCCAATGGGTATCAAATATTGTAACTATCAAAAAATCCATATGGTGACTATGCATTTATGTGGAATTTCATGACCTAAACCTCACTTGCGCTAAGGATGACTTTCCCCTATCAAGCATCAACTAGCTAGTTGATTTTATAGCCAAAAATGAGATGTTATCTCTCATAAATGGATTCTTGGGTTACAATAAAATCATAATTACCCCCAAAGAATAGCACAAGACCACCTTTACCACCCCATGAGAGACCTTCTACTATAGATTAATGCCTTTTGGGTTAAATAATACTGGTGCAACCTACCAATATACCATGACTTACATCTTCTATGATATTATCCACAAGATTTTAGAGGACTTTGTGGATGGCCTCAAAAAATCCAAAATTTGAAAGGATCATATGGTTTTTCTCAATATCATCTTTAAGCAGCTTATTTTTTATCTTAATTTCTACTCATTTCTTAATTAAGGAAAAAGGTAAGAAACTAGTAATAGGGATGTGGTAGAAGATCCTAGTTTTTATGCGTGCATGATCTAGACAAGTGTAGAGAGATAATTTTTGTCTTTGAAGGATGACTTGTAGATAATAAATCACTAATAAAAGGGATTCTTATAAAGATAGTTAGGTGGACTGCATAGCATGAGCTAGATCCAAGAAGCACGAATTTTTTATGAGGATATCAATCCACTCTTTGATAATAATTAAGTTGATAGAGATAAAATAAAAGTAATTATAATCAAATAAAAGAGAGTATTGAAATAAAATACAAGAATAAATGAATGCTTGTTAGAGAAAATAACTAAATATAGAAATAGTGGGTCAATACTAGTGATAAAATATATGATATTAGGTTTATAAAATTAGGTAAGGGTTTTTGAATAGGCAAAAACAAAAAAAATTATACTGGGTTAAGGATAAGGGGTTGGAAATAACTTGTTATTTCTTACCATAGTGACTACTGATGATTAGAGTGACCATCAAAAGTTAAATTCACTATCAGTATTTGGGTAATCATCAAGAGTTAGAGGTGATTATGAGTGGTTACTTATGGATTTTGGAAGTGTTTATAAAAAGAGATTGTAGAATAGATCAATGATCAGGTAAGGGTCTATTAAGGGTCTAGGAGTTAGAAATCAAGATGTAAAAAAATTTTGATGAGAGAGAGAGAGAGAGAGTTCATAAATTGGAATAACAAAACTAATTACAAAAATACCTATTACTTGATAATTGGTTGATAGTTGATAGCTATAGTAATGGTACTTTGCCTCAAGAATAATTTTGGTAGAGGTTTAGATCTCTATTTTATTTACTAAAGTACTAGAAGGAAGACTGGATAGAAATCTTGAATAGTTGTGTTGTAGAATACTATGGTGATTGATTGATTCCACCTCCTACTCTCCTCATTTTATAGGTAAAGAGATATGGAGAATAAAAGGTTCCCTAGGAGGTTGGATTGCTAGTTTTGATGCTTGAGAGTTTGTTATAAATGGGCAAGGTAGATATATTTAATTATGCCATGTTAGCTTGCACATAGATAGTATTTGTGTAAGAATGAGGAAGACCTGACCATCTATAGTCAACCTAACCATCGACAGTCAAGTTGACCATTGGTAGTCAAGTGTTTAGAGGAAAATTGGTCAAGGTGAGTTAAATAAGGTTGGGTAATGGTTAAGTTAGTGAAATAGTGAGTTTAGTTAGTTTAGTATTTAAATAGACCCAAGATCTGATGGTTTGGTTAGTGGGTTAAGAAGGGTTAGGTGGTCCCTAAGGGGTCCTAAGGTATTTTGACATCTAGAACCATCATGTGTAGTTATTTAGTGTCTAAATTTTATTATTTTTTGTCATGTGGCTTTAAATTTACAAGATGTAAAAAAAAAATGGATTACTAGTCAAAGGTCTAGTTTCCTTGAGTATGAGAGGAGGTATTCCCCCTCAAACTAGGATTTGATGATGTAAAACTAAAATTGAGTCAAGGTTTGATAAGCGATGTATGGTGAATCATGAGTTTGGTGGAAAAAGGATGGTTAGGCATTTGAAATGCAAACGTATGCATAAAATACAACTAATTATGATATATGAGATCATATAAAGACTAAGATTGTTAATGTTGGTAAAAATAAGGTCCCTTATAGAAGGATTGGTGATGGAGTAATTGGGCCACAAAATTAGGCATAACTAATCAAGTTATTCCTATCAAGTCTTCTAGATAGGGTCAATGTTTTTATAGGTATTTGAGATAGGAAGTGCTCCTCTGAAAAACACAAATGTTCTCTTGTGGACTAGGTAGTGCAAATTCAAATGTTCAACATGGAAAGGTTGGTTGGTGTAGTCAAAAAGGACCAAAGCAAGGTCATTGCAAAAAATGTGATAGTTTGGTTCAAAAAATGGCCAAGATTGAGGTGGACATGGTTGGGTGGTTGGTTAGTTAGAGAGTGTATTATTTGAAGGTTGGTTTTGGTTTGGTAGAGAAGATAATTTCTAAAAACATTATTATTAGGTGTGGGTGCTTAAAAACTTAAAATGTGGGTTTCCTAACCATTGATAGTTAGGGGTCCTAAGATTGACCATCAATGATCACCCTTGACTAGATATTGACTAGTTTAGGGATGCACTAGATGGTTTGGTTATGGGAGATGTGGTTTAGAGGTCATATGTTTGATTTTCAAAGTGGGCCCTCTATAGATATCATACATTGTCATTGCAAAGCCAGACATGGATATATTGAAGGAGAGAGGGTGAGACTAAGTTCATCCCATTTGATAGAGTTTGGAAGCAATTCATCTTAGTGTAAGGGATTATAGGTTCATTATCAAGATATAGGTGGGAAGATTATATGTTTTTATTACTCAAGCCATAGTCAGAAGAGGTGGTCCTAGATCATGAGGAGCTACCCATTAAAGCAAGGGTTAATGATGTAGGTTTTATTGATGGCTATGTACCATGGTAATAGGCCCTTTATATAATGATAGATTTTGGGTGGGAAGATGGGGGCCAATAGGCCATAGATGTTGATCTAGTTAGTGGGGGTGCATAGTTATAGGTATAAGGTGGTGACCCTGATGGACATGCAAGAGTAGCACTAGCTATTACAGTCATAGATTATAGAACTATAGGGGTAGGTGGCCACATTATAGGGATAAATAATGATATTATAGGTTTATGTTCCCACTATGATAGGTGAGAGGGATTAGGCTAGGACATCACTTGGTTTGGTGACCAAGAGAGGGACAACTCAAGAAAGAGGGGAGGAATGGTGCTATCACTATCAGGATCACTAGGTGCCATCCTTATGACATGATACATAGCCACAATGGAGGAGTTAAGGTATTATGAGGCTATAGTTCTAGCACAGTGTCCTAAGTAGTTGTAATGGGGTGAGTATAGAGCTAGTTTAACAAGTGGGGAAGTTGTGGCAAATCTAGGTTATAGGGCCACTTATATGAGTATATAGGTTAACATCTTAAGAGGATAGGCACTAGATAGTAGTGGTAGTGTAGGTACAACCAGTGGTAGTGGTTCCCCAAGGGTATGATATGACATGATAAGATGCATAGATATATATTTACATGATTTTGATACTGGCCTACATGCTGATGTAGTGAGATGTACATGTTTTGAGATACACACACACTCACATTATTATATGTATTATTTATTTTTATGACATGATGTATATGATGTTATGATTCATGATGTGATTATGATGTTCATGTTTCATGGTTATGATTATGGATGATGTTTTGTTTTATTCATGGATATGATGTTTATGATGATGGATGGTTTTATTATGGGTTATTTATGTGTTTTATGATATGATTATGGTTATGATTATGCATTTGACTATGGATGTGATCTTTTAAATATGGTTATGATGTTATGATTTATAGTGGTTTTCTTTATGGTTATGACGTTTATGATCATGGATATGTGATGTGTTAAATATGATATTGAAGTTTAATGAAGGAACATAAAGTAAGATAGAATAACAAAATAGATGTGGGAAAAGAGATAAGAATCATGAGAAATATGTCTACATGAACCAATGATGAGAGGATAAGAAAAAAAGTGTTATTAATTTTTTATTAGTAAAGACAAAACAAAACTAAAGTTAGATTGGATTAAGGAACATAAGCCTTTAAAATTATTCGTATTAGCATGATTTGGTTGATAAAAAGATGTCTTAATCACATTGTGTCAAGTAATCTTATAATCCCTTTATTTGTAGATGGTATAAAGGGGAGGTAGGTGGTGTGTGGAAGGTAAATGGGTTGATAGGTAAGGTAACCATATGTGGTTTATTTTTTCCCTTCTAAAGGTGACCTAAGAACCATATTAGATAAGTCCATTCTTTAATGCAAGGTGTAAATTGATAGATGTAGGAAGTCTAATAATGTTATATAGGAAAGCTAATTGTATCTCTCTTGGGACAACTTATTCTAATTTGATATAGGGTCCTATGTTATTGCTATTATTTTGATAAGTTTGTGAAGCTAATCAATGTAAGAAGATTCAAATGTTTTCTTTTGAAAAATTTAACTTATCCATCCTTCAAGGGAGTGGTCTATGTTTGGGTGTGTTTATTTGGTGGTTGTCCTTTAAAGGAGCAGTCTATCTTTTAAGCAATTTTAGTTCTAGGTAGTTGTCCTTTAAGTGAGTAGTCTACAATGCTAGAGACATATGATGTAATTGATATTTTGGTATCCCAAATTGCTTTGTTGTTAGGTTTACAAATGGATATGTCTATATATGCTTAGAAATTTACCTTTATGAGGGAAAAACATTATCATAAAAAGTTAATGATAGGTAAAAGGGGTGGTTTTGGGAGATAATGACCATGGTATTCTATTTGATTAGATATGAAAATTATCCATGATAACCATTCTATGGGTAGAGTTTGGGTACCCATATTTGTGATTATGTTATAGTTGTGATGGATCATCACATGGTTGTACATTGCAATCAATTATCCTTAAAGGGATAGTGATAGGTAAGTGAAGGTGAAAATATTTTAAAGCAAGGGAGAGCTTAAGTTAGACAAGAAGGTGATTTTAATCCTTATTTAACAAAATAAAGGATGTAGATACAAATCATTGAGAGGCTCAAGTTATATTTTTTCTTTAAGAGAGGACAAATGATAAGCTCATACTCCATACTTATGGGTTATGATGTAGGGTCCAAGCCAATTGAAAGCAAACTTGCCTCTTTTGTTTTTCTCCATATTGCCTACATGTTGATTTTACATTAGGATGAGGTCTCTGATATTGAATTCTCATTCTTTCAGGTACTTATTATGGGTACAATTGATTCATTATTGGTAGACACAAATATGGTTAACTATTGATAGGCAATGCTTGTCAAGTAGCTTAAGTCATGTTAAACATTCTTGATGATAGTCACTCTCAAAAATTATGTCTTGTAAGGATATGTGAAGATAAGGAATCTAGACATTGAAAGGCAAGATTACCTCTACTATGAAGACCAAAGATAAAGGGGTAGCACTCGTAGAGGTTTGAGTGCTAGTGGGATAGGCCCATAAAGTGAAAGGGATGTGCAAGTGCCAATCTTGACCTAAATAACTAGCTAATTTGGTTAACATTTTGTTAAGGATTTTGTTAGAGGCTTCTGCCAATCCATTTTATTGTAGATGGTAAGGTGAGGAAAATATTAATTTGATGCCAAATACATCAAAAAGGTCTTGGACTTGATTGTTTTTGAAAGATTTACCATTATTAGTAATGATCTTATGGGGAACAAAAAATTGATAAATGATATGATGATTGATGAAGTTAAGTATCTTAGTAACTTTGATCAAGATGAGAGGAATGGCCTCTGCCCATTTGGTGAAATACTTAGTGGTGGTTATAATGGATTGGTGTCATTATAAAAAATGAAGATTGATTTCCTAAATGAGATAAAGTTCCCATTATGATAAAGGCTAATATTCATTAGATACTTGAAGGTTATGGTCTGGTACACCATGTAAATTGGCATGTTGTTGACATTTGACAAAGTTATTTACATAATCTCAATAATCCTGGTTATGGGTGGGCCAATAGTAGCCAAGGTAAAGGATATGTTTAGCAATAGCTAAACCACTAAAGTGTCTCTTACAAAAAATTTCATGTATTTCCTTGATAGCATGAGAAGCTTCATGACTATGTAGATAATGGATAAGGAGGCCATCAAATCCATGCTTGTAAAAGATTCCCCCTAGTATGGTATAGTGAGAAGTACTCTAAACAAAGGCTCTTCGAGCACTCCTAGAGAGGTTGGGAGGAATGATGATGAGGTTGAGGTAGTTGAAGGTTTGCTCATACCATATGTTTGATGGAGATGATTCCACACTATAAATGGTAAGAATTTTATAATGGATATAAGAGTATGATAGAGTGATGGATTATAACAAAGAGTTTAGAATCAGTAGGTTGAGATGGGATTTGGGAAGTAAGGGAATCCATTGTATCTATGAACTTATTGGTGGATCATGGAATAGACTAGATAAGGTAATGATCAAATGATGCTAAGAGTACATATACTAGTTATTTATACTTTTGTAAGACATCATTCTTACATTGGTAGGATCCATTGACCTAGTTGACCATAAGCTGGTAATCACCAAAGACATTAATCATCTTAATCCTAAGGCTAGAGTGGTTTGGAGACCTATAACTAGGGGTTCATACTCAGCCACATTGTTGGTGCATTCAAAATCAGTTTTAAAGGAAAAGGGAAGAGGTTCACCATTAAAGGGAATGAGAATAACTCAGACACCCCCACTGCACTAGCATTTGAATCCATCGAAGAAAATGGTCATTTGGAAGGTGAGGTCTTCTTAAGAAAGAGTCATGATGAACTCATTCAAAAAGACAAGAGGAAGTGGTTGGTTGTCTAGTAAAGGATATTTTTCTAATTGATCATAAAAGAATTATCCTTTAATTGACTTCTAGTAGAGGAACTCAAGGTGAAACTTAGCTAGGATCATGAGCCACTTAGCCATATGTTGGTTTTGTTGTGGTTTAGAGTGCATTTACTTGAGTGGGTCAATGTTAGTGATGATAAAAGTTTTATGATTGAGGAGGTAATGATGAATTTTGTAAGCCATAAAGGCTAAGCTGAGGCAAAGTTTATTGGAATGGGTGAACCAAATATTATACTCTATAAGTATTCTAATTATGTAGTAGACAACTTTCTCTTTGTTTAGTTCATCATTATGAGTGAGAATTGCCCTTAAGGAAGTGTCAGTGGTAGAAATATAAAGGTATAAGGGTTGGTTATATTTATGAGGGATAAGAATGTGTGGAGAAAATAGGTACTCTTTGAGTGAATTAAAGTCTTGTTGGTAGTCCTTAGTCCACTTAAAACATGTATCTTTCTTGAGAAGATGGTGAAAGGGTTGACATCTATCCAATAACTAAGAGATGAAGCAATAGATGGATTGGAGCTTCCTATATAGGCTAAAAAGTTTCTTAAGGTGGGTTGGAAGTGGCATCTCAAAAATCACACTAACTTTTGTAGGGTCTACCTTAATTCCTTGAAGAGAGATGATAAAAACCAAGAACCTTCTAGATAGGACCCCAAAAATACATTTTTTGGGGATGAGTCAGATATGGAAATGGATTAAGCATTCAAAAATGATGGTGAGAACATCTAGATGATCCTTGAAATATTTATATTTACCAAATAGATCATCTACATAGTCCTCTGATTTTATGGATGAGATCATGGAAGATGTAAGTCATTACATGTTGGTAAGTTACTCCATCATTCTTTAGACCAAATGGCATGACCATATAATAGAAGGTTCCCCATGTGATGGTGAAAGAATTTTTATGATAATCCTTTTAGGTAATAAATATTTTATTATATCCCAAGAAACCCTCCATAAAAGATAACATCTCATGGCTAGCTCTAAGATCAATACGTTGGTCAATACTAGGTAAAAGAAAGTAATCTTTTGGGCAAACAAGTTTGAGGTCATGAAAGTAAATATAGATCCAAAGTCACCCTATAGGCTTGGTAATGATAATTATGTTAAAAAAATATTAAGGATAATCGATGGGTTGGATAAATTTGATAGACAAGAGATGTTGAAGCTCTTCTTTGACTAGAAGGGCAATACAAGGGTGCATCCTACAAAGCTTTTGCCAAACTATTTTAGCTTCAAAATGTGTGAAAATGTTGTGGAGGGATATGGAAGGGTCAATTATATGCATATTTTGATATAACTAAGAAAATATTATGCTTCATTCATAAAGGAAAGAAGGGTAACCTTGTTGTTTTATGAAATCTAAAGATTGACCAATATTTATAATGTGAGGGTTATCCTGAGTACCCAAGTTGACATCAATATTAGATTCATTCAACATGGTTTGGTTCTCAAGGGGAAGGGATTTGTGGATAAAATAATCCCCTACACTGAGGTAGGTGAGAATGGAATCATCATCCTAATTTTGGATGGTGTTGATGGTAAGAGAATCATTTTCTACCATTTTAGGATAAATGAGAGGAAGGGTTTTAGTTCAACCATCCTTTTGATAGCTCAGGGGGCCTAAACTAATAATATTGACTAGAAAAAAAATTACGAGGATTGATTTTTAAATCCTTAGACTTTGAAGGAGATTAGTTAGTGAGGATGGGATGTCCTCATCAATGGTGGTGATGGGTTTGGGTGAATTGGTAGGTTCATCTGATGGGATGAACCCAAGGCCAAATAGCTCACGAGGTTTTTAGGTTTTGATAAAAGGTAAATCATGAGGTATATGTTCATAATGGATGAGACCAAATGCCTTATAATCACACCTATAATGTTATAATTTAGAAAATTCTAGTTTGTCAAGACAGGAGAAGTTAGAGGTAAATGGTTGGGTGGAAGAGGTAGTGGTGGAAGCATGAAGTGGATGATCATGTCCACCATAAATTATATTATTTTGATGGTTAGGAGGCTTGAAAGGAATGATGGTTCCTATGTTTTGGTCATAACTAAGATCATGGGTGAGGTTCCCATCCTCTTGAGGAGTAGGGAAGGAATTTAAGGATAAAATATGATACTCTCTTAGTGTGATATGTTAGAACATGGGTTCCAATGGGTCCTCTATGGGGATCTGAGAATAAGGTATAGATGATCTAGTTAAAGATTCATCAATGGTAGGGGTGGGGTTCTTATTATTTTGTGGTGAGGAGGATGAGGGAGGAAGAATAACATCATTGGTTTGATATGTCATGTTGTAAGATGCGAAAGGACTAGGGTCAAATTTTATGGTAATAGTTTGACCCTCATATTTAAACTTGACACATCGATGCAATGTGGATGGGATAAAACTTGTAGCATGGATCCAAGGGCATCCAAGAAATATTTTATATTGGAACTCACCTTCTAAAATGTAAAAGAGTTGTATTTCTTTAGGGTCACAAGTAGATGTAGAGGATGATTGTCCCCAAGGTGGTGGCCATAGTATCATTAATAAAGTGAAGGATCATTGTAGTTTCCAACATGGTATTCTTAGGTAGTTGGATCTGGTCATAATCATGAGAGGAGATAATGTTAATATTATCTCCTCCATAAATTATCACCCTTTTGATGTGATTTTTACTAATGTATGTAGTGATAAAGAAGGGAGCATTAGGGTATTAAGAATGAATAGAAGGTATTTTTGAATCCTAAAATGTGACAAAGGTAGAAAGTTAAAGGCCTCTGATAAAGGATGTAATAGTTTGAAGGTATTCTGGTTGAAACTCTATTGATTCAAGGCCTATATCAATGCTTAGAGGTTATGGGGTGAGGTTTTTATTAATTCATAAAGTCTCATCTTCACTGATGTCTAGCAGAGTTGTTTTAACACTACTCACTAGATATATTTAGAATTGTTGGAAGGAGAGGCACCCAAAATGGATATTTTGGGTTTTGGTGAAGTTTAAGGAAAAGTTGAGAGTGTTTGGTTTTGGTTAGAAGGCTGAGGGGTAGAAGTTATGTCCATGGTATGGACAATTTTTTCTTTTCCCTTATATTTTTATTGGGCCCGAGATCGGGTAACCATATGGATAGTTTGGATGAGGGGAAGTGTTGGGCTAGATGGCTACTTTGATTCCTCCTCACTTTAAAATGAGAGTGGAGGATTAGGTGAGTGTTGGATGGGTTCATTTGGTGGTTGTGTTAGTAATGGGCTCAAAATTGGTTCATCTGATAATAGATCATCCTTATCCCATAAGTTATGGATAAGTGTTCAGAGAGCTTTATAGTTCTTCATGTTGTGTTCTAGTGTCCTACAGTATGAGCAGATTAAACCATCATTAAACCAAGATAGTTTAGGACTTGATGGTTCAAAAGGTTTGATATGTGGGACGCTTAAAGAATAATATTGTAACAATCTTTGTAAAATGGTCTAATAAGATTCAAGCAAAGGTGTTAAGGGTATAGGGTTTTTGGTTTTAGTAGTGGAAGCCTTCTTAGAAGTAAGTTCACCGTGGAGGTTTTAAGTGGTGGAATGATTTTGGTAGGTGGTTTTGGTGGTGATTATTTTTTTATGGTTGGTTTTTAGGTGGAAGATTTAGAGGTGGATGGTGAAGGTTTGGTGATAGGTGGGAAGGTAGCGATAGATAGGTTAGTTAAGAATTATGGGGAGTTTGATGATTTGGTGGGGGTAGGTAAAGGTAGAATTAAATGAGAAGGTCTAATTTGGGTAGTTGTGGGAAGGTTCACCCTCTTTATAGAAGGATGAGCTCTTAGGATGGTAGAAGGATGGGGTCCTAAGATAGAAGGTAAGTGTGAATGGGGTGGTATGGTTCTAGTTTGAGGTGTGATTTTGGGTGGTTTCACCATCTTAGTTGGTTTGGTTGGGGTTTTTTTAATGGAATAGATGGGATTAAGTCAAACTTCAAATATGGGTGAGCAAGGCTAGGTGTAGGAAGTATTCCTAAATTCTTGATAGGTTTTTATAGAGATGTGCAAGGTGATTTTAAAATTTTAGATGGAGGTGGGTTGGATGGTTCACCTATGGTTTTTAAGGGAGAAGTGTTTGGTGAATGTATTGAGGTGATGATAGGTTTGATGGTGGATGTAAGTGAGGTTGAAGGTTTAGGTTTGTTTTGATAGGAGAACCCAAGATGATGCCAAAAGGTGTCTCTATCTAGATTGGGTTGAGAAGTGAACTCTAGACTTTGTACAAATCTAGAAAAAGGTTTTTAAATGGGTTTGATCCTTTGGTCATTAGTTTCAAATATTATGAAAATAGGTTGAAGTGAGGGAATGGTTTCTTCACCTTTACCCTTGATGGAAGGTTCCAAGTTTTTGGGGAATGTTTCCTCCATGGAAGGAATATGTAATTTAAAATCTTCTTTTGGGATGGTTTCCAAAGAGATAATGGGTGGTTTTAAGATAGGGGATGAAGATGCGATGGCCTCAAGTGAAAGAAAAAATTTGGTTATTTCCTTTGTTTGGGTGTCCAAAGGAATGGTGGGTAATTCCACCACTTCAAGAAGTAGAATGGGCGAAGAGGTAGCTAAAGAAATGGTTACCTCCTTTGGTATTTCTATCAAAGGAGATGTGGATAAGTCCATGGTCTTATCAAGTAAAGAAAGATGGGTGCTTGTTTCCTTTATTTGGGTGTCCAAATGAATAAAGGGTGAGTTCACCACTTCAATGAGTGGAATGGAAGAAGAGGTAGTTGAGGTAATGGTCTCCTCAATGGTAGGTCATAGATACTGACATTGATCATATGGACCTCATGAGCATGAGATGATTTCGGTTTATTATCATCATAATTGGTAGAAGGTGCATGATTGGGGAAAGGTTTATAAAAGATGTTAAAGGACTAATTAAAGAGTGCATTGGGATTATCAAATACAAGTTCTCCCTTAGAAATCATATTTGGGACAATAGTTATAAAGGTGTTACATCTACTAACATCATGTCGAATGACATAGTGGAAATCACACAAATCATTCTCATTATACCAACTAGGTATAGGGAAAGAAGCATTAAATTATTGTGGGGGGGAGGGGGGGTTATGAGAGGAAGTTGTATGATGTTGGTTTTAAGCAATTTTTCCAAAACTAAAGCATAAGAATCCCCTATCAGAGTGTATTGTTTTGGGGTATCTTGGTTTTGATTTTGGTTTTATTGTTTGGAAGAGTTAGAGGAATTGGTTTGGTTGGGTTGGTTTACAGTTGGTGGTGGAGTAGTTCTAAGGAAAATTAAGTTTGTGGATGCCTTTGGTTTGGTATTGGGATGGTTAGACTGGTTGGTGGTTTTGGATAAGTAAGGATCATTAGATTTAAAGCTACAATTTTTATTTCTTAATTTCAATTTCCCCTCATCAATGGCTCTAATTTATAATTTTTGGGCCATGGTGAAGACCTTATAAAAAGTCTTGAAAGTTTGAACATGAAGAGTAGGGGAAATATATTTGGCACAAACCTGAGAGAAGAGTTCAATCAACTCAGGTTGGGGTAAATAGAAAGAGATCTAGTTGATAAGACCTCACCATCTAGCTACAAAATTAGTAATTGATTCATCATCAAATTGCCTAATGGAGTAGAGGTCGATAATAGAGATATTTTTAGATATATTGATTGAGAAATGATCTAAAAAGATTTGGGAAAGTTGGGAAAAGGAAAATATGGAGTGCTTGGTGAGATCACTATACCAATCTAATGATGGTCTAGAAAAAGGCATGGGAAAGGTACAAAGGAGAATAGTATCATCATATGCAATAAATTAGCAAGAATGGTGGAATGCTCTTAAGTGTCATTGGGGGTCCTCCTTGCTTTAAAACTTAAAAACTTGGGTAGTTCCCATTGAGGAGGATAAGATCAGATAGGGACAAATGGGTGAATAGGTTCATTTTATATTTGATCATAGGATAAAAGGTTATGAGACTCAGCGATAGATGACTCCAATTTGGTCATTTTGTCCATTAACATTTTGACCAAATCTATTTAAAGTTGGAAGATCCATAGTTGTGTGGTAGGTTTGGTTGATGTTGGGTGGAAACAATATATGGAGAAGTGGTAGAAGGTTGATAATATACCACATATTGGTATGTGGTTATTGAATGTTGGGATGATGCCAAATAAGGGTTAATGGGCACAAAAGGTTGGGAATAAGGTGTTATGTATCCTTATGGATAAGGAAAATATTGGTAGGATGTCATTGGTATTTGTTGAGGGATTGATATAGGTTGATTTTGAGGTACTAATGGGTTGGTAGTTGGTTGGAGTTGAGTGGTAACTCATGTGCTAATAGGTAGAAGGGTAGGAGGTATGAAGAGCACAAAATTTTGAAGTGGGGTGGAAATTGGTGGGTTGGTAGTGATAATGGGAATGATGTAAATAGGGGTAGAATATACCCCCATGGTGGATGAGGCATGGGTAATAAGAGGTGAAGTTGCCCCTATGTTGAAGGTGTTGGTTATGTAGGGGTATTTGGCTATTGGTTTGGATGTTGGATTGAGTTTGGGTGTTGGTAGTGGTTGTTATATTGGTGTAAGAAGATGCTTGGGTGATCATAGGTTGGGTAGAGTTGGTACTAACCATAAGATGGGGAGGCATACTATAAGGTGGATATGTAGTAGGAACATAAGTAATAGGGGTGCGGTGAGATAAGGTGTTGAGGTAATGTTGAAGGGATATAAGGTTATTATCAAGGAAGGTAGATAAATCCACATCAACCTTGATAACTATCCAAGGCATGGTAGGATGGGAATAAAGATGAGGAGAACTCTCAACATCAGAAATATACTTCATGGAAGAAGAGGAAAAGGAAGATTTTTCTTGGTTGGTTTGGTTCCTCAAGTTTTATCTAGTAAAGACCATGTGAGGAATAGAAAATAAATGATGAAAAACTCACAACTTAAACACAAATAAATCAAAATAAAAATAATCTCAAGGCAATCAAAACATAAAGTAAAGTGGATTTAACAACTTAGGATAATTTTTAGATCACTTTTTGCTTATGCCTTAGAAAGTGTGAAGAGGAAATTTGGTTTATAGATTAGGTACTAGAAAGGAAGTCCAAGGTTGGTTTCAGGTGTTAAAGGCTCTCAAAAATCTGTATTGAAAGTCAGCACATGGCTTTATATTGGGGCCTACCCCTTCACTTCACACAACATAGTGATAAGGGTGTCAGGTACTTAGCCAAGATATACTAAATTTTAGAGTTTAGATTCAACCAGAGAGCTGATTTTTGGTTTATCTTCATGGTAATGACCTTCAAGTAAGATATCCAAAAGGTAAGGTGTACTGCTAGGTGATAAAATCCTATTTGGGCCTTATGTCAATTGTTTTGATGTGTTGATTGATTATGTGGTTTGGTAAAGTGTGTGATAATAAGACTAAAACTATGATTAATTACTTTTGCCTTTAAGTTAATAAATGAACAAAAAAATAAGCAAGTAATCAATGTATGCAAGGTTTATTTTAGGCCTAAAAGAAATTTCAGATTTCACTGTATGAGCATTAAATAAAGGAAAAAAAGGGCACCTAGATGATGCTAGGTCCCACTGGGCATGCCAAAAAGTTTCTCTTAATTTATTCTCATTTATTAATTAAGAAAGAAGGTAAGAAACTAGTAATAAGGGTGTGGTAGAAGAACCTAGTTATTATGTACACATGATCCAGATGAGTGTGGAGAGATAATTTTTATCTTGGAAGGATGACCTATAGATAAGAAAGCACTAAAAAAAGGGATCGTTAAAAAGATAGTTAGGTGGACTGCCTAGCATGAGTTAGATACAAGAAGCATGAGCTTGTTAGGAGGATATCGATCCACTCTTTGATAAAAATTAAGTTTATAGAGATAAAATGAAAGTAATTGCTTCAAATTAAAAAATTTAATGAAATGAAATACAATAAGAAATTAATTCCTTTTAGAGAAAATAACTAAATATAACAATAATAAGTTAATACTATGCTAGAATTGATCAAGTCAGGTTCATAAAATTAGGTAGGGGTCTATGAACAAGTACATACATAGAAAGTTAGATTTGGTTGGGGGTAAGATGTTGGAAATAATTTACTATTATTTCTTAACATAGTGACCATCAGAAATTAAGGTGATCATCGATGGTTAAGCTAACCATCAATGGTTGGGTAATCATCGACAATTGGAGATGACCATCAATGGTTATGTTGACCATTAGTGGTTGCCTATGGATTTTAGAAGTGTTCAAAAAAGGAGTTTGAAAAATGGATCAATGATCAGGTAAGGGTCTATTAAGGGTTCAAGAGTTAAAAATCAAGAAATAGAAAATGTTTGATGGGGAAAAAGGTCAGAAACTAGAATAATGAAACTAAAGCACAAATATACCTATTTCTTACTAAATGGTTGATGGCTAGAGAAATGTTTCTAGAGTAATGGTACTTTTCCTCAAGGTTAATTTTGGAAAAGGTTAATATCTCTATTGAAGTCATTAAATTACTAGAAGGAGGACTGGCTAGAAAGCTTGAATACCTATGTGCTAAAATGCTCTTGTGATTTATTGATTCGACCTCTTACTCCCCTCTTTTATAGCTAAATAGATATGGAAGATAGAAGGTTCCCTAAGAGGTTAGCTTGCTAATTTTTATGCTTGGGAGTTCATTAGTAATGGGCAAGGTGGATATATTTAATTATTCCATGTTAGCTTGCACACATATGGTATTTATTTAGAAAAAGCAAGACCTAACTATTGATGGTCAACCTAACCATAGGAAGTCAAGTTGACCCTTGGTGGTTGAGTGTTTTAATGAAAAATAGTCAAGGTGAGTTAAAAAGGGTTAGGTAATAGTTAAATTAGTGAATTAGTGAGTTTAGTTAGCTTAGTAGCTAGCTAAACCCAAGGTATAATGGGTTTGTAGTGGGTCAAGAAGGGTTAGGTGGTCCCTAGGGGGTCTTGAGGCATTTCAACATCTACAACCCTGATGTAAGTTTTTTAGTGTCTACGTTTATCCATTACCATGTTTGCTTAAACCCTTAAAAGTGCATTTTTGGGGTCTTTTTAGGAAACCTTCTTGGTTTTATCATCTCCCTTCATGGAATTGAAGTTGATCCTACCAAAATCAAATCCATCCTTGACATGATTCCTCCCATAAACCTTAAGAAACTTTGTAGTTTGTAAGGGAAGCTTAAATCCATTCATCACTTTATCTCCTAGCTTTTAGATAATTTTCAACCCTTCAATCACCTTCTAAATAAAGATGTGTATTTAAAGTGGAATACAGACTATTAAAAGTCCTTTGATTCACTTAAAAGGTACCTTTTGTCTCCTCTTGTCATCACCCCTCCCAAGGATAACCAACCTTTCTACCTTTATATCTCTATTAATGATCACTCCTTAGGGTAAATACTTTCTCATCAAGATGAACAACACAAAGAGCATTTTATCTACTACATTATTTATAGACTTGTAGAGTATGGGGCTCGATATACCCATACCAAAAAAATTAATTATATTTAGTCTTCATGGCCACCAAGCTTCACCATTACCTTCTTAACCATAAAAGCTATGTCATACTCAATATCAACCTGCTCAAGTATATGCACTCCAAACCATACCAAAACCAATGCATGGCCAAACAGCTCATGCTTTTAGTAGAGTTTGACCTTGAGTTCCTTCATCAAAATTAAATAATGAGGCAAGTCATTTCCAACCAATTGGCTGAAGCACCATTAGTAGATAAGCAACCTCCTCCTCTTGAGCTCCTTGATGAGTCCTTGTGACCCTCTCTTAGGCAAAATTCACCTATCAATTCACCATGTTATTTTATAGATCAAAATATTAATGTAGTGGGGGAGCTGGTATCATCCTTATCCCCTTTGATGGTGAGACTTTTCCTTTGTCCTTTAAGCTTGATTTTGAATGTACCAATAATATGGCTAAGTATGAATCCCTAGTGATAGGCCTTCAGACTACATTAAATTTAGGAGTCAAAACAATAAATATCTTTGGTGACTCCTAACTTGTGATAAATCAAATAAATGGATCATACCAATGTAAGAATGATGTTTTTCAATAGTACAAACAACTAGTTGATGAACTCTTAGTATCATTTGAATACTATCACATCCAGTCAACCTCACAATCTACCGTTAAGTTCACCAACACCATGGCTTCCATCACCTCTCAAATCCTATTTTCACCCTCTGACTTTAACTTATCTATCATTATCCATAGACTTATCAAGCCTTCTTATGTCAAAATGGATTCTCCCACCATTTTTAATGTGGAAGAGACCAAACGTGACCTTTGGTATTATTAGTACTTTGACTACCTCAACCTTTCCATCATTCCTTTTGACCTTTCTAGTAATGCTCAAAGAGTGTTTATCTAGAGTACCTCATGTTATACCAATATGGGGGGAATTTTTTATAAACATAGCTTAGATAACCTCCTCTTTTGTTGCCTACATAGTCAGGAAGCCTCTCATGATATCAAGGAAATACATGATGGGATCTATGGGGGATACTTTAGTGGCCTCATTATATCTAAATGCATCCTTCACCTTAGCTATTACTAGCCTACCCTTAACCAAGGCTATTGTGATTATGTGATTTTTTTTATAAATTATACTAACATGCCAATTGGCATCATGCAAATAGCCATAGTCTTCACATTTTTACTAATTTTTGTCAATTTTCACAATGGGTCTAGACCTTATTGGTGACATTAACCCCCATTCCTCATAGTGACACCATTATATCATCACTATGACTGAAAATTTTACAAATGGATAGAGATCATTCATCTAGTCTTGACCAAAATGGAAAAGATCATCAATTTTATCAACCATCACATCATCTACAAATTTGATGTTCCTTATAATATTTGTTAGGTTGTGGAGCTAAAAGCTTCAACTATGCAAACGAAGAAGAGGTTGCTAAAGTTACAGAAGTTCCAGTGTCGGTAGTATAACCGATGTCAGTCATGATGATGCAAAAGGCAACCAACATTGGCATGGAGTCAACCGACATTGGTCAGCACCAGTCAGATAGGGACCGATGTCAGTTGCCTGTGTGTTCCAGAACTGTTCATTGCATAAACAGTTAGTTTGTTGAACTGAGTGTTTGCATGTAAAGGCTATTTTGAGTCTTGAGATACGTGTCTATTATTAGTAAACTAAGAGTCTAAGTTATTATTTATGTTTGGGATATATTCATAGACCCATTGGCATGTATTTTAATTATGAGCTAAAAAAGGAAGGCAAGAAAGATCCTTCCATTGTAAGATCATTGAGTTGCAGGTTGTTGCAAGCTCATAGGAGATCTACATGTGCAAGTATGGTATATTAAATTGTAGGTTGCAGGTTCATGGCAGATCTACTTGAAGTACTTTAGAGTGCTTGGTACTGGCAGGGTTATTACTGACTGGTTGGAGAGGTGAACACCAATTTTGTGTGTGAGTTGTGTTGGGACCATTTTTGGTAGGAGAGTGAACTTTTAAAGAAGAATTACTATACACTTGAGGTGTGGGAAGCCTCTGTAAGGTGGGAGAGTGTGGCATCTCTCTATTTTATTCTTTTCTGTATGAGTATTAATACAAGATAGTGTATTGTCTCTCATATTCTATGTTATTTGTAAATTCTAGTTACTTGTACTTCTAGATAATTCCACATGTTTAATTGCTTGTATTTGGAAATCATATTGTGCTATTTCTGAGGAGTAAGATCCTAACAAGTGGGATCAGAACAAGGTGTGTTGTTCTTGGATTCTTCAACAACTGGTATCAGAGCTTTTGGTTAGGTTACTAACAGGTTGTATCAGATATGGTTAGTGTGTGTTGATTACAGGTTACTCACAGGGGTTTCTATTTGAGTGGGAGTAGAGTAATGGCAGAAGACAGTAAGCTACGAATGGAGAAGTTTAATGGCAAGAACTATCAATTATGGAGGATGCAAATTTAAGATTATCTATATCAAAAATATTTGTACTTACTGTTGGGTGGGGTTGATTGCAAGCCTAGGGATATGAAGGATACAGAATGGGAGGTTCTTGATTGGAAGGCTCTGGGATCTATAAGGTTGAGTCTTGCATCGTCTGTGATTTCCAACTTATCACATGCTAATAAAATGGTAGAGTTGATGGAATCTTTAGCAAATTTATATGAAAAACCCTCAGCTTTGAATAAGGTATTTCTTATGAAGCAATTATTTAATTTGCAAATGTTGGAAGGTGGATCTATACATAGTCATCTTAGTGATTTCCATGGTTTGGTAAACCAGTTAAATTTAGTCAATATTGTTTTTGATGATGAAATTAAGGCTCTCTTAATCTTATGTTCATTACCTAAAAGTTGAGAGAGTTTGGTAATGGCAGTTAGTAATACTGCGTCTGCTTCAAAAATCTTAAAAGTGGATGATATTGTGAGTGTGATCTTGAATGAAGAGATATGAAAGAAAATCATAGGTGAATCATCAGGGAATGCTTTGAGTGTTGAAGGTAGAGGAAGGCAAAGAGAGAAGATCAAGTGTGGGAGATCAAGGTCAAAGATAGGTAGGAGATCCAAGTCTAGGTATGGTAGAATAACCTACTGGAAATGTGGAAAGGGCACTTAAAGAGAGATTACAGGTCGGGTGAAGATTAGCATGAAGGACATGAAGAAGAAGCAGATGTTGTGGATTTTGTTCCATAAGATGCTCAGGTATATTCTTTGGATAAAGTAAAATCTTGGGTTTTATATTCTGGTGCCTCTTTTCATGCATCCCCAAATAGGGAATTTTTTCATGAGTATGTCCAGTGAGACTTTGGAGAAATTTGTTTAGGGGATGGTAAGCCTTGTCAGATGGTTGGCAAAGGGAAAGTGAAGCTGAAATTGTAGACAGGTAACACATGGGTGTTGAAGGAGGTCATGCATGTCCTAGTTCTGGAGCGTAATTTGATTTCTATAAGAAGCTTGGGTGATGAGGTTTGCACAGTAACTCTCACATCAGACTCTTGGAAGGTTACCAAGGGTGCACTTGTTGTAGCAAGAGGTAAGAAATTAGGTACGCTTTATCTATTTACCTGTATTACTGATTCTCTTTCTGGGTTATCTACTTCAGCTGTAGATTTGAAAATGTGGCTTAATAGGCTTGATCACATGAATAAGAAGGAGATGCATGTTTTTGAGTCAAAGGGTATGCTTTCAGATTTGAAGAGCATAGATCAAGATTTCTGTATGCAGATGAAGAAGGTGACGTTCCTTGAGGAATCTGATGTTAGTGACAAGAATAGGAAAGCCTTGGTTTTCAAGGAGAAGATGATGGACATGTATCAATCAAAGGGGCTGAAAAATTTTGAGCAGAGCAAGGTTGATTTGGACAAGGGTTTGATCCAAAAGGAGCTCACAGGTAGAAGTTAGTTCTCACAAGCAAAACACAGAGACTGACATTGGCTAGAAAACTAACGTTGACGTCCAAATAGGGACTGATGTCAATTATGTGCGGCATAACATTGGTGACTCAAGGATAAATAAACACTGGTGTCAGTCAGGGGAACCGACGTCGACAATGAGGCAATTGCATGGAACCGATGTCAATCAGGTGTAAACTGAGATGTGACTGGCATCGATCACTGAGACAAATTTTGGGTGGACAGCAAGCTGTCAAGGAGTCTTAAGAACCCATATGGAGGACTTAAAGGGTATGCAAGCCTCAAATTCATCATTTCTCTTCTTTACACTACTTGTTTCTCATTGATGGTAAAGAACTAGGAAGTTGTTAAAGAAGAAGAGTAGGTAGATCCAGGAAATAGTGGGAGCTTGGCATGGATGAAGGATGTGATTCCTTGGAAGAGAACCAAATGGGAGTTTTTGGTGGAGTTGCCAGCTAGAAGAAAGCACTGAGAGACGAATGGATGTTTAGGATAAAGAAGAGTGGAAATGGATACGTGAGACAAAAGGCCAAGGTATATGGTCTTGAGTAAGCTGTAGGGCAATGAAGGTTTGATCATTATGTTTCTCTTTACCAATTGGGATAATATTAGCTACATTATCCTATTACTGTATGATGTGCTTTTTGCAGGGTTACATATACAGGGAGTTGTTGAACTAAAGGTAAAGATAGTTTAGAAGTATGTCATGAGGAATCTGGGAGTAGCAAGATTCTTTGGCATGAGTGTGTTCTAGGGACATGGAAGGTCATAAGTTGACTTTGTTTTAGGATGATTGTGTGAGACCGATTAGCATGCCGATGGTTGGATAGTTCACAGAATAGTGTCTTGATTCACATGATGAGGTTAAGTGCATGGTATGTACTAGACTTGAGTTTTCCCAAGCAGTGGGAGTTGTCACAAGTTTGGAGCCAAGCTGGGAAAGAAGCATTGGAGGGTAGTTTAGTGGATTCTTAGAGGGACCAGCAGCAGGTGCACATGCTATGCAGGGTCAAGTTATTTTTCTACATGGTTTGTAGATGCAGATGTGGCAGGTGAGTTGGATGACAGGTGTTACACCATAGGTTTTGTGGTGGTTGGTCTTCAAGAGTGATTTTGAAGAGGGATACAAAGCCAAGGGAATAAACTAGATGATGTATAGGTATAGTTACAATTGCAGCTATTTATCTCCAAGTGGGAGATTGTTAGGTTGTGGAGCTAAAAGCTTCAACTATGTAGATAAAGAAGAGGTTGCTGAAGTTCCAAAAGTATCAACATCGGTAGTATAACTAACGTCAGTCATGATGATGCAGAAGGCAACTGGCATCGGCAGGGAGTCAGCCGATGTCGGTCAGCACCAGTCAGACAGGGATCGACGTCGATCGCTTGTGATTTCCAAAACTGTTCATTGCATGAATAGTTAGTTTGTTGAACTGAGTGTTTGCATGTAAAGGATATTTCGAGTCTTAAGTTGTGTGTCTATTATTAGTAAACTAAGAGTCTAAGTTATTGTTTAAGTCTGGGATCTATTTATAGACCCATTGGCATGTATTGTAATTATGAGCTAAAAAAGGAAGGCAAGGAAGATCCTTCCATTGTAAGATCATTGAGTTGCAGGTTGTTACAAGATCATAAGAGATCTACATGCGTAAGTATGGTCTTTTGAATTGCAGGTTATAGGTTCATGGGAGATCTACTTGAAGTACTTTAGAGTGCTTGGTACTGGTAGGGTTATTACTGACTGGTTGGAGAGGTGAACACCAATTTTGTGTGTGAGTTGTGTGTTGGGACCATTTTTGGTAGGACAGTGAACTTTTGAAGAAGAATTATTGTACACTTGAGGTGTGAGAAGCCTCTGTAAGGTGGGAGAGTGTGGCGTCTCTCTATTGTACTCTTTTATGTACGAGTATTAATACAAGATAGTGTATTGTCTCTCATATTCTGTGATATTTGTGAATTCTAGTTACTTGTACTTTTGGATAATTCTGCATGTTTAATTGCTTGTATTTGTTAATCATATTGTGCTCTTTCTAAGGAGTAAGATCCTAACAAGTGGGATCAGAACAAGGTGTGTTTTTCTTGGATTCCCTGACAATTAATATCAAAGCTTTTGGTTAGGTTACTAATAGGTTGTATTAGATCTGATTAGTGTGTGTTGATTACAGGTTACTCAGGGGTTTTTATTTGAGTGGGAGTAGAGCAATGGTAGAAGATAGTAAGCTAAAAATAGAGAAGTTTAGTGGCAAGAGCTATCAATTATGGAGGATGTAGATTTAAGATTATCTATATCAGAAAGATTTGTACTTACCATTGGGTGGGGTTGATTGCAAGCCCTGGGATATGAAGGATGCAGAATGGGAGGTTCTTGATCAGAAGGCTCTGGGATTTATAAGGTTGAGTCTTACATCGTCTGTGATTTCCAACTTATCACATGCTAAGACAATGATAGAGTTGATGGAATCTTTAGCAAATTTATATGAAAAACCCTCAGCTTCGAATAAGGTATTTCTTATGAAGCAATTATTTAATTTGCAAATGTTGGAAGGTGGATCTGTACATAGTCATCTTAGTGATTTCCATGGTTTGGTAAACCAGTTAAATTCAGTCAATATTGTTTTTGATGATGAAATTAAGGCTCTCTTAATCTTATGTTAATTACCTAAAAGTTGGGAGAGTTTGGGAATGGCAGTTAGTAATACTGCGTCTGCTTCAAAAATCTTAAAAGTGGATGATATTGTGAGTGTGATCTTGAATGAAGAGACACGCAGGAAAAGCACAGGTGAATCATCAAGGAATGCTTTAAGTGTTAAAGGTAGAGGAAGGCAAAGAGAGAAGATCAAGTGTGGGAGATCAAGGTCAAAGATAGGTAGGAGATCCAAGTCCAGGTATGGCAAAATAATCTGCTAGAAATGTGGAAAGCAAGGGCACTTAAAGAGAGATTTTAGGTCGGGTGAAGATCAGCATGAAGGACATGAAGAAGAAGCAGATGTTGTGGATTTCATTGCACAGGATGCTCTAATATGTTCTTTGGATAAAGTAGAATCTTGGGTTTTAGATTATGGTGCCTCTTTTCATGCATCCCCAAATAGGGAATTTTTTCATGAGTATGTCTAGGGAGACTTTGGAGAAATTTGTTTAGGGGATGGTAAGCCTTGTTAGATGATTAGAAAAGGGAAAGTGAAGCTGAAATTGTAGACAGGTAACACATGGGTGTTGAAGGAGGTCATGCATGTCTCAGTTCTAGAGTGGAATTTGATTTTTGTAAGAAGTTTGGGTAATGAGGGTTACACAGTAACTCTCACAGTGGACTCTTGGAAGGTTACCAAGGGTGCACTTGTTGTAGCAAGAGGTAAGAAACTAGGTATGCTTTATCTATCTACTTGTATTGCTGATTCTCTTTTTGGGTTATCTACTTCAGCTGTAGATTCGAAGATGTGGCTTAATAGGCTTGGTCACATGAATAAGAAGGAGATGCATTTTCTTGAGTCAAAGGGTATGCTTTCAGATTTGAAGAGCATAGATCAAGATTTCTGTATGCAGAAGAAGAAGGTGACGTTCCTTGAGGAATCTGATGTTAGTGACAAGAATAGGAAAGCCTTGGTTTTCAAGGAGAAGATGACGGACATGCATCAATCAAAGGGGCTAAAGAATTTTGAGTAGAGAGAGGTTGATTTGGATAATGGTTTGATCTAAAAGGAGCTCATAGGTAGAAGTCAGTTCTCACAAGCAAAACACAGAGACCGACATCGGCTAGAAAACTGGCGTCGGCGTCCAGATAGGGACTGATGTCAGTTATGTGTAGCCCGATGTTGGTGACTCAGGGATAGATAAACATCAGTGTCAGTTAGGGGAATTGATGTTGGTGATGAGGCAGTCGCATGGAACTGACGTTAGTTGGGTGCAGACTGAGATGTGACTGGCATCGGTCACTGAGACAAATTTTGGGTGGACAGCAAGCTATCAAGCAGTCTCCAGCACCCATATGGAGGACTTAAAGGGTATGTAAGCCTCGAATTTGTCATTTCCCTTCTTTACACTACTTGTTGCTCACTGATGGTAAAGAACAAGGAAGTTGTTAAAGAAGCAGAGCAAGTAGATCCAGGAAATAGTGGGAGCTTGGCATGGATGAAGGATGTGATTCCTTAGAAGAGAACCAAATGGGAGTTTTTGGTGGAGTTGCCAGCTGGAAGAAAGCACTGAGAGATGAATGGATGTTTAGGATAAAGAAGAGTGGAAATGAATACGTGAGATGAAAGGCTAGGGTATATGGTCTTGAGTAAGCTGCAGGGCAATGGAGGTTTGATCATTGTGTTTCTCTTTACCAAGTTGGATAATATTAGCTACATTATCCTATTACTGTATGATGTACTTGTTGTAGGGTTACATATACAGGGAGTTGCTGAACTAAAGGTAAAGCTAGTTCAGAAGTATGTCATGAGGAATCTGGGAGTAGCAAGATTCTTTGACATGAGTGTGTTCTAGGGACATGGAAGGTCACAGGTTGACTTTGTTTCAGGATGATTGTGTGAGACCAGTTAGCACGCCGATGGTTGGATAGTTCACAGAATAGTGTCTTGATTCACATGATGAGGTTAAGTGCATGGTATGTACTAAACCTGAGTTTTCACAAGTAGTGAGAGTTGTCACAAGTTTGGAGCCAATCCGGGAAAGAAGCATTAGAGGGCAGTTCAATGGATTCTTAGAGGGACCAACAGCAGGTGCACATGTTATGCAGGGTCAAGTTGTTTTTCTACATGGTTTGTAGATGCGGATGTGGCAGGTGATTTGGATGACAGGTGTTGCACCATAGGTTTTGTGGTGGTTGGTCTTCAAGAGTGATCTTGAAGAGGGATATAAAGCCAAGGGAACAAACTAGATGATGTATAGGTACATGTATAGTTGCAGTTGTTTATCTCCAAGTGGGAGATTGTTACGTTGTGGAGCTAAAAGCTTCAACTATGTAGACAAAGAAGAGTTTGCTGAAGTTATAGAAGTATCGGTGTTGGTAGTATAACTGATGTCAGTCATGATGATGCAGAAGGCAACTAGCATTGTTAGGGAGTCAGCCGACGTCAGTCAGCACCAATCAGACAGGGACCAACATTGATCACCTGTGTGTTCCAGAACTATTTGTTGCATGAATAGTTAGTTTGTTGAACTAAGTGTTTACATGTAAAGGCTATTTCGAGTCTTGAGCTACGTGTCTATTATTAGTAAACTAAGAGTCCAAGTTATTGTTTAAGTCTGGGATCTATTTATAGACCCATTGGCATGTATTGTAATTATGAGCTAAGAAAGGAAGGCAAGGAAGATCCTTCCATTGTAAGATCATTGAGTTGCAGGTTGTTGCAAGCTCATAGGAGATCTACATGTGTAAGTATGGCCTGTTGAATTACAGGTTATAGGTTCATGGGAGATCTACTTGAATTACTTTAGAGTGCTTGGTATTGGTAGGGTTATTACTGACTGGTTGGAGAGGTGAACACCAATTCTGTGTGTGAGTTTTGTGTTGGGACCGTTTTTGGTAGGAGAGTGAACTTTTGAAGAAGAATTATTGTACACTTGAGGTGTGGGAAGCCTCTGTAAGGTGGGAGAGTGTGGCATCTCTCTATTGTATTCTTTTCTGTATGAGTATTAATACAAGATAGTGTATTGTCTCTCATATTCTATGCTATTTGTGAATTCTAGTTACTTGTACTTCTAGATAATTCCACATGTTTAATTTCTTGTATTTGGTAATCTTATTGTGCTCTTTTTGAGGAGCAAGATCCTAACAAGTGGGATCAAAACAAGGTGTGTTGTTCTTGGATTCCCCGACAATATTATCATTGACAATGGTAAGTATTTTTTAAAAAATTAGGTTCAGTGTCTTTTTGATGCATTCAACATTAAGTTAATCTTGTCCTCACTTGATCACCCTCAAATTAATGGATAGGAAAAATCCTCTAATAAAACTCTTAACATGATAACTAAAATTATCAATGCATTTAGTTAGGTTTGACATTTGCACATCCCCTTCACCATATGGGAATATCTTAATAGTATTAGAACCCTTATGGGTGATACACCCTTTTCTCTTGTGTTTGGCATGGAGGCCGTTTTGCCTCTTAAAGTCCAAATACCTTCTCTTTGTATATATTTACAAGATCTCATTTTTTAGGATGCTTATTATCATAATTGTTTAAATTAGCTTGAGTTACTTGATAAGAATTGCTTAACATCCCTTACCCATATCTATGTCTACAAATATCATGTCAAGCATTCCTATAAAAAACACCTTAAAGTATGAGAATTCAACATCAAAGACCTCATCCTAAAGGAAAATCAACATGTCACCAACATGGAGAGAAAAATGGGAAAAGTTTTCTTTCAATTATATTGCAAAATATATCATAACCCACAAGTATGGATCAAGAGCTTATCAATGTCTTCTTTTGAAGGCAACCTAGACCCTGAGCCCTTAAATGCTTCACATATGTGTCTGGTTTATTGTTAGAGAAGGATCAAGTTCACCTTTTATTTTAAATTAAGCTCAGCCATTAATTTCAACCACATTCATCTACCTATTTTATAGACAAATAATTAAAGCTAAATCATGTGATTATCCATCACAGTCATAGCCAAATCCTTAATAATGGGTACCATGGCTCTACCCATGGCATGATTCTCATGGTACTTTCTTCCCCTTTATCAGGACAAATTCTCATGGTCATTTCTACCTAACCCTCTTTACACCTAATCAACCTCTTATTTTTATATTTTTTACTTCATAAAGGTGAACCCTTAAGCCTATATAAGCATGTCTATGTTAAGAAAAATCAAACAAGAAAAAAAAACTCTAAACCAATCACAATCATGGGTCATTGCTAAGCATTCATATATTACTCCCTTGAAGGATAGACACATAAGCATACTAAAATTTCACAAATATAAAGTACAATTCTCCCTTAAAGGATAACTATCATAAAACCTTGAACAAATCAAATAAATTTACACCACTCCCTTGAAGGATGGCTAATTAAATCATTTGTCACAAACATAGAAATTTCTTGGAAGCTTCCCACATCGATCAGATTCTCATATATAACAACAAAGCAAAAGACCCATTTTCAAAATCATAAAAAAATCAAACTACTCTTGAAAGTCGCAATTAGCTCTCACACAAAAAAATAAGATGGAAGTTGCAATCAAATTTCATAAGTAGACTTCCTACATTGATTAGTTTACATTTTATTTGACATAGACTTGTTTATACTAACTCTTCAAAAAAATATAAAAGAGGCATGCTAGTCTCACAAGAAGGTTCTTTTTTCATCCATTTTCCCTTTATACATTATAAGAAATGAATTTTGAGCTCACTTAACATTATATGAGCATGACACCTTTTTAACCACCTAATGAATGCTAATGTGAAGCATTCAAAGGGCTTATATTCACTAATCCAATTCTAATTGTGGTTTTGTTTTAGTCTTTGTCAGTGAAGAAGCATCATGCCCTCTTCCTATCCTACCGTGACTAGTTAGTATTTTCATTATGACATTTGTCTCTTGATAATATTATTTTTTCACCCATATAGTGTTGTTATTTAAACTAACTCATGTGTTTTACCTTCGAATAAATTAACAACAAACATATGCACATATTTCATAAACATAACCATAACAAACATTATAACATCATCATGTCCATGAGTGATAAAACAAACAGCTAGTTTTTACCACATGTCTAAATGTAAATAATTGAACATATACTCATTAAAATTTAGCATGTCATAAGCAAATAGAAATCATACACATAAATAAAATCCATCTCATGCTTAACTAGGTAAAGTCTACATTAGTTTCTAGCATCCATCACATAAGCATAATCCATAATCAATATAACCATTGCATCATAAGCATCAACATCAAAATAGACAATAGACCATGAGTATGTGAAATATGTGTGTGTGTGTGTGTGTGTGTGTGTGTGTGTGTGTGTGTATGTATTTATGCATATATATAGTGAGTTAGACAAATATATGTATCTCTCTCTCTCTCTCAAAATGTACATCTTTCTACATTGGCTCATAGTCTAGAATCAAAATTATATGCAAATATATATGATACGTATGAACTATATCATAGATATTTCCCTAGGGCACCACTATGTCCTATCGTACCACTAGGCCCCAGTACTTATTTTCTTGTAGTACCTATAAATGTTACCCATTTCCTTAGTGTCACCACACTAAAACTACCTACCAAAATTACTATGTAATCTCCCCATCAGGGATCATCAAGACACTACCTCAAAAATATATCCTCATAATACAATATCTCCTACACTATACCTAAGTATCATGCTATGGGGATGGTGCTCGATGGTCCTAAAAGTGTCATCATTCTTCATCTCTACCTCAAGAATTCCTTTTCCTATGTAACCAAATATATTGAAGCCCTTTCTTACTCCTTATCACCTATAAGAGTTGAAACATGACCTTATAAAATAGCCTCCTAACCCTATAATTCTATGACCTATGCCTATGTAGTGACTATTGCCACTCCCCCTTAAACATCTAGGGCATCCCCTATATCTATGACCTCTGCCACCCTCTCCCAATTATGTCCACATCTGTAGGTCCCATACCACCATCACCATCACTAAAATACACTACCACATATAGGACTTGGTACCATACCATGTATCCATCTACAAATCTTGCATCATCTATCTATGGACTAGCTATCAGTTCTTCATGATCTAGCAAAATTTGGACTGGATGTGACTCTAGTAATAAGATCTCTAAATCCTCATGCCTACACCTAATAAGTACACTTGGAATACCCTATACAAGTCCAAACTACCTCCACACCCTATCAAATGGGATGAGTTTCACCTCTCCATCCCTCTGCCCAAGAATCCACTTATAACTTTGAAAGGATAAGGTCTACTTCCTATAGCCAATCCATGCTAGAAATTTGATAGAGGGTATCTAAATAATGTGACTAATCACTAGTGAACCTAGTACACCCCTAAACTAATCAACATCATGTGCACCTCTCCCTATACTTGAGGTATCAAATTCACCCCTCCACCACATGAATCTAACTCAAAAATCTATCTGAGTTTATCACATCCATGGCCGACCTACTAGCATTAACAATCAGATGTGCTCATAGGCCCAATAGTGTATAACTAGGCTAATACTAATACCATATCTCCTATTTCCCTTGAACCCCCATAACTCCTTATATATATACTAAGAGAATAGGTAAATAGCTGAATATAATCCACACTAGTAGTAGCTCAAATAACATCACCTATAAAAAATATGGGAACCTCCCATTACTCAAGTCAAAAAGATAAAATAATGAGATGACCATCATAAGCATTTTCATCAATCTCTACTAGACCTAAACCCTTTCATACAATTTTATATAGATTAAACCCCCAACATTCCATCTAACTCGATTACTGTCATCTCCATACAATATCTCAATGTGATCCTCCCATTCTTCTTACTCTATGTGATAGATCAGTTTGCCTTAGAGAGGGAACTATTCAATCCTATGTACATCCTTGGTAAAGATCATCATCCTGTTAGTTGATAGTAATAAGATGATTATTTTAATATCCCGTCTCTTGATGAGAAATATGATTATGGACATGTCCCAAGGCACATGTTGATAATACCTCATCACTCTTAGCCCAACCTCCTTCATATAGGCCTAGTTAGCTAGGTTCATCCCTTGGTGTATCTCTATGAAGATGTGAGATACTTGATCATACATATGTATCTACTCTTGAGCCTATGCATTTTCATTAGTACATAATTTAGTTCCCTATACTATTTACTAGCTTTACCTACCCTTATCACCCTACTATCATTTACCTATTTTACCACCTATTCATTCTTCACTATCATCTAGAAACATTTATCCAACCCACCTATCCTCAACCATATGCCAATCCAAAACTATCTCTCACCCAACTTGATCCCAAACACTATTTTAACATTTGAATAAAAAGTTAGATTGTTTGACTATTGGCTGTCATGGTGACTACTAATGGTTAGGTGTCCATAGCTTTATGAATATTGACCATCGATAATCAACTTAACCATTGATAGTCACTATGGTTATCCCACCCAAAACCCTTGACCTACCCATAATCACTCAAAAATATCTAATTTCTAACAAAATCTCTTACTTTGCCATACTTATTCACTTTCCCACCTTAATTCACCTACCCACCCATTAAAATTTCTTGCTCACCTGTAAGGCTAACCTAATCACATAAAAACCCTAACTAGGGCATAACCATTCAAGCCACCATATTCACACCCCAAAGTAATTTACATATCAAGATAATCTACCAATTTTAAAGCATCCCCTACATTAATTCATAACCACTACCATGGAGTCAGCCATAGACCTACTAATCCTCATATATTCCCATATGCTCTGTGCATCCTTATTAATCCTTTACATCCTCTTGATCACACCAACTTATTAGGTTCACCTCAGCCATCACCATCAATAATTCTTCATCTAATATACTAAACACTAGAGAAAAATAAAAGTTACAATGTGTAATACATAATTCATTTTTCACTTTTGACTTGTGGCCTTTTATGCTTTGTAACTTAACCATCAATGATCAGGGTGATCGTCGATGGTCACCTTTGAGCACCTTGACCATCAATGATCAAGTGGATCCCTTTTTTTATATTACCTTAAGTAAGTCATTTTTAAGTAGAAATAAGTTAACATACCCACCCATGGAGACTACCTTATCCACCCACTTGACCACCTCCTCACTTCACCATTGGTCCACTTTAGCCCAGCTAGTGTGCATTTTATGATGATTTTTATCTGGTCCCTTTGACTATAGTGATAACATTACCATGTTGACTACTTTTTGAACTTATACCACCTCATTCTCACCTAACCCACTTGTGTCTTCTTGAGAGCACTTCCTACCTTAGATACCCATAACACTTGTTGCATTTGTGTTTTCACATGGAACACTTCATACCTTGGATACCCACTGAATCATAGACATTCCCTGGGAGACTTGCATTTATGAGTGTACCTAGCTGCCACACCTAAATGAAATCATGTGGTCCACTTATCACTTATCCTTATAAGCACCAACATTTATTTTTATGAATTGTGAAAACCTTGTCAATGCATGATCTTGGATATCTCACTTTTGTATCACACTTTATGCATTTATTTATGCTTCAGTGCAAAACTTATCATCCACCTTCATCATCCACCTTATAAAACCCAAAATTGATTATATTTTATCTCATCAACTATTAGTTTGATGGGGAACACCTCTTCCCATACTCAGGGAAACCATGACCTTCGTATGACAATTCATTTTTGTTTTATATCTTGTTGATTCAAAGCTACATAATAAAAAGGGGGAAAATGTAAACACTATAAATCCACACACCATGATTCTAAATATTTAAATTCCTATAGACCACCCTAGGACCCCCTTAGGACCAATTTAAAAATTTGACCCCTAACCAAGCCTAAATATGGCTAGTTTGATAAACTCACCTAACCTACCCTTTTACCTATCTTCACCCTTTACCCTTGATCATCGATATTCAGGATGACCACTAACAGTCACCTTAACTATTTATGGTTAGGGTAAACCTCTTTAACCACCAACATGCAAGCCACCTACCTTGGTTTTCTAAAAATAGATTATCTAAATCTATGTGTAATCCATTACAGATTTGAATTAAAATTAGAGATCTCAATTAATGTCTTGTTAAACCATTACTTGAACCTCTTGCATTTCTTATAAGAAGAGAGGAGCATGGAGATTGAATCCATCTACAATTGTTATCAAGAGCTTGTGCATCTAGATTTATTTTGTTTTGTAGTTCATTCATCATTAGTAATATAGTGATCCAACCATCACATTAGAGAGATAAATTCCTTTTACCACTCTACCAAAGAATCAAGTACCATTAATTTACCAAAATTATGTCAAATTCCACTAATGAGTTAACCACCTCAAGCACCAACTCGATCTACCTTTGTAAGATAAGTATTTGTATTGTAGTATTCATTTAATTTATTTACCTTTCACACTCAACCCAACACTAACCTATCTCTTAGAATCCAAATTTTTGATCCCATTAACCATATATTTACCTACCCAAACCTATACATAGTAACTATCAATGGTTATCTCAATCACATATGGTCTGCCCAACCACCGATAATCACCTTGACTACCAGCGGTCACCTTAACTGTCGATGGTCATATCAACTACCAATGGTCACTGTGGTAGAAAATAATAAGGTATTTTTGCCCTCTTATCCCTAAACAAATCAAGTTTTTTTATGTTTCTTCCTATTTATGAACCCCTACCTAATTTTATAAAATAGGTCAAGTTGGTTAGCACTAGTATTGACTTGTTTATCATTGTATTAGTCATTTATAGTATATTTATTTATCAATCATTTCTTATGTTCAATTTTACTACTTTTTGATTAGTAATTCAAGTACCTTTTATTACGTCTATAAACTTAATTGTTTAAAATATTTGGATTGATAGCCCTTGCTTCTGGGATCTAGCTAGCACTAGGAAGTCCACTCAACTATCTATCTAACCAACCATTTTCTTTATTTTTGTCTTATTTGTAGGTCATCTTCCCAAGCCAAATAAGAGATCTTTAAAATCATATAATTCAATGCCTATATAATCAAATATATTTTTTAACCATACCCATATTTAGTTTCTTCTTCTTTCCTTCTCAAAATATAATCTAAAATTCACTTAAACACATGGATTCCCTAATAAAATTTTGAATGTCCTAGTATTGGGATAAACTAAGAACCATGTAATAATAGTTATGGACCCTAACATAAGTGGTAAAAAAATGCACCTAAATATTTTTCCCATTAGATGATTTTACTATAGTATTCATTTCCATAAAATATCTATCTATACCCAAGATTATTACCAAATTTTTTAAGGCATATGTTTTTAATTGACCTATTATCTAACATAATATTGTGTATAAGATGTGATTCAATGAAAGCATATATGAAAAAAGGATCATTAGTAAAATCATCATCGATAATATTTTGGTCATAAATTTTTAGTTAAGGTATTTGTACTTAAGTATATTTAATTATACTAATTATATCATCTATAGGATGATCTCCCTTAGTTATAAAAGTATAATAAGTCAAGAAAGGATGTGCATTGTAAATTATATGTGATTCAAGATTATCCTTTGTTTCTTATGCCACATTTTTGGTAAATGGATCTAAAAATATCTTAAGCTTCACATTATATTTTGCAATAAAATCATTTGTAAGTGCATCAACATCATTAACCTTAATAGTTTTATTCTTATTTAAATCTTGTATCTTATGTCTCAAACCATAATATATATTAGTACCATGTTTTGTACATATATGCTAATCAAAATATGAATTGATATATAATACATTATACTATTCATTTGGTGGATGGAAAGATATTATATTTCACTAAAGTAGTTGTTGTTACACCTTATGAGGAGGATCTGATAAATATGACATTTCCTCCTTCAAGGAGTTGATAAGACAAACCTATTATTAAGTTGTCAAATTTAATTAACCATTATTTTAACATCGTATTATTAATACTAGCCTTATATTTTAAGGTTTATTTTCTTTGAAACTTGGAATTATAATATGTTGGAGGAATAGTCTCATATTTTATATTTTTCATAGAAATTTTCTTAAACTCATGTTATTTTATTGTATGGTACATGTCATCAAAATATTGAAATAATTTGAAAATAATAGACTAATGGATAGGAGAATGCAATATTTTCTTTTGTGTGTCTTTAAATTAATTATCAACCATAGAATTTTCCATTTTAGAGATCATAGTATTATAACAAATCATATAGACACTAATAGGCTCGTTAGGTCCTTTCTTAAGTTTTACAATTTGAGCATAAGATACTTCTCACTATTAAAAATATAAAATTGAGATATAAATTGGTTATCCAAAGGATTGAAATAATGTAATATTTGTAAAGGAAGGTCATAAAACCATTGCAAATATTTATTAAGGATCTTAGGAAAATGCTTGGTTGTTAACTTATCATTATAATATTAATCTAACCATGTTGCATGAAAGTCTCTATTGTGTTATTATAGATCACTTACACCTTCATATGGTGTAAGATTATTTTAAAAACATTTTTTAGGAAAAAGATAAATGGAAATATCTAGGGCCAAAGGGTTTTTTAATAATGCCTGATAATTTTTCAAATGAACCACTCCATAAGCACCTTTTCCTAGTTTGGAAATATTGGCTTAATGATAAATATTAGTAGGCATATGAACTTAATTAGAAATAAATGATGTCATATTATAATAATCCTAGTAGGTACAAAAGTATATTTCATAGGAATAGCCAAATAAACCTAAGGATGGAATTTTGTTTCCCCAACACCATGTGTGGCCATCACTTTTATAGCCATAGGTGTAAACACATGAATAGTAATAGTTGGAATAATGTTTTGAACTTCTATTGTAGAATACATTCTTCTAAAAGGTGAATTAATATCATTTAATAGTCTACCATTTTGTTCCTTTGACATGTATTCCTGATCATTCCTTTAATTCTTAACCTCTAGCATAATGTTCATTATTTTATCAAAATCATTAAGTTCCATACTAATTTCATTTTAAAAATTTAAAAGTGCTTCTACTTATGTAGGATCTACACCATTAATTTGATTAAGATGTATTATACCATGACATTTATTAATGTGCTCACTATCATCTTCATAATCATGTTCATGATCATGTGTGTGACTATTGATAATACATTCCTCTACATATATGCATTCTTTATCAACATTTGCAAAAACATTTTGTTTTTGTATTTGATCAATTTTATTCATTTTAGGTTATTTAATATATATAACCTTATTATATGTCATATATTATGTTAATTAAAACATTGATAATTATAGATAAAAATTAAATGGATTGCTTCCCATTAAGGGAAAAATAAAAATTATATATGAAAGTCAAACCTTAATACAAGAATATGAAACCCAAGGTATAAAATACCTAGATTTTACCATTATCAATTCAATGATTGGGTTTATAATTTTTTTTTGAATTATTTTTTATTAATGTGATCTAAATAACTTAAATCTATGAATATTAAATTTTTATAAAATAGGGAAATAATCATACAAATTTAAATGTAAAAGGGTAGATTGATATTACACTTACTATATTCATAATTGAAAAAGTAATGGATAAGATATGATCTTAGTTTGTTATATTTTATGGATCATTATATTAATCACAATCCTTTAAAATTATTTGAATTTGTTTTATGGCTTCTTAGATCATAAACATGAGCTCAAACCTTGTGCAGATGCTACTAGAAAATTTCAAACTCTTGTAAAAATTAGTAGTGTCCACATTTTGTCAGTACTATCTCAGTGAAAAATGTATATATGTGACACCTCATATATATGAAACTATACCTATAGATACCTATTTTTTGTGTGATTTCACTTAACACTATGAATATATCCATATTTTACTTTTTAAATTGAAACCATAATCATACTTTTTCAAAATATGGGCCTAGGAAACTAGGTCGTAAATTTGGATTTGAAATCACAAACTAATCCTTCCTAAGTGACTTTAAATATCATACATTCCAATATTCTGAAACTAATTAAATCAAATGTATTTCTCCCACCTAGGTTTGAGTTTATACATCATGATTAATCTTCAATGCCATGTAATGTTTATATTTTGACACTTGACACCATGTAGTTTTAAATTACATTTTTATTCTAAATTATCTCTAGGTTTGATCCTTTGAGGGTTTTTATATATATATTTAAGCATTTATGATAATATCTCAAGAGGTTACTAATGGGTTTCTCAAGTTTATTAATACTTTCAAAGATGAGTGGTAGGTACTGACCAAGTGACTATAACCTTAGGATTAATTTGCATTTATAGTTAAATATTTGATATTTCAGACTATGAACAACTAATGAAACATTTTTAGGCTGATGTAATGGATATTTCCTAATTTTAAAAATATTCATTGAGTTTTTTACACATTACTAATATATAGAGACACAATTCTGACATACCAAAATTATTTTACTCTTATTGGTATCTTCGTAGGAGTGAAAATTAGGGATATAAAATATGTTGACAATGTGTTTAGGATATTCAAGTTCTATTTCACATATTGTAGATGTATTAAATAGTATTATTGATTAATTTTGTTTTCCAAGATAATAATTGGGCAAATAGATATAGTAAAGTGTACACAAGATTCAAATGTGTATGTAAAGTCTAAGTATGTAAAAGTGTACCAAATTTTATGTTTTTATGTGTATAATACAAATTTTTAATGTCTACATTAATAGTATTTTGGATCAAATTCTAAAACATGTGACACAAAAAACAAAGGCTAATATAAAGTACATATGAATTACTATATGCATTCTCTTATGATTTTTTTAATTCTATAACTTATGAGGCTCATGTTATAAATGGTCTTATTGGTAAAAGTAAAGACACAATTAAAATAACCTAAAATTACATTTAATGATAATAATATTATTGATGATGATTTTACCAATGTGCCTTTGTTTATGTGTGATTTTATTGGCACAAATCTTATACATAATGTTATAGTGTATAAAATATCAACTAAAACCATGTACAGTATGAAATTAATCCCTATTCTTAGATAAAAACATAATAATTTGATTATTCAAACTAAAAAAGTAAAATTATTTGATGTGAATTGATAAAACCATCTTGGGGGTATTATGTTAAAACTAATGTTAGGGCCTACAATTATCACTAAATTTTTCTTATTTTTTCCTAATATTAGGAAATTTGATATGTTATCAGTATGTCTATTGATACATAAGAACCATGTGTATACACACAATATTTTCAAAACTTATCAATTACTAATGCTTTCTCTCTTGTAGGAACCCATCGAATCTCAATCTCTCTAAGTGCACACCTTAAAGTATGCACTGGGAAAGGGGTGGATAGACCATTGGTGTTTTTTAAGATTTGTACTCCCTATACCACCACTTAAGACCAACACAAACCTCTCCTATACATTTATCTAAACTTTAAAACCTCTACTACACACTCTTCTAAGCAATTCATCACCTTAAATAACCCCTAGCTAAGCTAAAACCTTCTTTTCATCCACTTAACATAGTCACATGTGTCGAACCCTATTCTTATAAATGAGTATGTTATGGTACTAAGTTTTTTAAAACTTATCAATTACTGATGCTTTCTCTCTTGTAGGAACCCATCAAATCTCAATCTCTCTAAGTGCACACCTTAAAGTATGCACTGGGAAAGGGGTGGATAGACCATTGGTGTTTTTTAAGATTTGTGCTCCCTATACCACCACTTAAGACCAACACAAACCTCTCCTATACATTTATCTAAACATTGAAACCTCTATTACACACTCTTCTAAGTAATTCATCACCTTAAATAACCCATAGCTAAGATAAAACCTTCTTTTCATCCACTTAACATAGTCACATGTGCTGAACCCTATTCTTATAAATGAGTATGTTATGGTACTAAGTCAGCCCAATCAACTTATTTTGGAACCTAACTACTTTATTTCTTAAAGAACTAGGTTTATTGGGTTGACTATATTGGATAAAAATTCAGAAGGGTATAAGGTTAAATCAAGCTATATAAACATATCATTTTCACCATTTTAATGAGATAGAGATAAAGAAAATAATTCATTTGTGCTTCTTTATAATATTATCTTTCACCATTCTAATTAATGAGTCATTGCTTAGGGTTTACACTTGGAAAGAAGAATTTTTTCTTGTGTAAATGTTTTTGATGCATATGATAAGTCTTATATCATAGAGTTGACCTATATTTATTATCCTTACAAACCAAAAAAACCTCTTGAAAAGCACCATTGGCCAAAGAAGAGATTGAACTCTGACAAGTTCATACTCAAGGTAAATATTACTAACTATTATTCCTATATTTTGGTAGATAGAAGTAGCTAATTAATTTCTTGTGAATTTATTTCTATATATATGTATTAGGATTAACTCTATATTGACTTGATTAGAGTTATTTTTTGCATGTATACTTTCATGTTTGTTATCCCCATTTGTGTCACATGCATTGGTGAGCACTAGATTATATTTACTTTACTTTATTAAAAACCATAGGACTTATCTAGGTTTATTGTGTAATATTTCTTGACTATAGGATTTATAACCCTCTCTAGTGATATTATGTGGTAAGAGACCCCTTAGTTGGGTTTATAAGATCCATATTGGTCATGATCCTAATTTTATAAATGTACCAACAAATACAAGGGCTGGTGTAATCTATCTTCTTTGAGTTAGAATTTATTTTTAGATTAGCTTCACTTTCCCTTATCATAAATTTGAGTGAACCTGATGTGAATCTAACCCTTAAGGTTTTCTTTCACACATTCATTTATTATCATTTATTATTCATTATATTTTTACATCACTAGATCAAATGTATAAAATTAATCTAACATTTTATGCATAGGTTTAACAAACAATTGATTTGATCAAATCTATTATGATTTAGGTAAGACATATTCAACCACAGGTAACTAGATTGATCTACTCAACTCAATCCACTTCTTCATGTACAAGTTTTTAGACTCAATTGACACAATTGACTCTATTATTAGGTTAAAAATTTTCATCTAGATAATAAATTATACCAATAGCTAATCCATCATATTTAAATATCATCAAGTTCATTCTCACCAACTCAATCATTTCTTTCCTTTATTTTAGTCCTATTTTTTATGGTTTTTAGTCTATAAAATTATAACCCTATAGAAAAATCAATCAACTAGATTGACTTAGTTTTTAGTTATTTATTTCCTAGAAAACTTAGTCAAATTATTTGATTGTGTTTATTTGTCCCTTAATTCAATAGATAGAATCAACCCAATTAATTATTTTTATACTATTTGCATAATCAATCAATTGAACCAACCCTATGCTCCTTCAAGAAAATGAATTAACTCATATTTATAGTAATTAAATCATCTTTTATGTTGTTATTTTCTTATTTAGAGTAGCACACATAAACTAAATAGGAAGGTTTAATTTATTGACTTAGTCACATTATTTTTATTTTATTCACATACTACCAAACCAAATAATATCAAAAAGTATTAAACAAATTCTACCCATGGTATACCTACATGTATTTTATCACCAAGGGGGAAGCCAACTCAATTTTCTAGCTGAGTATAAATATGTGGTTGATGGTATATATTGGTAAATCACCTGATACTCTTATTGATGCTAGATTGTGAAGTGAGAGGGTAGACCCAAATACCAATCTAGTTCCATCACCAATATATATCCATTTTAGCCTTTACTAACAGAAATAATCTTTAGATTATTTTTCTAGTTCCTTTCTAAATCCAACTCCCTGTCATATTTATTTCTAAAAATTATAATTTAAAACATTTAGGAATGTTTTCATAGATTAGCATTTATATATTTTTTTCTTTATGTTTGATCATTGTAATATGTATTTAAAAACTTGTATTGGAAAACATTGGTACAAGGTTTGTGTTGTGTGTTGCAACTAGATCAATGGGTTCAACCTAGTTGCCTATGTGTTTATTTCATTTTTTCTACAAAATAACACTAGATTGTCTAGAGTCATACCTATCAAAATCTATCTCTACCCTTAGAATATAGTTTACCCACTCAATTATGTCTCATATAATTCTTCCCTTCCATAGAACACAATCATTCTATTCAACCTAGTCTCACAAAAGTTAGTCTATTTTTCCTCTTACATAACATAATCATTTTTCTCTACTCGATCTCTCATATTTTTGACTTCAGTGCTTCCCTATATAAAATAGTTGAATAATTCAAATTTTTCCTTTCCTATATTTTCTTTTGGTATTACATCAAAACTTAGTTGACCTACATGACTCTGTACCTCTTGGTCAATTCATTTCTTTGTTCATAGATCCTACTTAGTCAATCTTGCTCTTTATCTAGGTGACTTTGCTCTTATTTTTCACCTTTTATATTTAGTCTTATATTATCATTATAAGTATCATAAAATCCCATATTATAATATTTTTGGATAACCTTAATCTATTTAGATGATATATAAGGTATTTTTTCCCTCATACCTTTATTACCCAAAAGTATACTCACTTTTGGTGCACCTTCTCTCACCCTTAATATTTGGGCTATAATATGGTTCAAATTAAACCAAATTATAATATTTATGGATTATATACATTTCACACTTCCTAATATAATTATCTCTCAAAATCACCTTATTACACTATAGTGGTAATTGACACAATCTTAACCAATAACCCTATATAAAATATTTTAAACAATAACAACCCACCACCTAACAATCCTCCACCCAAAAACCCATCCCCTAATACCAATTTAGAGAATATTCCTCCTACCAATCCTAACAATCTACCTTTAAACACTAATAACCCCAACCTAAAAATTTACACCACTCAAATTCTTGCATAAATAATGCAACAAATGAACATTATACAAACATCTAATTATTTTCAAATTATGTAAAGGAAACATCATTTATTAAACATGGATAACCAACCTCATATTCTCCTACCTCACAATAACCAAAATCTTATCCCTCCACCTCTTAGACATGCTGTAAGAAATATCATTCCCCAACCCGTTATACATAACAAGATGCTCTAAAATATTCAAAATAAACCTTTATCTCCATTCATTATCTCTATTTATATTGGAAATATCTCTCCAACTATTAAATATGATGGGACTACAGACCATTCATCTTTCCTTAAAGCATTTGGTAATCTTTGCAAAAAGTGGATTCAAACCAATACCTTTGACACTACCAAAATTATAGTTAAAACATTCATAGGATATTTATTATAATGGTATAATCAACTCCCTAGACATTCCATTTGTAAACTTGAGGATTTAGTTAGTCCTCTAGTAAAATAATTTCAACACAATTATCTTCCTAAAAAATTTCTTAGCCATTTTATCAATGTTAAACAATCCTCTTCTAAATCATCTCATGACTTCGTTAAACAATGGATATCTTTGGCTCACAAAGCTAATCATAACATGATTGATGAAAACTTATTTAAATTATTCATAAATGCCTTAACAACTTCACTTGAATATAAGGTTTATACTTTTTCTCCCTCAACTCTAAATTATTCCATTGATCAAGCTAAAATACAATACTTCCTTATGAAATAATTTGATCCCAACCTTAAAACCATCTAGGCAACTTTCTAAAACTCTACTAATGCTATCACTAGCAATCCTCCTCAAATAAAACCAAGAGTAGCCAAAGTGGATAAACCCAAAACTTCTTATTCACCCTTAAATATTTAACAAATGAAGTAATTATCAGCTCCTTCTTAACATTTCACCTATACTAATGATCCACCTACATGGTATGATCCTAAAAAAAATTATTGGTTTCATGCCCATGTGGGTCATTACTAGGAAACATGTCATGGGCTTACCAAATTTTTTGTTTCTTTCATGTTAGGATATATATTAAATCATGATGTTATGATTAAAATATGGCATCATGATTATGTTAAAGCCTCTCAAAATAAATAGGTTACCAATCCCTCATCCTCTAAAACTTCCAAAAAAAAATTTTACTTCTAACCAAAAACACTCAAATGAATATATATGTGCATTTATGCTGATTATGACCAATATTATACCAATTCTCAATATGTGAACACATTCAAAGTCAATTATAGACACAAACCCAACCACAAATATATCATCACTAAGAGAAAAAATACATCTCCTAAAGAAAAACTTCTCAAAGATACCAAAACTACCACTACCACACATTTTAAAACAAATGAGGAAACACTCTCACAACTAAAACCTCAAACTAATTCTATTCTTAAAAAAACATTGTAGCTCCAAAGCCTTGTGTTGGTTTTTTATATTACAAATCTCATTGGAATATCTTGTAAGAGCTCAACTCAATGCCTTGTAAAATACCCCTCATGGAGTTAGTTTGTCCTTTTCCATATCACCACAAATTATTGATGAAACAATTATAATACATTAAAGAACCACCATCCCTTGAGTTGTAAAAACCTCCTCAAGACCCTTCACTAATATAACTACATACTATAGAAACTATTTTTAATTATTCCAAACCTTATATAGAATTGCTTAAAGAAGATATGATTAATGATGAAATTATTTTTCAAGCCAACAATCCACCTCTTTTCATTAAAATTTTAATTAATACCACCCTTATTAAAAACATTTAGTAGATTAAGGGTCGGGAATCAATGTCACCTCCCTTTAGTTAATTCAACACCTTAGATTTACTAAATATCATCTCAAACAAACTCATCTTACATGATAAGGATTTTATAAAATAAATAAAAAACTACTTGGTTGTATTTGGATCCCCCTCACTATTGGACCCAAGACCATATATACCAATCCCATGGTCCTTGATTTAAACAGTATCCTATAATATACTCCTAGGTATCCCATGGACACATCATATGAGGGAAATTACTTCTTTAGGTAGTCAATGTATCAAATTCATCCATAATGGAAAATGTTATAAACATGAGTGTGATATTAATCCATAGAGTATATAAATACTCAACCCAAAATCTCAATATCATATTCCAACCATTCCATGCATTAATAATACATCTCTACCTAGATTCATTAACATGAATCTAAAGTTGCAAGTCACTATTACTGATTTTAATGATGATTAACTAGGTGACTTACAAAACATTTGTAATACCACTAAGTTTCCTCCTTAAAATTTAGAGTGGCTTAATCATTTTTACTTCCATGTAATCATACCATCCTGCTACATGATGATATCACTAAAATCCTTCCTCCATGTAATGCATATGTGTCTTCTTACATAGAAGATGATTCCATATATATTGAACATGGGGTCGAAATATTATTTCAATATCATTTATCAATGTTTCCCATATAATTTAGTGATCTATATTCATTCACTTATGATTCCCCCTTAGAAAAAAATGCATACAACATTTCCCACACCTATTATGAGAATTATCATAGCTCCAACTCAATCACGAGACTTGGTCATACAAATCTATCAACAAACATTATCCAAAATACATTCCTTCAACTATTATTTCCATATCATTTTATAACTTGAAGGTCATGTATCTCCCAATAATCCTCCACTTCTAGATACCCCATTGGTAGTTAAACAAATCTCAACTCTAGAAAATTTGGAAACTTATGAACACCCAATACCTTTTACACCACCAACCAATCTACCAACTTTATTTCCTTCTCATGATCCTATAGATACCATTGAGGCTACACCCTTAATTTAAATAAACCTCTATATGTAACATAAACTAACCCACCTATTACCAATCCATTTTAATCCATTCAACCTCAATCTACAAGCCCACCTATACCTAAAATCACTTTAGATGCTAAAGCCACAAATGTATGATAAATACATTCTAAATTTTGATCACAACATTAATAAAATAATTTATGTCAAATTTAATGTGGGATACTAGGGGCCCTTACCCATTCTACCTAGTGATGAATCCATACTTGAGTTACTCCAACCTAGATAACCTCAACTTCCATGGAAACATCATAAACTTAGAAAATTCAAATGAAAATCTCCTTGTTTTAATAATGTCACTGCTAGACTAGTTCCTAAAACAAATCCTATTTATTCTCTTCCTCATGTTCCTTATAATTTACAAGACAAAAATGTTATGATCATTGAATAAAAAATAAGAATCAAATATGGTACACCATCATGTCCTAGACCCATCACTATCTCTAAATAACTCATGCTAATAGAGCATGGTAATTGTAGCTTATTCTTAGATAAATATCATGAAAATTTTTCTTGGTGACATGAATATATGACAAGTATTTATCCTAGTATCCTTGTACATAACATCATCACCTACCCATATACAAAACCCATAGGACAAAAATAATGAAAATGACCACCCAAAATTTCCACTTTATGCCATAAATAAGTTATTAAACTTTTAGATGCCAAATTTATCAAACATGTTGAATATTATGAATGGGTATCAAAAATCATTCCTATTCATAAAAAATTCACCATAGTCATTTGTATATGTATTTATTTTTACAATCTTAACCTCATTGTGTCCAAAATATAATTTCCCTTTACCTTCACTAGATTCTTTCATAGATTCCACCATTGGATATGAAATTTTGTCACTCGTGGATGGTTTTTAAGGATATAACCAAATCAACATATCTTTATAATACCAATACAAAAGAACATTTAATACAGAATGGGGAACCTCTTATTAAATTAAAATATTTTTTGGTATGAAAAATTCTAGATCCACATATCAACATGCAATGACTCACATTATATATGAACTTATACATAAGATAGTGGAAAACTATGTGGATGACCTCATTTCCAAATCTAAGAGTCATACTTATTAAACTTTTGGATGCCAAATTTATCAAACCTATTAACTATTCTGAATCGGTATCAAACATCCTTCTTATTCTTAAAAAAGTCATCATGGTCATTACTATATATATTGATTTTTAAAATATTAATCTCATGTGTCTAAAATATAATTTCCATATACCTTCAATAGATACTATCATACATTACACCATTGGAAATGAAATTTTATCACTCATGGATGGTTTTTTAGGCTATAACCAAATCCACATAACCCTAAAATACTAGTACAAAACAAAATTTACTATAGAACGGGGAACCTCTTATTATGTTAAAATGCTTTTCAATATGAAAAATTCTAGATCCACATATCAACATGAAATGAATTGGATTATCCATGAACTTATACATAAGATAGTGGAAACCTATGTTAATGACCTCATTTCCAAATCTAAGAGTCGTACAACACACCTTACCACCATAACCATCAATAAAAGGCTTACATCACTAAACAACATAATAAAAGGTTAAAGTGCACACATTTAATGTTGGTCATCTAGTCCCAAAATTAGACTACACCCATGATTAATAAGTAAAATATGCCAAAAAATGTATAGGCCATTATTTAATAAAAGACATTCTTGTTCCTAGTACTTATCATCTGCAAAATAATGAAAGCCATGCTCTCAAATAGCTCACTAATGCACAATTTTTGAAGTAATATTTTACTAAAATATCTCCCTTTTTTAATAATTATATATATTATCCTACTAAATTTTTTTCTATGACTTCTCCAGTGATCTCACCCTTTGTAGTAGTCTATCTTATACACAAACATTAGTTCCTTCCTTTAAGCCTTTGGTTTCTTTAATTTTTGAGTTGCATTGTAATACCATGGATAGGAACCGATTTTAATCATGAATACCTATTTTATTTAATATATCCATGTTTCACACTTTTTGTCTTTTTATTAAAGGGTCATCATTTTTATAAATATTTTTCATTTTCTTCTCTCTTTTATGAGTTGCACTATGTTGTCATGATTTTTAAAAATGGTCAAAAAGGTGAAAAATAGTGAAGGTAAAAATTGGTCATAAATGTGTTCTTCATTTTTTGAGAAAAAATGATCAAGGTGAAATAAATAAATTCAAAAAGACATGAAAATTTGAAAATATTTTTTTGAGGTTCAAGTTTATAAAAGTCTTCAGACCCCCCAATAGACCCTAGAGGAAAGATTTCACAAATGTTGGAACCCACCAATGTTACTAATACCTCTGGTCGGGTTAAATTACCCTATCTTCACCAATGGAAGGACCCACAACTCATGAAAGCACCACCATTAGGATACATTAGTGCTACAAAACCATAATCAATGGAGCCTAATGTGTGTGAAATCACCCCATCGGGCCCTGTGTATCCTACTTACACATGTTTTAAACCCACAATTTTACAATTTTTTCCTCCTTTTTAAAATTTAATGGTGTTTCTCTTCTACACATGTCAAAAATTTTAAATAAAATTGAATCTTTCATTTGGCACTCATCTCTTTACTCTAAAATTGGGACTTTCATGCATAAATATTGCTTGTTCTTATTTTCTTTTTTTGCTCACATGATTATAAACACCTAGGTAGATATTTCAAGGGGTGAAAAAACCTTTTTAGGATCTAGGTGGTTGCTTACACAACTATTAAAACTTGATGATAGCGATTACACTACCCCTATGATCGATTACCTTGAAATTACCCTATTGTGTTCCCTATACCTTGTAGATACTTTTTACAAAAAATAGGCTTTCCATTAGTTTTCTTGATAGATTATATTGTTTAGTTGAATTTCATTGTGGATTCTTCTTTTAGGAGGTGAAATTTTTTTGATGTCAACATCCAAGAATTCTACCAAGGGAACCTTAAATAAAAATCCTCTGAAGAATATTTTTTAAGGAGAAGAGGAAACATAAATGAAGTACTTATTTCTAGGTGTCATTCCTCTGTCAAGTTTAGAGTTTAATGTTGAAAATAGAATGGACATAGATATAGGTCATATAAATATGGGGGATTTATTAAATAGAATCAATGGGGTAGTTATAAAATACTATGTTCAAAGTACCCTTGATAGTGGATTGGCAAATACAAATACTTTTTTGACCTAAGTAAAGATCCCAGAATTGGTTCTAACCATAGTTGAACATTATGATTATAAGAAGAGGAAATTTTTAAACCCTAAATAAGATTATGTCATATATTTATCTCCAGAACATATTGATAAGTTGATATAACTCACAAATAATATTCATATGTGAACTTATCTCCTACTTCAGCTCAATAGTTTTGGAGTGATAATACTAATTTTTGTGTAAAATAGGTAAATAAATAATGTCTCACTAAAACCAAACATTAAACAACTAAACTTATAAATTATATTTATGGGTTTGAATTCATAAATGAATTAAATGATATGATCATACTCTTGTACAATGTAATTGGAAGCCCAAAGGCAAAATACTTACAAAACAAGATGTAGAGGTACATTTGGATCATTCATCAAAATAAATAATAAATCAACTACGATTAAATGATTAGTGATTCAATTTATAAGTAATTTATTAAAGTTAATACAAATTTTAGATTCTACATGACTTCATATTTGTTCTATGCAATTGATATAAGTATATTTTATGGTGGATTGTATCAAGAGGGAACATCAACACCACCAGGATGTATGAATATTACCCTTAGATCACACTAAAATAAAGTGCTCATCATTTTTATAGGGTGAATGATGAGCTTATTAAATAGGTTAATCAAATTTTTATAAGTGAACCCTATATTATTTAAATTTCTATAGAAGCAACAAAAAAAATTGCTATGTGGAGAACATGGCTCATTTAGCTCCCAATTTTTTATTATTTAAGGGTTTGTGGATGTGATATATCACCTTACACGCTCCCTAGGTATGTTGATGATAAATGGGACTTAATGGATTTGGTAAAACAACTATCCAATAATCACAAATCCCTAGCTAGTAAACATAAAGTAGGATAAAATTTACTATTTGCATTGGTAGATACATGTTCTCATCATTATTTAAGGAAAAGATAGTTGAAGAAGAAATGACATGTGTCACTATAATACCTTTTTTAAAAAGGGATCCCTTTGATGTAATAATTTTTATGAAACATATTCTAGTAGCTAAATATCAACATGTTCCTCATTTTAAGGACGATTAAATGGACTGTAATGATGAGAAAGATGTAAGTTTGATTACACATAGTCTAAGAGCTAAATATCAACATGATCCTCATTTTGAGGACTATTAAATGGATTTTAATGATAAGAAAGATATTAAAATTAGGGATTTATCATGATTCACTATGAAACACATTATTGAATTTGGTATTGCAAAGGTCCATAAAAAAATAATTGAGGATGAAGATGTTTTGGACCCTAGTTTATAGAGAGAAAATATTGAATTAAAACCAATTCTAAAGATTGATTAGATAAATAAAAATTTAGTTTATATTATAAAGAGAAATCAAGGTATTATTGAGATAACATTATAGTGGCTAAAAATTAAAGGATTAAATGTTGATCAGGTAGGCTTTCTACCACCACCAATAATAAGAGATGAAATGGGAAGCTTCCACACAAAAAACAAGCATAAGTTGGTACACCTCAAACGATTAAAAATATAGATATTATTAATATATAAGGAGAGGTAGAAAAACAAGCTATCTCAATAAATTATTCAAAATCTAAGCCTCTCAAGTTAAAGATAAAAAGGTCAGGAAAGAAATATTCCTATTCTCTAATTAATTCCATTGTTGAATAGGTTCCTCTTCATTGTTTTGTTCAACTTTAGATATTAGTAACAAATAATACTCAAACTTACTTACATTTGACTCCTCATTATTACCAACATTCTCAACTCAACTTGATGATTCTCTACCTCTTCATCCTGCACCAAATCCTAAATTGATTCCTAATCCTTCACCAAAAACCACAAATCCTTTGGTTGAAAAAGGAAAAGATGAAATAATATTAGTAGAGGTCCAACCTTTGAAAAATATTCTTCTCCTTCTTGATACTTTCACAAAATATGAATTTGTCTAGATATAGTAATCTTTTGTCAGTGTTTAAGTCCCAAATTGGATTGATGAAGTGGTGAATAAGAGGAAGAAATTTTTTTAACAAAATGTAATTGATTTCTATGTAATAGCCTATATTCCCCCATGGGTAATTAAGAAACCTAAGAGTATGAAAATAATAATCAAGACAAAAGGATAACTACATACAAAATTAGTTATTCCCTTGGTAGAGAAGGACAAAGATAGTGTTAATAGTTTTGATAATCAAATAATGAAAATATATCTAGGGATAGTTACAAAATAAGGAATGAAGGAAGATGTTTAGAGTGTTATTAAAATTTTATTCAAGAAAATGGACCTTGATAAAGTTACCAAAGATCAACTTAAAGATAAATTTGAATAATTGATAGTAGTGGTTCAAAAATTGATCAAGCCATTTAAATATTATTATTTAGTTATTCATCAATTATAAGATAGTGAAACATTGAATGTGGCAGAAGAAATTAGAATAATGGTTAAAACAATAGAATATTGGTTAGAATAACTTTTACAACTAGGATTTAATTTTGTTTGAATTGCAAAGGATCTATGTTCTGAGATCCTATCAAAGTATGATGATTCATCAAAATTAGAATATAGGTATACAAAATAGGTGTATAAATGGGAAGAATTGATTCATGAAATGAAAGAATTCTATAAAGTTTATTCATATGATTTTGTTCAAGAAAAAGTGATTAAGAAAAATAAAGCTATATATCTCACTAAATTTATTGAAGCTATGAGATTCAGAATTTGTATCATCAAAGAAAGTATCAATAATTTCTTAAATTCCAAATTCATGTGAGGGGATGCTATTATTGAAATAAAATGAGAACTCAAGGACTTAAATTGTACAATCACTCAATTATAATGAAGTGATCTCACTAGAAATTGTCATCAACTAATTTAAGAATAATATTTATTAGATTATAAATCCAAAGTCTAATTTTAATTATAAATCAATTTGTTAGTTGGTTAAGTATCAGTGCAACTCATATAATCTCAATGAGATAGTGAAGAAACATCATGCCATAACTAATAAAATGGTGGAATGACATTGTGATGTTAATGCGGGTTTCATGTACTTAGATGGTCCAGACAAAGAAACCATTTCTAATATAATGTAGAGATTTGAAAAATATAAAAGTGAGAGAAAGAAGCTTCAACAAAAAGAAGAATAAATTTCTATTTTCCTTAGTGAATAATACATAGATTTATTCATCAAAGATATTTTCTAAAATCCCTAACTTAGAGTTTTTAAATCATGTTATGTATTTTTGGTTTGCACATTGTATCTCTTGTAATTCCACTAATGTATTTTTGAAAGTTGTGAGTGATGCCAATTTACTATGGCAGTTTTTAAAGTCATGTAAATTTGCTAATGCATTTTTCAAGTTGAAAAAATCCCAAAGAAATTTTGCAAGTTGTGCAAATTGCTCAATGCATTTTTACAAATTCTAAATAGTGAAAAATCATTTATGTATTTTTACAAGTCCCTAATATGTACAAAAGGTGGATACACACTGTAACCACCCATTTCAAGCTATAAATATGATTTAGGGGATCATTTATAAGGTATTTACAATTTTAAATTTCTAAGAAAACTTTTGAAAGTGAAAATTACATTTGCAAACCATTGAAGATCAAATACAAAGGAGATATTTTGTAAACTTTGAATTTAAGGATTTTTATGTAGATAATGTATGTATTTACAATTTTCATGTATTCAAATTTTTATGTTAAGAATTTTACCAAAGTTATTACAAAATAGTCAGTAATCATGGGAATTTCATTATAACATTTCTTTTTTGAATCTGTGTGTGTGTGTGTGTGTGTGTGTCTTTTTCATATTTGAAGAAATCTTGGTGGGGTTAGAAACTAAAAACTTTAATTTTTATCAAGGAAATACAAAGGGATCATTATTTTATACTATTGGTTATAGGTTATGCATTTGTGTAAACATATTTATGTCTTGCCTACCCATTGAACGAGAGATTTTTTTCCATTATAAATTACACTCCAAATCTCTTGACATTTAAAATGGGTTTTTGGATTTAGATTATTGGTTATGTTATCTCTCTTATCTTTTCAAGATATAATTCAATTATAAAATCTCTCTATTATATTTTCCTTTAGCTTTTTCATAATTTCAAGTTAAAAGTATTATCCTGACAAAACTTAGTGTTATTATAAATATTTAACTTTGTAGCATAGTTTTAAATTTTATTAAAGGTAGCTATGCTTGTTAATATGAGAGTGAATTTATCCCATGAAAGCTGATGAAAAACATCTATTAGTCCCTCTACAAAATTTTGCACTAACAATTTTAGGCATCCAACATGGTGCACATATTTAAAACATTTGGGCAACCCACATTTTGATATATTGGTCTATATGAACTTAACATTAAACCAAAGACCATTTTATCAACCTAAACTAGACTTGGAATAATCTAAATAATTAGATATCATTTTACGTATCAAAAAAATTTCTTGGGATTTTAAGAAAGTTTCAATATCTCAATTTCAAGTTATCATAATAATTTTGAATCAAGAGTTAGAATGTGTAGAAAGAGTATAAAGAATTCATGCATGAAGAGAAGCTCATATTGTTTATTTAGCATCTTAGAATAATTGAAATCACATATGACCATTTAAACCCTTCAAAATCCTAACCATAAAACTAGTATAAATTAGATAGAGTCATTATAAGAAGATATTACTTCAAGTTTTCAACAACTAGCATGAGATAATACAAAAAGTAACACCCAATTTAATATTACTACTCTATTAATAAATAATTAAGAAGATCATGCTACTATTTAATGAATAAATTCTGAAATCATTTCATGAAGGCAAGTGATAATACAAACATGAAGAGTAATTCATAGACCTAGTGAGAGACTTTTTAAAGATGAAATTTCTTCTCATGGCCATCCAAGTTCCTCAGGCTCCAATTCTTCATCCTAATTTTTATTTTTTGGGTCAAACTCAAGAATAAATTTCATTTGAATTAAGAGCATTTTCTTGATATAAAAGAACAAGTTCAACATATTTTCATAGAGCTGTTGAGATTCTAGAAGAAGAAGATCAGGTAGTTTTGGCACATTAAGTATAATCAATAGCTTCATGAAGATCACTAAAAATAATCCTAGCTCAGATAGCTCTTCAAATTCAACCTACACTTCAATACTAATAGTTTTATTCCAAATAGTTAGAAAAGAGATTCACTAGAGCTAGTAAGTCAAAAGGCAAAATTGACACTTTTTACCAGTTACAAGAATATTCTAGTTTCAAAATAAGTACTAAATGTCAAAGAAAAGTTAAAATAATAATTAGTCTTCTTTCAAATCCTAAGAAAAATAGACAACCACAAGGAGGGAATTTTACAATAAGCTCTTGTCATATCAAAAGTTATTATCCCATTACAATTAGTCTTTCAAAACATGGAATTACCATGGGGAAATGTGATTGGCCCATTATCTCTAGGGTAATTACATGATGTTCCAGAAGGATCAAGAAATAATTTTTCAAAGTTATTTGGCAATGGAAATCAACATCCAAATGAACACTTTGGTACCTTAAATGTTGTATGTTGTATTTTAGGTGTCGATCATGAGGATATTGATGTCAAGTTGTTTATAATAACACTTAATGATAGAGCTATAATTAGTTTTACCACCTTACCCCATGATATGTTAATAATTAGAATACTATGAAGACTAAGTATGAAAAGAAGTTTAAACCAGTAGAAAATGTTCATGCAGTAATTTCTCAAATCCACAGATGAAAAAATATATTAATGAGCCTATGATGGACTTTGTTTCTAAATTCAAAAAGTTAAATAAAATAATAGTTGTTGCAAGACCAACAGATGAAAATAAGAAATGTCTTTTTATTAGTTCTCAATTGGCTAAAATATGTTATAAATTTAGGAGAGATAGAGTATCATATTTGGAAGTATCCCAAAAATTGTCTATTGATGTTGAGTAATACATGATAATTTCTAAAAAAATAAAAAATTAACCTTAAAAAAATAAAATTGAATGTTTAAGACAATCTTCAATAGAACAACTTTTGAAAAAAATGGCTAGTGACATAATAGCTTTGAAAAAGTAGTTACAATAAAAACTATTAGTTTTTCTTATCAAGGAATTCTAGGAATAAATTATGTCACTTTTAAAAAATACTATCCATTATTGCAATCTCTTTAGCATAAAATTTCACTATGAATCCACATCTGAATGTTGTTTTGGAATCAGAAAATATATTTAGGTATGAAGATATTGAAGAATAAAATGAATCAAAAAATCCAAATCTTGAAGAATTTGAGATCAAATAACATGGTTTTGAATCCATAAATATATTCCTATAATATAATTTAGAATAATTTGATTATGAATACAATGTTGGAGACATGAATTGTCAATCATTCACAGTCTTTACTAGGTCTGAAAATTAGAAAAAGCAATCAAATGAAGGACAAGAAGAATCCCAAAAAATTATTCTCTGTCAATAAAAATTACCTCTACGATAGATAAAATTAAAATATAAAACATATAAAATGATCATCTTCTTATATCACAATCATTAATGTCCCCAAAAATAAATTTTATGTCATAAATGAGATCAATGTGTCTCAACCTAGTGAAATTTCTTCTTCTTCTAGTTTTCCTACTTTTGACATAATTGAACATGTTTATAAAAATAAAATAAAAATGTCACAAGAATAATATTTTATAAATTATAAATATCAATAAAATAAATAATGTAATTTATTAAGGGTAAAATACCACTCAAAATAAAGATAATACAAAAGGGATACTAGCCACACCACCTTTTTCAACCCAGTAAAATATATGGCTATAGTGACCTTGAAAATAAATAAGGTGGATCCTTTCTAAATCTATTTATTATTTAAAGTATGTAAATTTATTAATTATATCATTGATACTTTAGCCTCTAAAAATGTGATACCTACTAAATTTTCCATGCCCTTTTTCTAACATATATAAAGACATTTAGTTGTTATTCCATGGAGGCAAAACAATTTCTTATTATTGGCCAAATCAAATATGCTAAATTTTCCTTAGCTTTCTTTCCCCAAAATAGGATCAAAATAAATATATTATTAGAAGATATTCTACTAGCATATGGTATTATCTTGGGAATAATTTTTTTTAGAGAACTTGGTGGTGAGATTAAGTTAGATCTCTCACATGCAATGATTCCAATCAAGGAAAATAACACCATGAACCATAACTACAGACACACACACACACACATATATACATATGTGTATATACATACATACATACATACATACATATATATATATATATATAGATATGTAGATGTATATATATATATATATATATACATATATATATATATATATATATATACATATATATATATATATGTATATATATATATGTATATATATATGTATATATATACATGTATATATATATATACATATATATGTATATATATATATATACATATATACATATATATATATATATGTATGTATATATATATATATATGTATATATATATATATATATATATATGTATGTATATATATATATATATGTATATATATATATATATATATGTATACATATATATATATATATATACATATATATTTATATATATATATATATATATACATATATATGTATATATATGTATATGTATATATATATATGTATATATATATATATATATATACATATATATATATATACATATATACATATATATATATATATATACATATATATATATATATATATATATATATATATATATATGTATGTATATGTACACACACACACGCACACACACACACACACACACACACACACACACACACACACACACACACACACACACACACACACACACGCATATATTACAAAAGGTTAACAACCCCAGATCATATATATTATACAAACATGTAGGTATAGGAAAGTATTTTTTGATGTTAGAAAAGGATTTAAATATTCAATAACTAATGAATTTAGACCCCAATTATTATAATTTGATGACAATTATTCTTCAATGATTTCTAGTGCATGGATTATCCTAATATCTCAAAGTGAAGAAAATTTTACCTTTTATTATAAATTATAGTTTGATTTTACTAACAACATATTATGATAGGAAGCACTATTTTTAGGACTATAGATTTTAAAATAAATGGAAATAAAAAACCTTAAAAACATTGGGTGATGCAAAATTGGTTGTAAAATAAATCAAAGGCTAATATCAAGTAAAAATGATTGTTTGAAACATTACAGGAATAAGGTTTGGGATAACATAGAATATTTTAAGGCTTTTTACATTCAACCCATTTAATGGGAAATTACTTCCAAAGTAGAAGCACTTGTTGTATCAGCTTCCTTGTTGATTCCATATTCTAAAATTGATAAAGATAAGTATACAATCAAACTTGTGTATATGCCTAGTGTCCCAAATAACACATATAATTGGAAATTTTTCAATAATGATTTTAAAATCATTTCATTATTTGAAAAAAAATTTATAAATATATATTTTAAAGGTATTGATTCATCATATAGGTAGTCTTATTCACAAACATCAAAAGAAGGGATCACTAATGAAAAATATGAAAATCATATTCTCAAGTTGAAAGTAAATAAGATTTATAATGGATTTATCTTGTTAAAAGAAATATTTTATAAACATGATAAGTTTATAAAAATTAAGGTGAAAAAAGGAACTATTAATTCTACTAATTATTGAAAAGTGAATATTGGCTCTAAAGAACAATGTAGGTTTGTTAATATCAAGAAATGTTGTTCTCATAAATAAAAGAGGAATTTTTTTAGTCTTAGTTTTAAGTATGTTTATATACTCACATATTCATATGAATATATCAAATTATTTCATCAAAGGGACATTCAACACATAGTACCTTTGAATCCTGACATCAAGCCATTCAAGTAAAAGTAGATGAAGTATAATCCAAAGATTATAGATATAATTCTAGCTGAGATACAAAAACTATTTGATGCTCATATTATCTTTCCTAATCATCACTCAACTTAGGTCGCTAATATAATACATGATCATAATAAAAATGGATAAACCAAGATTTTTTTGGGTTTTACAAATCTCAATCAAGCATCTCTTAAAGATAATTATCCATTTCCAATCATGGATGTAGTCCTGCAAGTAATGATAGGTGCATAAATACTATTGATGATTTACATTTTTTCAAGGTATAATTAGATTTATGACAATAGGGAGGATCAATATAAAAAAAAATTCACCACTCCTTGGGGTACATTTTCATATATATGAATGCCATTTGGCTTTATAAATATAGGAGCTACAATTCAGAGAGCCATGGATCTTGCATTTAAAGAATTGAAAAAAAGATAAGTATGGTATATTTAGATGACCTGATAGTTTTCATAAAAATGAGATAAGATCATTATGAACATGTAGAAATATTTTTTGAAAAATGTTGATTACATGGTACTTATCTCAACCCCAAAAAACTATTTTTAGAGTAACTAAAGGAAAACTTATTGGACAAATAATTTCCATTGAAGGAATCAATATTGATCCACAAAGGGTTAAATAAATGTAGAAGTTGTCTTTGATAACTAATAAACCAAGTGTGCATTCATTATTTGGTAAAGTGAATTTATTGATAAGATTCATTCTAGACTTTATAGAACTTACTAGGTACATTGGAAACATGATGAAAGGAAAATCTTATTTTAAATGGAATAATGAAGCGAAAGATGCATTTGATTAAATAAAAGAAGTTATTGCTCATGCACCTACATTGGTCTACCTAAACTTTAAAAAGTAATTTATCATATATTTTTATGCTTTAGAACACACTTTTTTCACCATTTTGGTTCAAAAAATAAAGAGGGTATTGAATATCCAATAACTTTTATGACATGTAATCTAAACTATTATGAATTAAAGTATTATCTAAAAGAGAAAGATGTGTATGAAGTTGTGAAATACATCAAAAAGTTCATATATTATATATTGCATTCACATTTTGTAGTAATGCTACCAATTATAGATATCAAATCCATTTGGACTCAATAAGAACTGAGATTAAAAAGAGGTAACTAGATAACAAAGGTTTAGGATTATGATATTTATATCAAACCCATGAACCTAGTTCGAAGAAAAGGATTGTGTCAGCTCATAGAAGAATAGGTGCCTCCCTAATCCATTTCTTTAAAATATTCTAATGATCAAAATAAAAAAAACCCTTTGGTATTTTTTATTAACTCTGTTGATGAATGGTTTTATGATCTTGCCTTTATCTTGACTTATGGTGAATGTCCTTCACATTTGAATGTAAAACAAAGGAGAATAGTCAAGATATAATCTAATAAATATTTAATCTGGGATGGTAATATTTTTAATGAAAGAATTGATGGTTTATTTCTTAGGTATATATTTTTATTTAGGATAAAGGGGTGAATTTTTTTGAATTAGGGTCTCAAAACCCTATAATAAGATCAAGAACAAAAGATACAAAAGGCTAACCCAACCCATCAAATAAATAAAAAAGAGAAAAGATAAAAATAGATAGAACATAGCTTTAAAACAACCTAGAAGCTACCTAAGAACTAAATATTCTAGACTCTTAGATATATCTTACCAACATGCCTTCATTTTGATAAGATTCATATCTATATGCTTCAATAAATTTTCATAGTCTATATTATGTTGGACATTGCTATGTTGGCCCTTTTTACCCTTGACTTTTACAATATAGTTAGGGTTAAACAAATATCTGAGGTGAGCCTTGAGGTTTCCCATGTTTTGAATACCTTCATTCATTGTACCCTTATTGCAATTAACCAAGAAACTTATTTTGTTATATACATTGTCATCAGCGTGCTCAAGTAAATCCACTCTAAAGTTCAATCTTTAAATTTGGATGCACTGCTCTCTCTCTACCAATATTTTAAACAACTTATCATTTTATTAATAAATGAAATTCATATTTCCCTTTAGGATCATCATTTATCACATTAAACACCTCATAATATCTTTTTTTAAGTCAAGTTCTTCAACCATTTTATCTATGTTTTCCTTTTCTTTGAGGGAGTTAATGAGCTGATTAAAATATTCATTTTTGTCCTTTTAAACCTATGATGACTCACCTTTATCTACTTTAGAAATTTACATATTCTATTTATTTTGATCTGGCCCTATCTGGGCCTTAACCTACCCTCTAATCTTCTTACCCTTGATGTTAGTGTCATCCAAATTCATGTTGTCACTATCCATGTCAAAGACTTTCACCCTACCTTTCTTAACCTATGTAACTTGTATTATTTTATGCCCCTAATTATAAAGATTTTAATTTTTTTGGAAAATGGATTTATAATCACCTCTGAAGTGCTTTTTGATTCTTTCTTAGGTATGTTGACAAATAACAATAGAAGAAATTATTAAAATATTTTCATGGCCATGCTTGTGGCAAATATTTTTTGACTCAGGTAACAACTTATAATATATTGAGAGCTCATTATTAATGTCCCACTATTTTTAAATAGTCATATGAATGTGTAAAAAAATGTGAATCATGTCAATAGTTCATGGGAAAACTAAAGCTTGATGTACTTCCTCTTCAGCTAGTGATAATTGAGGAACCCTTTCATCAATGGGGATTGGATTTTGTTGGTACACTCAGTCCTCACTCAAGGGAAGGTCACACACATTTTATCACTATAACATAATAATTAAATAAATGGGTATAAGTTATTATAATAAAAAATAAAATTTTTGAAATCATTTATAACTTCATAAAGGAAAATATCTTGGTGCAATATGGAATTCCAAAAAAAAAAATCATTGACAATGCTTCATTTTTTTATTCTTATAATATGATCACATTTTGTTATGGGTATGGAATATCATTGTATTATTCATAAAATTGCCATATAAATTGAAATGGTCAAACAAAATCAAGAAATAAAAATTTATTCATGATCATCTATAAAGTGGTTGATGAAAAATGAAAAAACTGGTATAAGAAGATATATGAAGCACTTTGGGTAGACCATATAACACTAAATAAATCCATAGGTACATCTCCTTTCCAATTTATCTATAGAGAAGATACACTAATTAGTTTAACTCTTGAATTACCATCTTTGTAGTTATAGAGCCATTGATAATCCCAACTTTGAAAACTCATTAGATAAGAGGATTTTCTATTTGCAGCAATTAAAAAAAGAAAAGTTACATGTGGTTTATAGAATAATATAATATCAAGATAAATTGAAAGTATTGTTTGATAAAAAAGTGAAACATAGAGAGATTTAGGTAGGAGATCTAGTTCTTTTATGGGATAAGTGTTGAGAATCTAAATGAAGTCATGTAAATTTTGACTCTGTCTAAATGGGTCTTTTCAAAATTAGGCATTTCTATGGAAATAACACATATTACTTGGAGTATCATGATGAAACCCATCTCCCATTAACCTATAATGGGAAATATATCAATAATTTTTTTTAGTTTAAAACTGATAGTTCCATTCATGTAAATATGTACATGTGGTTATTAGCTTGTTTCCCTTTCCCTCTCTTGATTTTATTTTGTGTCTGTGCTTATTTTCAATAAGATAACTTGTCTATTATCACTCCCTTATATATATATATATATATATATATATATATATATATATATTCATTTATAAAATTTAATCTAAGGTCAAATGAGATAAATATCCTCAGTCTTATCAAATTTCAAAGTCAAGAGTTTCTTCAAGTTTCATAGTTTAAAAATTCTTGGAAATGTCTTCAAGTGAATGAGCAATAAAAATCAATCTTCTTCAACAAGAGTTGGCCTAGTATCACATGTTCATGGATAATATTATTTATATTTTAAAATTGGCTATCATTTGGTTATATTGGGATCTTCAAAATTTATATCAAGAAATTTGGCTTGATAACACATGTTCATGTCTCATATGATTGAGATTGGCAAATTATCTATCAGTTGGTCAGATCAAAGAAAAAGATAAGTTTCAAAATGAATTTGTAACCCAATGGATAGTTTTCTAATGTGAAAAACTAGAGTCTAGTATTCTTCTCTCATTCCTTGTAGTTTGAGGTCCCTAGTTGAAGCTAGTTGTTGTCATGATTTTTCAAAATGGTCAAAATGCTAATAAATATTAAAGTTCAAAACTAATTAGAAATGTGTTATTCATTTTTTGATAAAAAAGATAAAGGTGAAACCAATAAATGAAAAATAACTTATGAAACTTTGAAAATATGTTTTTTAAGGTTCAAGTTTATAAAAGTGTTTAAACCCTTGTCAATACCTAGAGGCATGCTTGCTCGCCAATGAAACCCATTATTATTGATAAAACCTATGAAAGGGTCTAATTAACCTATTTTCACCAAGGGTGAGACCTAAATCACATGAAATCACCACCTTTAATACCCACTAATGATACAAACACAAATGGTGTAGCTTGATGTGTGTGTAAGCACTCTATTGGGCCCTAGTTACCCTACTTACACATGTTTTAAATTTGAATTTTTTGAGTTTTTCCTCCTATTAAAATATTAATGTAATTTATCTTATACACATGTTGAAACTTGTAAATACATTTTAGTCTATCATTTGACACTAACCTCTTTTATATAAACTTGGGACTTTCTTACACATATCTCATGGTCTCATGTTTCCTTTTCTGCTCATGTTCTTTTAGTCATCAATCATCTACCAGATCTCCCATTTTCCTTTTTTTATGGTTTGGATTTTGCATAGGTAGGTCATATAATCCTCCTTTTCCATTTATAGTCAAAATTTCATGATCGACTTCTTATTATCCTACAAGTTCTCTATTTTTCCTAGAGTTTCATAAAATGTTTTAGATAATTTTCTAAAATAAATTGAAAACCCTAGATTTTATTTCAAAATGTTATTTTTACTAAAAAGTCATATTTTTTTCATTACCCTTGTAAAAAATTAGTTTACACCTCTAAATTTTCCCAAATCCTACATACTATCCAAGTGGACCCTAGACTAGGTGAAGACACCTCGGTAGATCCTACAAGGGGTGTAAACACTTTGTCAGACTCTAGGTGATTATTTGAACTATATAAAATGTGATAGTAGATCTTTCACAACCCATATGACTTGAGTACCTTATAAGTATCCTATTGGGTTCCCTATACCTTGCAATCACTTTTGATTAAAAACTAGGGTTTTTATTGGTTTTCTTGACATATTCTCCTAGTCAACTACATTTCAGTGTGGTTTCATCTTCTAGGAGGTGAAATTTTCTTAGATGTCAACATACAAGACTCTTATCAAGGATACCTCAAATAAAAATCCTTTAAAGAAGATTCTACAAGGAGAAGAGGAAATAGAAATGAAGTACTTATTCTATAGTGTCATTCCTCCATCAAGTCTATAATCAAATATTGAAAATATAATAGATATAGATATAAGTCATATCAATATAGAGGGTCTTGAGGTCAACATACCCACATTTATAAACAATAGGGACCCTTGTGCATAGTTTGAACCTTAAAACTAAAATCTTGATATTTTCCACTTTATTAGAATTTGAAGATCACCCATGCCTAATGAAATTGGCCAATTTGTTCATGTGTTTTGATTTAACCTTTCCTAATGTTATTAAAAGTTAAACCTCATGTCTTAAGTTTTATGTTTCATAGAGATCTTTATTTCACTCAAATTTTTCTATTATTCAAAAGAAGGTAGTAAAACTAGAAATATGGGTTGTGGTAGAAATACTATAAAAGTGCATGTATTAGATTAGAAGGTTATGAAGAGTTCCTCTTTGGCTTGGGAAGAAGACCAAAAAATAAGAAATCACTAAAGAAAAATTATTAGTTAGACAAGTAGCTAGGTGGACAAGTAGCTAGGTGGATTGCCTAGTTGTGGCTAGATCTTGGAAGTGTGAGCTTCCCTAGGGGCTATCAATCCACCACTGTAAAACAATTAACTTAATAAAATAAGAAGAAATTACTTCCATCAATAATCAAAAGGTACTAAAATTGATAACAAGACTTTCTTGATAAAGATATGTGTTGGAAATTATCTAATTAGTGATAAAATGATTAGTGTTAGTGCTAACAAGTTGAGTTATGATTCATAACATTAGGTAAAAATCTATGGTTAGGTAGAAGCACAAAAAAGAGGGTCTGATTGGGTGTAGGTGGTAAAAGGGAGCTTACTAGTTTTAAGTATGATAGTGAACTATTAGTGGTCAATATGACCATCAATGGTTAAGGATAACCATCGATAGTTGGGAAAACCATTGGTGGTTGGGATAACCATTGGAAGTTTCTTGTAGGTGAATTAAGGCCAATATTTTATGTATTAATCTTGAGAGGTGGGTGAGGTATTTACTAATTTAAAAGTGGAAATATGACAAATAAATATGGAAAATAGATGATTATCTTACCAATTAGGTGAACTAGATGGATAGTTGAGGTAGATTACTTGATGTAGAAGCTGATCATAATCTGATAGAGTGACGGTACTTAGAGTGGTGATGGCAAGTTGTGTTTCTAGATTGCTAAAGTTCCTGATGATGATTAACCTATAAAAGAGATTATAGATACTAGAGCTCTTGATAATAATTGTAGATGGATTTTACCTTCAAGCTATCCTCTTCTTATAGGCAAGGGCAAGAGGCTAAAGTGGGAGTGTAACTAGGGATTCTAATTATAACTCATCCATGTAATTCTTCATAAAATTATTTGGATTATTTATATTTAGAGAAGCTAAGTGATAGTTTTCATGGTGATTGGTATGTTAAGTTCTAATTTGTTGATCTTGACCATCGATGGTTAGGCTAACTGTCGATGGTTAGCCTCACTATTGATAATCAAGGCTAAGAGGTAAAAATAGGTAAAAAGGGATAGTTCAAGCTAGCTAGGTTAAACTAATAAATATGGATTTGGGCATGGGTAAATGATTTAGAGGGGGTCTTGGGGTTTGTGACATTCATTATTGCATGAGAAGATTTTTGATATCTATATTTTCCCCTTTTTGTTGTGTGGCTTGGGTCGATAAGATAAAAAAAATGCAAGTTGGGTATGGTAAAGTTCAAGGTTACCCTGAGAATGGGAAGAGGTGTTCCCATTCAAACCAAGAAGTGATGAGGTAAAATGAAATTGGGTCAAGGTTCGATAAGTGGGAGCTAGTAGTTGGTGAGTGAGATGCAAAACCTATGCATAAAAAGTGACTAAGTGTGATAGTTTTAGATCACAAAAGACTAACATTTCTAATTTTAATGAAAATAAGGTTGGTACAAAGAAGACAAATGACCAATGTATCATAATACTACTATAGGCATGGTAGTGGGATACATCTATTAGTCTTCAAGATAGATTTGAAAATTTTGGTGGGTATACAAGGTAGGAAGTGATCCAAAGAAAACACTAAATGGGTCAATGTGTGATGGGTATTTGAGGTAAGAAATTCTATTGAAAATATAAAAATGATTTGGTTGTTGCACTAGGTGGTGAAAAAATAGTGAACATGATAAAGTTGGTCTATGTGGTTAAAATGACCCACATAAATTCATCACAAAACATGTGAATAGTTTGGTAAAAATGATTGATATCAAGGTAGACATGGGAAAATTGGTGGGTTGGGGTGTGGATGAGATGACTCCATATGCACTAGGTAATTAGATTCTACCTACATGGTTTAAGGGATGTAGGATCCCATAACAAATTCAAGCCAAATGTAGTTCTTACTTGGAAAGGTAGTGATTAGGTGAGGGACTGAGAATAAGCCCAAGTCAGAGATTTAAAAGGGTAGGTGGCCACTTTGTAGGGCCAGATTGGCTCCTTATAGGTATGTATTAGGGTTGGGATGATAGGTGTAATAATAATAGGGCCCCTTGATTCAGTGCCACAGGCATGGTATCTAGTGACTTTGTAGGAGCTTATATATTATGAAGTGATGGTGCTTGATTAGTTACCCCATGCCATGAGATTTGAAAATTATAGAGATGTTTGGGTAGTGGGGATACACTAGCTACTCTGGGGTAGTGTGATGTTATAGTTAGGTAGATAGGGGTCCCAAGGGGATAACCATCAGGTATAGGTCTAGATGGGGTCAGTGGTTCAAGTTCTCTAGGGGCCTGATTGATATATGATATGTATCTAATTGTTTATTTTTGCCTACATGTTAATGATGTGAGATGCATGTTTTGAGAGAGACACATGTATATTGTTATATACCCATGATGATTATATTTATTGATGATTAGATATTCATGATTTTAGAGAAATATTTTAGTTTATTTTTTGATATGTTAATGGCTTTGATGGTTATGAGGATTATTGATGAATGTTTATATTGATTATGGTTATGCTTATGATGGTGTGGACTTACCTAGCTAGTCATGTGGTGAGATAACATTTCTTCACTTATGATTATGATGATATTGATGATATTTGTGATGATGTCTATGGTAATGATTTAATGAGTATATATTTCCTTATATAGTTTTAGGCATGTGGTGAAGATCATTTATTGCTTTGTTATTCATATATACCATTATGTTGATATGATATTGATGGATATGCTAATGTCTTTTTGGTATCATGGATGTGTTTATTCTATATGAATATTTAGTGCCTTGTCACATGATATAGATTAATTATGGATGGGGACATGTTATGATTGCTTTGTTAGGATGCATGGATTGATTTGATTGATTGATATGATTCTATGCTTATAGCCCATGTGATATGTATGTTTATGGTTTATGGATTTACATAGACTAATAAAGGATAAGAAAAGATAAAAAGAAGCCTTTTCATTAGCAAATACTGATACAAGACCAAAAATTAGATTGGCTTAGTGAAAATAATATTTTTAGATTCTTTGCATTAGTGGGCTTAGGTTGATAGATAGGGATCTTAATAACATTGTGTCAAGTAAGCTCATAGTCCCATGCATATGATATGTGGAGGGGAAATTGGTGAATCTAGAACCATTTAATGAGACTATTATGCCTTTTATATAGGTGTCTAAAGAGGAAGTATATACAAGTCTATGTCTATATAAAAAGTGTAGATTGATTGATGTGGGAAGTCTACTAAAGAGATCTGATTGTAATGTTCCAAGATTACTACTATTATGAAAGTTGATTGTGGCTTTCAAAATTATTTTGATTTTGCTTTTGCTTCTACTTTTCTTATTTACCTAAGGGTCAGGGAAGTTGGTCGATGTGGGAAGCTTCAAAGAGATTGCTAGTTTTGACTAATGCTTTACTCAGCCATTCTTTTAGGGAGTGGTCTAATTTAATGTTCTTAGTTAAAATGCTTTCGATAGTTTTCCTTCAAGGGAATAGTCCACCTTATGTTTTTCTATTTTAGAATAAGTTTTCAACAATTGTTCTTCAAAGGATTAGTATGTGGATGTTAAGAATGACCCATGGTTTATTTTTTCTATTTAATATTTTTATTTTTTTTATTTGATTTTGGTTAACATCAACTTGCTCATACATGTTCAAATGGATTACCTTTATGAAGACAAAACTAAGCTGACATGAAGGTCCCATAGGTGAAAAGGATGTATAGGTAATAATGACCATAGGAACCATTCTCAAAGAGATGGGAAGTACTATGATAATCATGCCATGGATAGAGTCATGGTATCCATAATTTAATATTAGGATATAATTATGGTGGATAATCACATGATTCAGGTTTAGTCGATTGCCCCCAAAAAGAGGGAAATGAATGTGGTTGTAAGGGACGTGCTTAAGTTATACAAATGATGATTTTGATCCCTATCTAACAATAAAAAGGACATAGATGTGAAGTATAGAGAGGCTCAAGATTTGGTTTACCTTCGAAAGAAGATAAGCATAATTTCCTAATCCATACTTATGGGTAATGATGTAGGGTCCAAGCCAATTGAAAGCAAATTTTTGCCTTTTTATATTCACCATGTTAGTGACATGTTGGTTTTCCTTGAGGACAATATCTCCAATGTTTAATTATTGAACTTTCAATTGTTTTTTATAGGCTCACTTAATTTTCTCTTAATAGACATGAATATAAGAAAGAGTGACCAAATGATGCTTGTCTACTAACTAAAGTTGGGCTAAATGCTCTTGATAGTAATCATCTTCTAAAATGAGTGCATTAAAATATATGCAAATAAAATTTATTTGTATTTCAAGAGGCAAGATGGCCTTGGCTCCAAAGATGAGAGAAAAAGGTGTAGCACTAGTGGGGGTTCATATGCTAGTACAATATGCCCATAGGGCAAAGGGGATGTGCAAGTGCCAATATCAACCTAAAACATTGACCATTTTGGTAAGTATGTTGTTAAGGATTTTTTTAGAGGATTCATCTTATCCATTTGCTTATGGGAGATAAGGTTATGAAAAGCTAATTTTAATACCAAATACAAAACAAAGGCCTTAAAATTGTTTGTTTTTGAAAGATTTTCCATTATTGGTGATGATCTTATGGGGAACACCAAAATGATAGATGATATGATGGGAGATGAATTCAATAATATTTTTAGATTTTTTGAAGACAAAGGGAATAGCCTCCACCCATTTGGTAAAATATTTAGTTGTGGTAATGATAGATGATGTCATTGTGAAGAGTGGGGGTTGATTTCACCAATAAGGTCTAGACCCCATTATTATAAGGGCTAAAATTCTATAGAAATATGAATATTATTGCTAGGTGCATGATGTAAATTAGCATGTTGTTGACATTTGACACACTATTTCATAGAATCACAAAAATCTTGGTTAAGGGTAGGCCAATAATAGCCCAGGTGAAGGATATGCTTGACCATAGTGAGGCCACTAAAGTGACCCCCAGAGATACCATTGTGTGTCTCTTTGATGGCATGAGAGGCTTCTAAACCATGGAAGCAATAGAATAAGAGGCCATCCAATCCTCATTTGTAGAGGATTCCTCCCATAATTTTATAATGAGAGGTGATTTGAACAAATGCTCAATAAGCATTCTTAGAGAGGCTAGAGGGAATTATACCAAGGTGAAGGTAGTTGAAGGTTTGATAGTACCAAATATCAGGTAGAGTTTCCTCCACACTAAAGATGTTTAGAATGTTTGATTTGGTGTAGGAAGGTTCATCAAGGTAATGGACAATAATAAAGAGTTTGGATCCTAAAGGTGTCGATAGGATTTGAGATGCAAGCGAAGCTATGGTATCAACAAAGTTGTTGGGAAACTAAGGGGTAGTTTGGATATGGTAGTGTTTAAATGAGGTTAAGAGTTATATGATGTATTGTCTATACAATTGAATTATTTCATTCTTACACTAGTAAATGCCATTGAATTAGCTGACCATAAGTTAGGAGTCCCTAAAGATATTGATTGTTCTGAATCTTAGGGCTAGGGAAGTTTGGAGACCTATTAATAAGGATTCATACTCAACCACATTTTTGGTGTATTTAAAGTTGAGTTTAAAAGATAGGGGAAGTGATTCACCAATAAGCAGGATAAGTAAAATATTGTCTCCCCCACCACATTGACATTTAGAACCATCAAAAAACATGGTTACCTAATTGGTAAAATATGCTTGAGATAGGGTTGTAATAGAATCATTTGGAAATGTAAGAGGGGGAGGTTGATTGTTCACTAGGGGTGCCTTGGCTAGTTGGTCAAAAATTACTTGTCCCTTGATTGACTTTTGTTAGAGGAACTCAAGGTCAAACTCAACTAAAAGTATGAATCACTTAGCCATATGATGGTTTTGGTATGGTTTGGAGTGCATGTGCTTAAGGGGATCAGTATTGGTTATGAAAAAAAAATTTTGGTTAAGAAGGTAGTGGTTAATTTTGGTAACCATGAAAACTAGGGCCAAGCACAGTTTCTCAGTATGTGTGTACTAAGTCTCATATTTGACAAGTGTTTAGATAATGTAATAGATAGCTTACTCATTGTGTTGTTCATCTTGATGGGCAAGCATTACCCTTAAGGAGTGGTTTGTGGTAGAGATATAGAGGTAGAAAAGTTGGTCATCCTTAGGAGGTGTAAGGACAAGTGGAGATAGTAGGTACTCTTTGAGTGTATCAAAGGCATCTTGACAATAAGCATTCCACTTGAAAGAGACATCCTTTTTCAAGTGGTGGTGGAAGGGTTGACATCAATCAAAGAGATGGGAAATGAAGTGACAAATGGATTGAATTATACCTTGAAAACTATAGAATTGTTTAAGATTGGTCAGAGGTAGCATCTCAAGGATGTCTTTGATTTTGGTCGAATCGACTTCAATTCCTTGAAGGGAAATTATGAAGCTAAGAAGTTTACCTGATAAGACCCTAAAAATAAATTTATCAGGATTGAGGTGGATGTGATAATGGATAAGTCACTCAAAGATAATCTTGAGAAAAAATAAATGGTATTTTTGAAGCTTGGGCTTCCCAAGAAGGTCATACACATAGTCTGCGATAATTGTATAGATAAGGTCATGGAAAATATAGGTCATGACACATTGGTAGGTTGTGCAAGTATTCTTAAGATTGAAATTCATGACTCTATAATATAAATTCCCCCATGGGGTGATAAAGGTAGTTTTGTGCTAATCTTTAGAGGCAATAAAAATATGATTATAACCCAAGAATCCATCCATGAGTGAGAACATCTCATGGCCTCTTATAAGATCAATAAGTTGGTCAATGATAGGTAGAGGAATGTCATCCTTTGGGTAGGTGAGGTTGAGATCATAAAATTACACATAGATAAGTAGTCATTTTGTGGCTTTAGTGATAGGTATGATGTTTGAAACCCATTGGGGATAATCAATGGGTTGAATAAAGTTGACAGAAAAGAGGCATTGAATATTTTTTTTAACAAGGAGGGCTATGCAAGGGTGCATTTAGAAAATTTTATGTTTGACAGGTTTGGCATTACAATTGGTTACAATGTTATGGGTGGTAATGGCTAGGTCAATACCAGGCATATCAATATATGACCAAGAAAATTGAATATTGTGATCTTGGAGGAAGGTAGAGAAGTCTTGTAGTTCCTCAAAGGTGAGAGTTTGCCCAAGGTTGATGATGTGTGGGTTGTTTGAAGTGCCTATGTCAATGTATATGGTAGATTCATTTAACATGGTTGAGGTTTCTAGAGGTAAATATTTGTGGATGGAGGAATCTAGTGGACTAAGGTAGGTGAGAATAACATCATCATCTTGACACTAAATAGTGTTAACGGTAGGAAAGTCTTATACCACAAGTTTAGGATGGGTCAAAGGGATGAATATGGATGCCCCTTCCTTTTGATAATTTAGGGGGCTAAGGGTAATCATGTTGATGAAAAACAAAGTTTGGTGGGATGATGTATTCATCCTCACTCATAGGTGGAGGGGATGTTGGTGAGGAAGGGGTTTCTTCTTCAACAATGGTAGGGGTAGTTTGTTTGGCCTTATTATTATTAGGTAAAATAAAGTTGAGTCCATGCTTCTTGTGAGGTTTTTGGGTCTCAATCGAGGTCAATGTGTGTGGGCCATGCTCATATCATCCTAAACCAAATCCCTTCTAGACACACTTATGAAGGTATAGCTTAGCAAAGTTGAGGTTGTCCAAATAAGAAAAGGTGGAGGTAAATGGTTGAGGTGGAGAGGGGGTGATGGTAGTGTGAAGTTTACTTGTCAATTCCCCCATAGATAAAGTGGGTTTGATAGCTTAGAGGCCCCAAGGGGGTAATGGTTCCAATATTGGGGTCATAACCTAGTTGGTGGTTGAGTTTCCCATATTCTTGGGGAGTAAGGAAGGAATCAAGGGTGAATAAATTGTATTATATAAGGGTGAGGTGTTATAAGGTAGGTTCCAAAGGATTAGTGATGGGTATCTAGTTTATAGGGATAGACAAGCTAGTAGAGGCCTCAGTGGAAGGGGAAGAAGTATCAACTTTGAATTTTTTGGTTAAGGGTTTTATGGTGGTTATTTGTAGTGATTTGCATGGAGGTAGAAGAATGTCATTAGATCAGTAGGTCATATTACATGCTAAAAAAGGGATAGGGTCAAATTTTATGGTAAAAACTTGACCTTCATGTTCAAACTTGATGCAATGGTGGAGGGTAGAAGATACACATCCCATGGCATGAATCCAAGGTCTCTTGAGTAAAACATTATATTAGAATTCACCTTTGACTACATAGAAGAGTTCAGGGAACATGGGAGGTCCTAGCCAAATGTGAAGGACAATGGTTCCTAAGGTAGAGGTTATAGTATCATTAAAAGATTGAAAGATGGCTGAATTTTCTGACATGACATTATTTGGTAGCTTAAGTTGCTTATAGGCATGGGAAGAGATGATGTTGATACTAGCTCCTCCATAGATCATAACCCATTTGATGTAGGTTTGATTAATGTGGGCTATAGTAAAAAGAGGGGGAATCTAGGTATTTAATGTGGATAGAAGGTACTCTAAGTTCTTGAAGGTAATAAGGGTGAAGAGTTGGAGAGTACCAATGAAGGTGTATATGGGTTGGGAATCCCCTAGTCTAACTTTAATGACCTACATAACCTTGATCATGGCCTGATGATGATGTGGTGAGGTGGAAATGAGCTCATAGAGATCATTTTAGTAGGGGTCTAGTGGATTTGTTTAAGGATGACCATCCTAATGGATTCAAAGGGGTTAACCTCTGATGTTCTTAAGATAATAAATTTGGGCTTAGTTATAAGCATGGAGGTTTTGGTCTGGTTGGGTAGAGGGTGAGTTGGTGGGTATGTCCATGGAATGGACACTTTGGCCTTCCCTTTATCCTTTTTTTGTAATCATGTGACCACATTAATGGTATGGATAGATGAGGAAGGTGTGATGTGGGGTTGTGTAGATTTTATATCACTCTGAGGTGAGAGTGGGGGATTAAGAATGTGTTGGTGGCTAGTTGTTGGGTGTAATGGTGGATGAACGAATGGAAGGTCATCTACTAAAATATCATCCTCATCATAAATTTGGTGGATAATGGCATGGAGAGCTTTTTAATTATCTATGTCATGCTTAGGTGTCATGTGATAGGAGCAAATTTGATGGTCATTGTACATGGTTGGCTTTGAACTAAGAGGATAGAAAGTCTGCTAGGAAGTAATCTGAGGTAAGAGGTATATACTAACCTTTAAAGAATGGTTGTATATGATTATTTTAGAGGTAAGGATAATTTTGGGCTCATAGTTTTGGTTGGTAAGATGGGTGTGTGGGTTATAATAGGTTGGGTGAGAGATTACTTGGGTAAGGTGGTTCGGGTAGATGGTTTTGGCCTAGGCACATTGGTGGTTAAGGTGGCTGAATTTGGTAGTTTGACTGGCTATGATATGGGAAGGATAGGTGCATTGAATAATAAATGTCTTGGTGTAATCAATGGTAGTGGGTGACATATGATGAAAGGTGGTTTCTTATTTAGCAAAGTGGAAAGGTGGGTCCCTAGGATAGAGAGCAAGGCAGAGGGAGGTAGAGGTTTAGTCATGTGTTCTTTTAATTCCTTTATCCTTTTAGTTAGTGTGGGTCAAGATATAGGTATAGGATTGGGTGAATTTATGTCTACTTTCAAAGATGGATGAACCAAACTTTTAGTAGGGAACGCACCAAGAGTTTTGAAATTTTTTTTTGGTGAGGTGGTGGCTTTTTTGGTTGACTGAGAAGCTGAGGGGTTGTTGGAGGTTTAGATTGGTTTAAGAATTGTTGGAGAGATGATGGATTGGTTGGTTAGAGGTGTGCTATATGGTTTAAATTTGTTGATGGAGGGAATCCTTAATTGTTGCCAAAATTTGGCTCAATCTATGCCTACTTTTAAGGTAAATTCCAATTTCTATACTAATGTGGAAAAAGGTTTGTGTACTGGTCCTAACCCATGGGTAGTAAATACAATAAATAGACTTGTAGGTTGGATGGGATGATTGACAAGCTAGTTGATATCTTGAGGTGAGGGAAATAAATCTAAGATAAATGTCTCATCCATAAGTAGCATGGGTAATAATTCTCCTCCTTTAGCGATAATATCTATATGAGTAGTGGTTTTTTGGACAATTGGTAGAGGTGGCAAATCAAGAATGTTGAATTTCCCAAATACACTAATTGAGATAGTATTTGATGATTCCAAAACTTCTATGAGGGTAGCTAAAGAGAAATGAACTTCTTTGGTTTGGCTATCTAAATGAGGGTAAAGTCACTCCATGATCTTGATAAGTGAAGTGGGGGAGGAATGGGTAGATTTGTTGATTGGGTCCTCATGGGTAGGTGTATTACAAACCATGTTGACTGTATGGGATTTATGAGAGAACTTGTCTTATGTGTCCTTAGGGGCATGGTTGTAAAAATCTTTCCTAAAGATGTCAAGAGCTTGATTTTGAGGGGTATTGGGATTATCCAACATGAGTTCCCCTTTATCGATAAGACTCTAAATAATATTCTTGAAAGTATTACATTGGCTGACATCATATCTAATTACCTGATTAAAAGCATAGAAATAATTCTCATTATACTAAGTAGATTTTGGATGAGAAGAATCAATTTTTTGGGGAGGTTTGATAGGTGGAAGTTGTATAAGGTTAGATTTTAGTAGGTTTTCCAGAACTAAGGTGTAAGATTCTCTAAATGGAGTGAATTATTTTTGTTTGTTTTGATTTGGATTTATTGTATTTGGATTGGAGGTAATGGGAGATTTTGTTGGTCTAAATTGGGTGGAGGGATAGTTTTAAGGATGATGGCATTTAAGGTTTCCCTGGTCTTGGTTACGTTATTGGCTTGGTTTCTTGGTTTGGAGGAAGAGGTCTGATTGGTCTTAAAGGTAGAGTTCCTATTTAGTAACTTCAATTTACCCTTATCTATGGCCCAATTTTCTAGCTTATGTTCCATATTAAAAGCCTCATCAAAGGTCTTACATATCTAGACACATAGTGTAGAAGATATGTTTGGTGTAAGCTTGAGTGAAAAGTTCTATAAGTTCAAGTTGAGGCAAGGAAAATGAAAGTTGATTAATAAAGCTTCTCTAATGGGTGACAAAATCAGCAATGGGCTCATCATCAAATGATATAATATAATAGAGGTCCATGATAGAGACCTTGGAAATGTTAATGAAAAAGTGATCCAATAAGACTTGTGATAGTTGGGTGATAGAAAGGATCGAATGCTTGGTAAGGGCACTATACCACTCAAGTGTTGGGCCAAATAAAGACATGGGGAAGGTTTAGAGGAGAAGTTCATCATCATAATAAATCATGTAGCATGCATGCCTAAAATCCCTAAGGTGTTGTTGGGGGTCCTCCTTGCTTAGAAATTTGGTAAACATCAGAAGCTCCCATTGAGGAGGGTAAGGTATGATAGTAACAAAAGGATGAATAGGTTCATTACAAATTTGATAATATGATAGGATGTTATGAGATCTTAAAATGCATGACTCAAGGTTGGTCATTTTTTTCATGAGAATTTTCATTAGGTCATGTTTAGGTGGTGCACCAAAAGGATTGTTAGGCTGATATTATGGTTAAGGTTGGGAAACATATTGCTAATTGCTTGGTGGTGGAGAGGCTACCACATATTGGAATGTGGATATAAGAGGTTAGGTAGTGTAAGTGGATGATGGTGATTGGGTAGTGGTTATATACCCTTGTGGGTTAGGGATGTATCCTAGGTTGGGTACAATGGTTAATTATTGAGAAGTCCCTAGTGATTGGGCATAGATGGTAGTTGGGCTAGTGACAAGAGGGGGTTAGTGACCTTCATGCTAATGGGTTGTGAGGTAGAAGGGATAGGTCTTCCTAATAGTGGTAAAGAGGTATAAAATGATGGGATAGGTTTGACATAGGGGAGGTTAGAGATGTTGGTGGTGGGTACCCTAGTTACAAGTGGGACATGATGGGTTAATAGTTGGGTTGTCCCCAAGGTAGAGGAGTTATTATTAGGGGTGGAAGGTGTAAGGGTAACAGTTAGTTGGATAGGTTAGTTCTTAGCCATATCATCAAAGGTATTAGTACATGAAGATGCATAGATGCTCAAAGGTTAGGTGGTGACTGTGGTAATAGGGATACCCTCCATAAGGTGGGATGGCATGCCATAAGGAGGATCTTGAGGTGGAGTTAAAACTAGGATATGGTGAGAAGAGGTGTTAAGATAGTGTTGAAGGGAAATTGGATTATTGTCTAAAAACATGGTAAAATTCTAATGGATGAAATGAATCTTATACTTTGGAGACATACTCCATAGATGAGGAGGTAGAAGAGGTTGATTTAGGTGATGGATTTTGTTCTACCAGGTCTCTTCACTATTGACAAGTGAGAACCATAAAAGGAAAGGGGAGAGAAAACAAGAACAATCTCACTGCTCAAACAAGAAGAAGATATGAAAATGATCAAGGAAATCAAGACACACACTATGAAGTATGTCAAGCCTAGATGTTAGTTTTAATGTCACTTTTGGCTTATGCCCTAGTTTATGAGAGTGTGTGATAGAAGTTAGTTTGTAGATTAGGTACTATAGAAGCAGTTTATAGTTGGTTTCAAGCTATTTAGGTGCTCAAAATAATCTATATTGAAATAAATACATGGCTTGGTATTGGGGCCTAGCCCCTCACTTCATTGTCTCACAATGATAAGGGTGTTGGGTGATTAGCAAATATATATTGATATCTAGAGTTTATACTCAACTAGAGAGCTGAGTTGGTTATCCTCCTTTTAATGACCTCCAAGTAGGATTGTTGGGAATGGGTAAGGTGACCACTACATGATGAAACCCTAATTGGGCCTTGTCTCAATTTTTTTATTTTTGATTTATGAAAGTGGTTTGGCTAGTGTGTGAAACAAAAGTGGTGTTATGATAAGATTACTGTGATTTAATTAAAAGTGAACTATTGTTAAAATCAAGCAATGGATGTAGTTTATTTTAAGCCTAAAAGAAATTTTAGTGTCAATTATGAGCATATATAGAGAGAAGAGAATTAAAATGCAAAGAAAACTTGAGTAAAGAATCTAGGTCCCACCATGCATGCCAAAAATTTTCACTCAAAATTCACTATTATTCTAAATAAGGTAGTAAAACTAAAAATATGGGTTATGGTAGAAATATCGATAAAAGTGTGTGCATTGGATTATAAGATTGTGAAGAGATCCTCTTTGGATTGGGAGTGTTATCCCCTAAAAATATATCACTCATTTTTGGGACAACATTTGAACTATTTTGGTCCTACAGACCAAAATTGTCTCTTCCCTTTCTGAAATTTGTCTTGGGCATTCAAATTGCTCATTTTTCAACCTTCTCAGGAATCTACGGACTCTGTAAGAAGAGAAATCTATGGACTCTATAGGAAAATAAATTCTATGACTCTGCAATCCAAGTTCAATGGGATTTACAGGTTAATTTCTATGAACTTGGTTTCTATGGACTCTACAGGTAGGTTCATTTCTATAGGTTCAAAGGCTTCTGCAGGCGGCTTCAATCAAAAGAATCAGTTTCCAACACTTAGTCATTTTCAAGATTTGTTCAATTCCCTAATTCAATCAAAAATGTCCATCAACAAGCATTTAAGAAAGGATCCAACCATTAAACCATTGAATTGTTGAACCTTGAACCATTTTGGTTCAATGGGTTAAAGGTTCAAAGTTTAACTACTTCAAGGTTTAATGGCTTCAAAACACTTATCAAAGAGAAGAAGGCTTGTACCATTAAACCATTGAACCATTAAACCACTTTGGTTTAAAGATTCAATGGATTCAAGGTTCAATAGGTTCAACACATTTGGTTTAATGAAGATCAAAAGGACTTAGCCAAATCAAAGGGAATGAACCGTTGAACCATGGAACCAAATCTTGGTTCAACGGTTGGTTCAATTTAGTTTGTTTAATTCTTTTGATTCATCACCTTGGTTCAAAGGAGTGGTTCAATGCTTCAGTTTATTCAATTGGTTCATCAAGTGGTTTAATGTCTTTTGGTTCAATCAAAGGGTTCATTGGCTTGGTTCAAAGCTTGGTTCATCTTCTTGGTTCAAATCTTGGTTCATCCGCTTGGTTCAAAACTTGGTTCAATGATTGGTTCAAAGGAGCGGTTCAATGCAAAATTTTAAGAGAGCTTCTTGAAGGATAAGTGCCCTTACAGAGGACACTTGGTTGACAAAAGTACCCTTCAAAAGGGTCATTTTCAAAGAAGCTGCAAAGGTAAATTCTTTCAAATTTTTGTTTAAGGCAGTTGAAAAAGTCTAAGGCATAATTCTTTCAAACTTTTTGTCTGAAGGAATTCCTTCAGATAGAAATTTTGAATGAATTTGAAAAGGCTATGGGAGGAAATCTAGAAGGATTTTTTGAATGTAAAGTGATCGAAACAATTCCATAGAATTTTTGTCCACAAGAAATATCTACGGACTTTTTTTCCACAGTAATTGTCTGTGGGAGAAAGCTCAGAGAAAATGCATGTAGAAAATGCTCGCGGAGAAATCCTGGGGAAAATGTCTATGAGAATATCTATGAGAGACTCCAAAGAAAAGGCTAACAAAGGACCCCAAAGAGTAGGTGCCCTTGCGGGGGACTCTCAACTGTCAACTTAAAGGACACTTCCCCAGAGCTAAAGGGTCACCTTCCCTTCGAGAGGATGCAAAAAAAAGAAATCTAAAGAAGGACCAAGGGGTGACATGCTCGAAGACATCAAATTCAAGAATAGTGAACTAGCTGTAAAAAATGTAGTGATGGGTGCACGAACATTAATTTAAAATCTCATAAAATAGCCATTGATCCTTGTAATCTATAGACTTGAATGCATTCATAGGCTTTAAGGCCAAGATCAGTAAGAAGAGACTAAAGAATAGAGTATCAAATTGAATCAAGGACCTGATTCAATTAACCAGAAAAGGAGGAATGATGAGGAAGGATCAGATCACCAGGTGGACATTGAAAAATGCAAACTTTCAATAGCGTGACTTGTTTCTTTGCATTGAGAAAAATAAATGGGTAGATGCCCCTAAATTTTAGCCTATCTTCTTAACAAATTTTAGTGTAACATGATGTGTTATTGTTCCTGAGTCCTTCTTGAAGAGGCTATATAAGGGACTCTATTTTATTGTAAATATATCTCTTTTTGACAATCAAAAATGAAACTCAGCCCAAATTGAAAGGCATTACTGAGACTTTGAGCTTAGATTGTTGATCATATTTTGTTATTGGAATAAGAAAGCAAGTGACTTTTCAGACTTTGTGCTGTGATATCTTTGTTGTTGGGGAAACTATTCTTATGTCTTTTTCCTTAATATATTTTTTGTTCCTTTAATTCAACAAGGAGGATTAGTGAAAATAGTTAGGAAGGTGTCCTGAAGTCAACTGTGGAGAGACTTTGTGCCCCCATAATTACCTTTAGTGTGTTTTATTTTTGTTTTTGTGTAAAGGACCTTGGGACAACTTTATGCTCTCATTGTCCTTTGTATCTCACTCTTGAGCAATTCAGGTGGAGACTTTGTGTTGCATCTCGATTTGCTAGTTACTACATCCTTGTTTACCTTTTACAATTACTACTAGGAGTATTCTTGTGGTTTGATGAATAGTAATTATAAAAGAAGAGGAGTGATTTCTATCATTTCCCTTGAGTTTCTCCTTTGATTTTCATGCATCATCTCTAAAAAAAGAGAGATGGATGGTTTGTCCTACCCTTGAGTATTATTTTCTATACATATATATATATATATATATATACACACACACATACATACATACATACATACATACATACATATATATATATATATATATATATATATATATATATATATATATCCATAGGGAACCTCCCCTTGATGAGAAGAGAGATTAGTCCCATTTTGATGTGGTAAACCTACACATTTGGATGACTAATCTTCCTACTTTGGCTAATCAGACCTATTTTGTTTATCAATACGCTAATCGACAAAATATTCAACCAAAAATTTTTGGCGACTTCACTGGGGATATAACCCATTATCATTATAACCCTTACCCATTATAGACTCTAGCAACTTTGTTACTTGTCTTACCCATTATCCATTTATAGCATTACCATCTTCCTCCACCTCCATTATTTTATCTGGTCTGTAAAACTAGAGTTGTTGGAAAAGAATGTGTAGTTTAAAGCCTCAATCTTCAAACTGAAGTAAAGTCAATTCTTTTCTATTTTTGTTTCACAATTTGGCAGATTCAAGGTATACACAAAGCCAAAGGGTTAAAGGTATTTTTGACCTTGTATCTGAGCTGGTATAACAAAGTGATTTTGATCTATTTCCTTTACCATCTCATCTCCAATGAACCAAGAGCTTTCCTCCTACTAAAGTCAGATTTCCATTGTCAGACAAAGTATCCACTTCTACTATTGATAAAGCTTTGCCAATAATTACCCCTCTAAGATTTGTTATTCCTCCCTTTCATAATCCTATAATGGCTATTCAAGGCCCTTGGGGTAATGCTTTTGGTCCTCTCAATCTTACTCCACCTTTACATGAGCTTCCATGCAGTTTAAGGAAGAATTTACCCAGATTCTATGGTGATGGGAAAGTTCATCCTAATGAACATATTGTAGCCTTCAACATAGCTTATGGAGTAATTAGAGTAGAATTTGAAGATGTAGCAGTCAGGCTATTTGTAGAAACATTAAAAGGTGCTACTATAGATTGGTTTTATCATCTACATGCTTGGTTAGTAGCTGATTGGAATACCCTCAAAGATAGGTTTGAAGCTAGATTCAAACCTACAGAAGATGCACATGCACTTTTGGCTCAACTTACATAGATGAAGAAAGAACCTCATGAACCAATGAGAGACTTCATAGCCAAATTTGACAAACTAAGGAATAGAATTCTTATAATTGCTCAACTTATAACTAATAATCTCAAATGCTTCTTCATTAATTCTTAGTTACCTTAACTTTGTTTTATTTTGAGATGTGTTGGTCAAATAGATCTTGCTACAGCTCAACATTTGGCCATTGAGGTAGAAGATGATCTCATCTTAGCAAGGAAGATAAGAAGAGATCCAAATATAAATAGACCTTCATCATCTTCTAAATATGCATCTACAAGCACCACAGATCTAATGGTGCAAAAGATGTAAATGAGTTGCTTGCTCTCAAAAATCAAATAGCACAAGGAATGTCTTTTGCTCCTTCATACAAAGATATGCCAAGAAAGACATTCCCAAATCAGTCATATTAGGGAAATGTTGCCAGGAATCAAGGGAAATAGAATCACCTTCCTTCTCCATAAGGGAAACTTGCCCTAAAATCTCCTCTAACCAATTCAGCAATGAGATATCTTGAAGCAAAAGCAGAGTTCTCTTTCCAGCCTAAATTGAATCATGAAAATGATGCTGATCTCTTCATGGAAGATCAAGAAGAATCAATTGGTGACTCCCACATTGGTTTATTGAATTACCAAGATGAACCTAGAAGCAAAGGAGAAGCTATTGATGGATCACATGCAGTGTTTACTAGGTCTAAGAACCAATCAGTCCAGCAAGCTGATAAAGGAAAGATAGAGGAGCAACCTCAACCAGCAATTACAATTGTTAAGCATGGAACCACTCTAACTTTTTAGTCAAAGGATTTGGTGATCACCTAGAAGGTAAGTACATTAATTTAACCTTCACCTTCTACTTTAATTTCACAAACCAACCCTCCTCCCATCCCTCCTAAAACCCAAAAGGTTGAAATGCTTTCCTCTATTCTTAGTCCAACTCAATGATTTGACATAATTGATCATGTCAAGAAGACCAAAATTCAAATGTCTAAATTTGAATATTTGTAGTCCAATCCTGATCAATTGGATAGATCTGTCCAATGTGTCAAGAACCAAATCATCCATACAAGACAAGAGGTTAAGAAAATAATTCTTGATTCTCCAAAGAACATGCCCATTCCAAATAATCTTGTCATTACTCCTCCAGTTTCCCCCAGGAAAATAGAACCTTTATATGTTTCCTTATTGACAAATGGTTATCAACTCAATAATTGCATCATTGATTCCAAGGCATCTAACAATGTCATGCCTGCTAAAGTAGCTGAGTCTCTGGGCCTCACACTAACCAAGACATTTGGGAGATGTTTCTCCATGGAGAAAAAGCAAGTACCACTGCTGGGGCAAATCAAAGATGCCCAATTTGCATTTTCAGCCTTTCCAGACAAAAGAATCAAGATGACTGTCTTGGTGGTTGATGTCCCAACATCCTATGGCATTTTGCTTAGACAAATTTTTTGTAAGGACGTGGGAGGAGAACTAAGCATGGACCTATCTGAAGCAAGGATCCCTGTCTAAGGCATAATTAAGAGATTGCTCCCTGAAAAGGAAGCAAAATACGTGGTCACCCTAACATCAACCCCTACAACACAAATTCTATTTGAGTCTTCAAGTAGGGGTAATTATTTCTTGACCATAGAGGATGTTCATGTTTCTATAGATAAAATTCCTATAGATGACAATTCAGGAATTGATCCAAACAAGACTTCAAGAGAATTGGTAGGGCACAACAAAAATAAGGAAGGATCGTCCATCTCTAATGAAGAGAAATCTGATGGAAGATCAGCTTCTGATGATGCTTGGATTTTGGAATACAATGGTAGAAATTCTTCCACCAATGATGGAATCGGGACTGTGTTGATATCTCCTTAAGGAGATATTCTTTCTTCATGCAATTTGCAAGTCAACAACACCAACAACACAGCTGAATGTGAATCTCTATTGCCTAGATTGAAGATTGCTCAAGATGAAGAGATCAAACTCCTCTATATCAAAGGAGATGCTAAGCTAATAGTTTTTTATGAGTTTGATGTGTACAATCCAATCATATGCTGGACTAAACTAGAAGAATAACCAATTATGGTAATGGACCATGCTACTGCAAATCAAAATTAGGCAATGGAATCCTTCACCAAGAAAGCAAGGAGTTATGGTTTTCAGTTTGAAGACCACATCCTGCCATGGGACAAGAAGAAGAAAAAGCAAAGAGGAAGACACAAAAAATTGGTTTCCTAGTGGGGAGCTCCATTTGCTTGTCACCATTTCTGGGGGGAAAATGTCTTCTTGCTAGTTTATCAGGATAAAGCACTATTTTCACTATCTCTTAGGAAGCAGCATCTAAAATACTTCAATTCTTAAAGTATCAGATCATTTCATCTATATATATATATATGTATATTTGTATAGTTTTTAATTCTATTTTGTTTTATTTGTTTCCATTTTTGATGCCTTTCATTTCTAGGTATCATGACTCTGTAGCCAAATGGTACACATGAAGACACTAGAGATTCTAGATTCTACTCCCTTCAATTCTTTTTGCAATTGATAAAAGTTCCCCAACTGGAGCCAGTTGTTGTCCCCCAAAAAATATCACTCATTTTTGGGACAACATTTGAACTATTTTGGTCCTACAGACCAAAATTTTCTCTTCCCTTTCTAAAATTTATCCTGGGCATTCAAATTCATCATTTTTCAAGCATCTCAAGAATCTACAAACTCTGTAGGAATAGAAATATATAGACTCTCTAGGAAAAGAAAATATATGGACTCTACAGGCCAAATTCAATGGGATTTATAGGTTGATTTCTATGAACTTGGTTTCTATTGACTCTTTAGGTAGGTTCATTTCTATAGGTTCAAAGGCTTCTACAAGCAATTTCAAATAGAAGAATCAGTTTCCAACACTTAGTCATTTTCAAGATTGGTTCAATGCCTTGGTTTAATCAAAAATGTCCATCAGCAAGCATCTAAGCAAGGATCCAACCATTAAACCATTGAACCATTAAACCTTGAACCATTTTGGTTCAACGAGTTGAAGGTTCAAAGTTTAACCACTTCAAGGTCCAACAGCTTCAAAACACTTATCAAAGAGAAGAAGGCTTGAACCATTGAATGATTGAACCACTTTGGTTCAAAGATTCAACGGGTACAAGGTTCAACAGGTTCAATGTGTTTGGTTCAACAAAGATCAAAAGGACTTAGCCAAATCAAAGTGAATGAACCATTGAACTGTTGAACCAAAGCTTGGTTCAATAGTTGGTTCAATGCTTTTGATTCATCACCTTGGTTCAAAAGAGTGGTTCAATGCTTTAGTTCATTGAATCGGTTCATCAAGCAGTTCAACATCTTTTGGTTCAATCAAAGGGTTCATCATCTTGGTTCAAAGCTTGGTTCATCCACTTGGTTAAAAGCATGGTTCAAATCTTGGTTCAACAATTGGTTCAAAGGATCGGTTCAATGCAAAAGTTCAAGAGAGCTTCCTGAAGGACAAGTGCCATTACGGAGGACACTTGGTTGACAAAAGCACCCTTCAGAAGGGTCATTTTCCAAGAAGCCGCAAAGTTAAATTATTTTAGATTTTTTTTAAGGTAGTTGAAAAAGTCTAAGGCATAATTCCTTCAAACTTTTTGTTCGAAGGAATTCCTTTAGATAGAAAGTCTGAAGGAATTCAGAAATGCTGCGGGAGGAAAGCTCGAAGGATTTTTTGAAGGCAAAGTGATCAGAACAATTTCACAGACTTTTTGTCCACAAGAAATATCCATGGGAGAAATCCCATGGAAAATGCCTATGGAGAAAGCCTAAGGAAAATGTCTGTGGGAATGTCCGCAAGAGACTCCAAAGAAAAGGCCACCAAAGGACTCTGAAGGGTAGGTGCCCTTGCGGGGGACTCTTGACTACCAACTTAAAGGACACTTCCCCAAAGATAAAGGGTTACCTTCCCTTTGAGAGGATGCAAAAAATGAAATCTAAAGAAGGACCAAGGGGTGATGCACTCGAAGATGTCAAATTCAAGAACAATGAACTAGCTGTTAAAAATGTAGTGACAAGTGCACAAAAATCAATTTCAAATCTCATAAAATAGCCATTAATCCTTGTAATCTACAGACTCGAATGCATTCATAGGCTTTAAGGCCAAGATTAGTAGGAAGCAACTAAAGAATAGAGTATCAAATTGAATCAAGGACCTGATTTAATTAACCATAAAAGGAGGAATGATGAGGAAGGATCAGATCACCAGGTGGACATTGAAAAATGCAAACTTTCAATAGCGTGACTTGCTTCTTTGCATTGAGAAAAATAAATGGGTAGATGTCCCTAAATTTTAGCCTATCTTCTTAACAAATTTTAGTGTAACATGATGTGTTATTGTTCCTGATTCCTTCTTGAAAAGGCTATATAAGGGACTCTATATTATTGTAAATATATCTCTTTTTGACAATCAAAAATGAAACTCAACCCAAATTTAAAGTCATTACTAAGACTTTTAGCTCAGATTGTTGATCATATTTTGTTATTGGAATAAGAAAGCAAGTAACTTTTCATACTTTGTGGTGTGATATCTTTGTTGTTGGGGAAACTATTCTTATGTCTTTTTCCTTAATATATTTTTTGTTCCTTTAATTCAACAAGGAGAATTAGTGAAAATAGTTAGGAAGGTGTCCTGAAGTCAACTGTGGAGAGACTTTGTGCCCCCATAATAGCCTCTAGTGTGTTTTCTTTTTGTTTATGTGTAAAGGACCTTGGGATGACTTTATGCCCTCATTATCCTCCGTATCTCACTCTTGAGCAATTCAAGTGGAGACTTTTTGTTGCATCTCGATTTGCTGGTTACTACATCCTTGTTTACCTTTTGCAATTACTACCAGGAGTATTCTTGTGGTTTGCTGAATAGTACTTCTAAAAGAATATGAGTGCTTTCTATCATTTCCCTTGAGTTTCTCCTTTGATTTTCATGCATCATCTCTGAAAAAAGAGAGATGGATGGTTTGTCCTACCCTTGAGTATTATTATATATATATATAGCATATCCATAGGGAACCTCCCCTTCATGAGAGGAGAGATTAGCCCCCTTTTGATGTGGTAAACCTACACATTTGGACGACCAATCTTCCTACTTTGGCTGATCAGACCTATTTTGTTTATCATTACGCTGATTGACAAAATATTCAACCAACAGGGAGGAAGACCTACTAATAAGAAAGCACTAAATTAAATTTGTTGGTTAGATAAGTAGATATGTGGATTGCCTAACTACAGCTAGATCTTGGAAGTGTGAGCTTTCATAGGGGCTATCAATCCATCATTTAAAAAAAATTAAGTTGATAAAATATAAATAAATTACTTACATCAATAATCAAAAGGTACTAAAACTAATAACAAGAATTGCTTGATAAAGAGATGTGTTAGAAATGATCTAATTAGTGATAAGTTGATTAGTGTTAGTGTTTATGAGTTGAGGTATTGTTCACAAAATCAGGTAGAAGTCTATGGTTAGGTAAAAGCATAGAAAAAAAGGTTCTAATTGGGTGTAGGTGGTAAAAGGGAGCTTATTAGTTTTAAGTATGACAGTAAATTATTGATGGTCAAGATGGTTGTCGATGGTTAAGGGTAATCTTTGGTAGTTAGATAACCATTGATGGTTGGGATAACCATTGGCAGTTGCCTGTAGGTGAATTAAGGTTAATATTCTAGGTATGAATCTTAAGAAGTGGGTGAGGTATATACTAATTTAAAAGTGGAAATACAAAAAATAATTATGGAAAATAGATGGTTATCTTACCAAAAAGGTGGATTGGATATATAGTTAAGGTGGATTGCTTGATGTAGAAGCCGATCATAATTATGATAGAGTGATAGTGCTCATAGTGGTGATGGCAAGTTTGGATTTCTAGATTACTGAAGCACCTAATGATGATTGACATACAAAAGAGATTTTGGATACCAGAGCTCTTGATAATAATTATAGATGGATTTTCCCTTACAACTCTCCTCTTCTTATAAGTAAGGGAAAGAAGTTGAAGTGGGAGTGTAACTAGGGCTTCTAATTATAGCTCATCTATGTAATATCTCTTGAAATGATTTGGATGATTTATATTTAGATAAGCTAAGTGATAGTTTTCATAGTGATTGGTATGTTAAGTTCAAGTTGGTAGAGCCTAACCATAGACAGTTAGGCTAATCATCGATGGTTAGCCTGACCATAGATGATCAAGGATAAGAGGTAAAAATAGGTAAAATGGGATAGTTAAATCTAGCAAGGTTAAACAAATAAAATTTGATTTAGGCATAGGTAAATGGTCTAGAGGGGGTCCAAGGTTTTACAACATTTAGAATTGCATGAGCAGATTTTCAGTGTCTACAATCTTATTAATGGATCATGTTGGGATGTTCACAGTTTTACCCTCTTTCAAGATTTTACTAGCCTTTTATCTATAAGGATTATAGTTGGATTCATGTGCTAAAACTCTCCTTCAAAAAACCCTATCTTGGACCCTTTATTTTAATTTAAATTTGGTGGGAGCAAATTTGGCAAGAATATTTTAAATTTTTCTTTAGACTTTAGCCTAACTTTATGCTAAGGCTTGGTCATATTTTTATTATGACCAAACCTTACCCTAAAATAATGTTTGGTCCCATTATATTTTACCATTTTTTATCTTTATTTTAACAAGGTCTAAATTTCATGTTTAAAAGGTCCTTTATTTTCCTAACATGGCCCTATCATGTCACACAGTATTCTTCATTATGTACTTGGCCTAAAAGTCTTAGTCATAAGGCCCCATTCATGTTTATTACCATGAATGAGAACTTAGTCTTAAAATTTTAGCCTAAGTTATTATGTCAACTTGTGCCCTAAGTTAAGAATCTTGCCTCCTTGTAAGATCAATTAATCTTGCTTCATAATGAAAAATGATTAGACATAAGGAAGGGGACTTGACAGATTTAAATCATTTGACCTATCAAACCAATATCATGTGATCCCCTAGATCATGATCAATGATCTATGCATAAATGGGATCAAAGACCAAATGGTGTGTGATCATCATTAAGGTTAAAAGGGACCCTTTTTTATCAACCATAGACTTATCCTATTTTTTACCCTAAGGTCTCACTTTATTTATTAATAAAAATAAACCTTAAGATAAAAATTATGCTACAACTTCAATATTTAAAGAGAGCCAATCATGTGAAAGTATCTAGGATCATGATCAATGGCCCATGGTTACTCACACAAATTGATTCGATGAAGTATACATGGTGTTCAAATGTCAAAGGCCTAAGAAACCCAATGAGGATGACAAGTGTCACCATCTTGAGAACCTAGATCTACATCAATGCTCCATAGAACCTCACTAGAATGAAACAAAGTCAAAAATTTAGGAGTCCCATAGAGTCACCATGTGGCACTCTCACATTCAATCTCAGTATTGAAAATGCCCTATGTATAAATACTTAGACTCAACCTAATTTTTTATTTTAAGGTTTATTGTATTTCCTTAATACAATGAAACCTTAGGTTAAAATATTATGTTGTGATTATAGTATTCAAAGGGACCCATTTTATTATTCCTTTTAGAAATAGGCCCTAACTTAGTCTTATTTTCATATGCATTGATCTATGAGATAACTTGATCCTCTTCATGATTTTAGCGACCAATGGTATGCATGTACTCAGATCTTAATCAAAATTTTGCATTTGGCCAGGACCAAATGATCAGATGGAGCATGTCAAAACCAAGATCTATGGACCTCATGAACTTCATGAACTTCAATTTTACATTCTCACAAATGTCATTTGACACCCACAAGGCTGTCATTGATGTCCATGAGACCATTAAATTTAAGCTCATTGATTACTTTGATTAGACATAGGGACATGTTTCAAAATGTTGCTAAAAGCTTATTACTTACATTGAAATTCAATGCTTTCCCCCTTTCTTGAGAAATAAAACTTAGGTTCTTTAAAATTTAATAATAAAATAAACCTGGGGTCTAATATTTGCAATAATAGACTTAATCTAAGTCTTTATCCTAAGGTTTCAATTGTATCTATTAACACAATAAACCTTAGGCCAAAGACTTATAGTATGGTTTTATTTTAACTAAAAGTCCCTATTCCTTAAAACTTAGCTTAAATTTTTAACCTAAAGTTTTATCATGTCTATCAACATGATAAAACCCTAGGTTAAAGCCTTACATTAATACCACTTACTATTTGGGACCCTTTAGGTTTATTCTAAAACTTAGCATTAATATTTTTACCTAAATTTTGTCATGTTTATTAACATAAAATAAACTTTAGTCTAACATATTTAGCCTAAGTTCCTCCTTATATCTTGATGCTAATTATAGTATGTGCACCTTCAAGGATCAATGGCTCTCACTTCATCATGAAAGGATGATCAGATGGAGAGAAAAGATATGATGAATCTAAAGCATTTGATATATTGGAATAATGGCATGCATCTGTTCAGATAATTATCAATGGTCCTCACTATTGTCACTTGGATTCACACCCTTGGGTAAATTCTTAGATTTATTCATCCAAGTGGAATAATGGAAACATCTTTGTTGTTGTGCGTGACAATATTATTGAGATGAATCTCCAGTAGGGATAGTTCCCTTGATGCAATTATTTGAAGCACTCTCTAACTTATTAATTCATGTATGAAAATGATTTTTAAAAACAAATAAGAAAACAAAAAGGTGATGCACCAATTTTTATCTCCTCCTATTTGACTAAAAATATTCTACTTAAAGACACAAATTTTCTCACATAAAACTCATAACTCCTTGTGCATTTTCACAACAACATTTCACATGTTAGATTCAAGAAGGCATTCAAAATTTAGGAAGGAAACAGATGATTCTAAGAAGTAATACAATTATAGACCACTTCTAAAACATCTATACACTAATAAATTAAAACTAACAAGGCCCTGCACAACACTCTTTTTGCACATTTAATAGGTAACCAAAGATGACATGTTAGGAAAGATGACCTCTCACTAAATAAGAATAACAAGATTTGAATCAATACTCAATAGTACAACATATGAGTGGAAAAATAACTTGTATTATTTCTTCAAGAGTCTTTCATGTAAAAATCTAGCTAGATTTTTCCTAATAACTTGTGGAGGCTAATGAAAAGAGCTGAAAGAATGCATATATAAAGCTTTGAGGGAGAAATCAAGCAAAGGAAGTCCAAAGGTCACTTGAAAATGTGTCACCTTAAGGATATTAGTTACAATTACATGTGAGATAGGGGTGAGGTGAGTCATGATATGAAAAGAGGTCTAATCATCTAAAACAAGTCATAAGAATGGTGAAAAGTGACATAAAACCTTCAAAATTGGCACAAGAAACTGCTTCTATTGAATGTCATCCATGAGCATTCAAAACTAAAAATATGGAAGCCAACACATAACACTACTAACAAAAATTAAACTCATGATGACTGTTAGAAAATGCTCCTCCTAACTACTAGCCATCCTCTGGACACCTATGTTTTTCAATTTCATAAAATCTCCTTGATTTGGTCAGTTGTTAGCAACAAATTGAACCATCGACCTACCTATTTTTTTCTTTATTTATCTATACACCAGATGCTTAATATTATACCATTTGTTACCTCTACATTTTCCCTTAGGTTCTTGCTAATATTTTTGACTTCAACTACTATTTCCCATAATTTGAAATTAATGTTTACGGGGCCATCACCATTCTTATTCATTCGAGATATTTTCCTTAGACACTTTTTCCTACATCACTTTGTTTTGGCACTTTTCCTAAAAGAATTCATTAAATATTTTTTATTTTGACAATTTCTATAGATAAGGTTTTTGGAAATTTTTCCATGTGCTCTTTGACTATTCCTTAGATCAATTTTTGAAAAGGTACCCTTTAGCTTTTGAAAATTATCTCTGAATATGGAAAGTGCCCTTTGAATCATGGAAAGTGCCATTTCAGGACCTCGTCATGGGACACTTTTTCTTGGAGGATATCTTTTAGGGAAATGTTTGGGGTACTGGGTTTAAGGATACTTGTCTCCACCTATTCCCCTTAGGATTTTGTATTGGGCCTCTTTGTATCGGGTCTTTTCCTTTAGGCTTTTTCTCCCAAAATAATTCCTTTAACCCCTTTTTTCATTAATTACTTTAGAATATTGGATGACCCTTTGGATTTTTTTAAATGTACCATCTAGATAGGACACTTAACCTAAAAAATATCCTTTAGAAAATTTTCAAAGGACCATTCAAAAATATTGAAGAGCCCTTCATAAAAGTTGCAAATGACCCCTTCAAAAAGATTGACGTGGACCATTTCCTGTAGAAGTACCTTTTTGGGAAAATTATTTTAGACAAAATGTCTAAAACAATCCATTAAAAAAGATTGTGTAGACAATTTTCCTATAATAAATCTAACCCTTCACTCAAAAATATATCCTTTGGTGAAATTTTTTTAGACAAAATATTTGAGACAATTCCTGACACTTGAACTAAAATCTCAAAACATATTTTACTGAAAGAAAGAAACCTTGCACTTTAACATGGGTTTTTGAGTGGAACACCTCCTCTAAAGAAATTCTACATATTAGACTTAGCCAAAAGGTGCAACGTAGATGGCTGAGCTCGAATGATTAAGTCTAGAAATGTTTTTGAAGTCAATCTTTGAACCTAAACAACTTTGCTTGTGCTTCAACAAAGGACCTCAAATTTAGTACACAACAACTTTGAACCAAGATGAATAAACTTGCATGATTATCTTCCTCTGTAATTGCTACATGTACAATATTTGGTAATTTTAAAATGCTCTTTTAAACTCTACTCAAACATCTTATAATGACTCAGAAAATGAAAGAGCCTAGAGAACCAACTGATCAAAGCTAATATCATTCATATTATGTTTAATAAACTTGAGATCACTCTATGACATGATATTTATCCCTAAAAGATCTAAAGGCCAAATTTTCATATAGGGGTGCCTAATTTTGACCTATAGGGTCAAAAATTAGTCAATAAAATAGTGACTCATAGGGGTAGAATGCATATTATACTGATTAGACCAATAGCCTAAATAGTCCATTGGGCATGGAGTCATCTAAGGACATGCAAAAAAACCTTGAAAAACACACTAAACTAGAAATAAAACCCATGCCACAAGATGCAACACACAATAAGAATAATACAAAACAAGACACAAAGTAAAGCAAGATGTAAGACAACTCACACATGTGCATAAGCATTTAAGGAACACAAGGAAAAGAAGAAACTATGTACAAGGGAAGAGGAAAAACCTTAGTATCAATGTTTTAGATATATCCCATTGAATAGGATATGGAGCTCTTTTCCATCCAACTTTGAGAGTTAGAAGGCACTGTATTATTTGCATTGTGTGATCACATATAGACCATTCCACAAAGTACCAAAATTTATGTGTCTTCCTAGCTTGGCCCTATCTTTATCCAATTTTAAAATAATATCTCCTTCCTAGAAATTCCTTGGCATGGATCTCTTATCAAAATATTTCTTTGTGTGTTGTTGATGAGTAGTCATGGCGTACATAGCTTGATCTCTTGTCTCCTCAAGCTCCATCAACTCACATAATCTAACTTCCATGATTTCATTCTCCATCAATTATAGTTGATAGGTAGGATCTAAAGCTAGTAACTCAAGTGAGATATAAATTCTATCTTCCCTTCCATAGACAAGTGTATAGGGTGAGTTTTTAATTTCTCTCTTGGGTGTAATCCTATCAGCCCAAAGGGTTGTCTTCAAATTGGTATGCCAAGTCCTTTTATTTTCATTCATTATCCTCTTAATGATCCTAATTAAGTTCTTGTTTGTATACTTAACTATTCCATTCCCTTGGGGATAGTAGTTAGAGGAGGTGTTGAGATAGATACCATGCTTTAAATCCCATTCACTTGTCCTTACTCCTATAAAGCTAATGCATTGTCTAAGATTATTGTTGAAGGGGCTTTAAATATTGTTACTATACCTTCATAGAAGTCCAAGACTAAGTTTTCATTTTCCTCTATAAGAGCTACAACCTCCACCCATCTCGTAAAATAATCAATGGATGTCAACACCGACTTATGACCAATATTAGAAGGTGGATTGATTAGGCCTATAAAATCCAAACCCCATTGTATGAAGGGTTTATCAACCTAGATTGGATGAAGGGGAAAGTAATCTAGCTTTTGTTTTCCATAAAAAATAACACACTTTTGGCATTTCCTTACCCAAGCATGAATGTCTTTAAACAAACTAGGCCAAAAGTAACCAACCCTCATAATCTGAGTAGCTATGGTTCTTGGAGTAGAGTGACCACTAGCTATTCCATCATGGAATTCAAACAATACTTTGTCAACCTGATTCAAATTAAAACACCTCAAAATTACACCTAAAGAGTCATTTATAACTAACACTCCATCAACAAGTACATAAGTAATGGATTGTAGCCTAAAGTACCTTCTTTTACCCATATCAAGACCTTGTAGACACTCACCAATGTGAAAGAAATGGATCATGTCTTGTGTCTAAATTCTCATGGATGAAGGTGAAACTATCATATAGTCATTGTGAAGTACCAAAACAACTTATTTTTTCTCTTTCAAGTCTGAAGTAAGATACTCACACAACCCTTTTCCTTTCACTAGCTTTGTTGTCTTGATCTCCACATCATATTCTATCACCTTTGTGATCTAACCTACCCTCTTTTAACTTAAATATATACTCAATATAAAGTCTTTCACACTAGGATGAGGCACACAAATGTGAATCTTGTTGTTAGACAACATATGCCCCAACTTATTTAAACTCCTTATGACTGAAAGTACTTGTTTCTCACCATGTGTATCTTACCTCATATCATTCTAAACCTTGACTAAATAAGGCAATAGGCTATTCAAAATTTTCATCATTAGCTTGAGTAAGCATTGCAAATATTACCTCTTCATTTCCAAAAGTATAAATTTTAAATCTTTGGAGAAGTTAGGATTTGTATGGGTACGAGCTTGGGCAATGGCTTGCTTGACCTCCTCAGAACTTTCTTTTCTCCTTTTTGTCCAAGTGAATACTTCATATTTACTTAGCATGGAGTTAAAGGGCCTGACCAAGTTATAAAAATTAGTAATGAATCTCCTTATGAAATTTATCTTTCCAAAGAATCTTTGTAAACCCTTCTTATGTTTAGGCAAAGACAATGCCAAGATGGCACTTACCCCTTTAGGATCAATAGATAGACCTTTCTTGGAAAAAAATATGGCCTAAGATTTTACCTTCATAAATATCAAGCACACACTTATTTAGGTTTAGATATATCCCAAACTCTCTATACCTCTCAAAAATCTGCCTTAGGTGATTCAAATGATCTTTTGATTCATTAGAGAAAACTATCACATCATCAAGATATACCAATATAATGTAATTGATTAATCCTTGAAAATCCATATCCATTTCACATTTAAAAGTAGATCCAATATTAGACAAACCAAAATGCATTTTCCTATAAGCATATGTACCCCATTTAGTAATAAAGTCTATCTTATATTGGTCACTTTCCTTCACCAAAATCTTATTATACCCAAAATACCCATCAAGGAGAGAAAACCTTTCACTACTAGCCACAAATTGAAATATTTGTTCCATGGAAGGGAACATGCAATGACCCTTAAAAGACACTCTATTCAAGCTCCTAAAATCAAGACACAACCTCATCTCTTCATTATTTTTCCTAACAGGAACTAGGTTTGCCAACCAAGATGAATGCCTAATAGGAAAGATGATTTTGGACTTAATCAATTTGGTGAGCTCTTTCCTCATGACAGGTTCAATCTTTGGATTGATTGGCCTTTGCCTTTGATTAATAGGCTTAGTATTCTCATTTAACTCTATAGTATGCTGATCTAGATTTAGATCAAAACCTTTTAAATCACTATACTCCCATGCAAAGATATCAAAAAAATCTTTGCATAACTCAATGAAAGCATGCTTCTCTTCATTAATACATACCTTCCCAAGTGAAATAAATTTATCTTTGAAGATCTGAACCTTATCATAGTTTTCTTTCTTGGTAGATATGCTTATCTTCTCTTTCTTCAGGTAGTCGTCATCATTGAATATGCTCTCAACGATGACTAGGCCTTTAGGGAGTTTGTTAAACTTTAATTGCACAATATACCCTCCATACTTTTTCTATAGTTTAGACCAATTCTTGGAAGAAAACTCAACTTCTTCTTATATAAAAAGTTTTATTTTATGATCACTATCAAACACCTACCAATTACTAACATTATCTAGTATGGAGGGCCTTATAATCACTTTTAGATGAGGTTAGTTCTTCTCTTCTTTTATCCCTTTTGGAATATCAAATTGATCTCCAATTTCTACCAACCTATCAACATGATTGTTATCTTCTCTATAAATAGAAGTGATGTTTAAGGCTTGGAAACCTTCCATAATATCCCACACTCTATGCTTATATGACTTAAGCAAAGAGGTTTTTTTTATCAAATTCTTCCCTCTAACTTGATTCACAACAAACTCACTATCTTCATATACTTGTACTTCCTTAACTTCTCTTTTTCTAGCCCATTCAAGGCCATATATAAGGGCCTCATACTCTAACACATTACAAGTGAATGAGAACTAAAATCTAAAGATTGAATAATACCTCTCCTTGGAAGGTGAAACCAACATTGCTCCACCACATGCCCCAATATTGCTTCTAGACCCATCAAAGAAGAGCTGACACAAGCCATTCACATCTTCATTTGACTTCATCAAATTTGGCATGAAAGAGTCCTTATCATGCATATAACAGAACCTAAGACCAGATTCCTCAATAAATTTGTAAGGATCATGTTCATATTTTTTATTTCCCCACTCATCTAAGAACAAATCAGAAACTCCCTCAAGGGAAGATGATGGAGATTGGTCAATGTAAAGCTCATCTTCAACAATGATGGAATAGTTAAAATTTTCCACCTTAGGTGAGTATGGTTCCAAGTGATATTTGTGAATATTTTCAAATTCAATCTTCACCTTAGTTCCATACTTTGTTCTAAACACCATGTAGGACCAATTATCTGCCAAGTACCCACCTATTTTAGCTATAAAATCTCTTGACAATCAAAGGGAAAAGTATGGGGTTAAATATACCACCACAACATCATGAGAAATAGGAAAAGTAGGAAATCATGAAGTATCAAATTCATATTTTTTATTATTCCCAAAGTCTTAGCTGGTGATCCATCTAATTATAAGACTCCCTTAGTCATTGGCTCATACTTTAAGCCTAGTTTATTAGATATACATTTGGGCATAAATACAATTCTAATCCCACTATATATAATTAAATTATGTACCTAGAATTCACTAATAATTAGAGAGAGTTATAATGGAGGATCCTTTTCATTTTTATTTACATGACCATCAATTGATTGGGTTCTATTCACTAAGACCACATTGTCATGTCTAGGTGGGCCAACTTGCTTACCAATTTCATGTAGTTAATTTTAAAGTATATATTTATACCCTAGCATTTTCAATGATTCTCATAATGAGATATTCATCTAAATATTCTTCATCTATTACACCACATTGATAGGAGGATTGTTCACTTTAGGCAAATCTTTAGGAGCACCAATGCCTTGTGAAGTAGCTTGTGTAGGAGTTGGCCTAAAGTTTGGAATCCTCTAATTTTATTGAAAATTAGGAGTTGTATTATATCCACTTACCATAGGAGATGATGTAGGTGATGAGGCCAAGGTATGCCCAATAAATGTATAATAAATGACCTCATCTTACTCTCTCTTTCTATTAATTTTGATTGCATTTTGTAAATTTTATTTTGATCTGAGATGAGTTAGTATGTGATTATCCATCTTTTGTTGATTGTGATTATAAAATTTTAAAAGACGTGTAATTCCTAACAAGTGTATTGGAAAATTCTAGTTTTGCAATAAAACAGGTCATCATCAGCCTAAAGAACAAATATGAAGTGGATTTCATGTTTTTAGAAGCATTGGACTCAATTTATATTAGTTTTGGAACTTGTAGAATCTATTCTAGAATCATCACAGTTAGTTCTAAAACCTATAAAATCTATTCTAGAACCATCACAATTAGTTTCAAAACTCCACCATACTATTTCAAGTTATCGCATTTTCAGACTTAGCTCCAAAACTCTATATTTAGCTCTGATACTCCTATAGATAAGCTATGAAACTTTTGTGGCTAGATATGGAACTGATGAGGATCTATTCCAAATGGATGGTGATTTGTTGGATCAATGATATCATTAAATCAAGAATAGATTCCTAATTTTTTGAACTTGCAGAATCAAGACATTTATCACACAACTGGACATCTAACCACATCTTGATTCAACATCTATTCTAGGCATGATTCAATTCCATCATATCTATGAAACAGTTACAACCATCAAAGCATCTATATATACAGACCTAAGAATTTAGTAAAATGGAGACAGATATAGAATATAGAAGATAGAGAAAATCATTGAAGAATAGAGAGATAAAGGATAAATTAGTACATTTTTAATATAGAACATTCTATCAATGAAATAGTCATTTCTATTTTGAAATCAAATTAAATTGTTCACATCCTATTCTAGGCAGAGCAAGGTCCCACTCCTCTAAAGAACTAGGATCTTCATTTTTGTCAGTATTTATATTTCTATTCGCTAAAGTAAATAGGTAACTCTATTAAATTTATAAATGATTCCAACTCTTTAAAGTTAATATTTGGTGTAAATTTGTTCATGTAGGCATTTTAGATTAAATTTTCATTTCTGCAATGTGTGTTTATTTCTAGCAATCTATTTTATTTCTAAAATGTGTGTTTGTTTCCATCAATCAATTTCATTTCTTCAACGTGTGTTTATTTTTAGCAATCTATTTCATTTCTAAAATGTGTGTTTATTTCTAGTAATCAATTTCATTTCTACAATGTGTGTTTATTTCCAGTAATCTATTTCATTTCTGTAAAGTATGTTTATTTCTAGCAAATTTGCATAGTTTGATTCCAATAAGGTTTTAACCAAGAAATCTTTAAGACATTAAAAACCCCCAAAAACAAAAAATATATACAAATACCTCCATTCAATTAATAAATCACTATGATTCTTATTATTGCATATAGCTTTAGACACAATGCTGGTTAAATATGACATCAACAGAAAGTTGATTAAATGAAGGGGATGATGACACCCATCATTTTTGGCACCATTGTTAGGGAATACTAGTTGGAATTTTCTAATTAGGTGTCAACAAGAGCAACAATTATTCATTTAGTAATTAAATAAATTTTCCCTAATTTATGAGTAGACCATGAGATTCCAAGGGTAGATTTCTCCCCAAAATATCTAAACAATGATTTCCATCATCCTCTAGTTTAAGAAAGGGCATTGAGCAAGAATTGGAGGCACCATTATCTCCTAAAAGACAAGAAACAAAATTTCCATCTTTGGAATTTTTGGATCACTCACCAGAACCAAGTAAAACTTTAGAGAGGAGGATTATTTCTCAAGATCCATTGAAGGAAAGTTTTGATTCTCAATTTAGTAGTCAACCCCTTACTCCTGACTTTTCACCATCCCCAAAATAGACCACATACCACATTGATTGGGAGAAGGGATTAGAAAATACCAGAGAGATGGAACAAGAAGCTGGAAGAGAACCTAAGAGAAACTTTACCTATCCCATTCATATCGAGGATGATGAAACCACTATGAAAAAAAATTCACCTACAAACTTGCCCACATTTAGAGGAATGCCATTTGAGGATCCTGACCAATTTCTATTTGAGTTTAAAGTACTATGTCAGACTTATGATTACAAGACAAACAATCAAAAACTGAAGCTGTTTCCATCTACCCTAAAGGATGCAACAATGAGGTGGTTTATGAGATTAACATCTAATTCTATTACCAATTGGGAACAAATGGAAACTATCTTCCTAGACAAATATCAAGATTATTGTAGAGGAAGAAATTGGAAGGAAGAATTTTTCAAAATCAAATAGGAAGAAGACAAAAATATGGAAGATTATTTGGACAAATTCCTCTTTGTAAGTAAAAGATGTGGATTTTTACTTCAAGAAGATTTAAATAAGACCATTTTTCTCAAAGGTCTGGATGATGAATCTAGGGATACCCTTGATTTAATTGGTAGAGGAAAGATTGCTCAATTAAGAATGGACAAAATCATAGCAATTTGTAGAAACTATTCAAGAACAAGGGGTGGACCTAGAAAAGGGAAAATGGTTAAAAATTTGAATCCAGATATGAAAAAATTGATGGATTAATTGGTAAACTTTAAAATAGACATATTAGTTCAATTAACCTCCATGATGGATGGATTGTAAGCTAAAGCAAATGCCCATCTTGAACCATTAGCCATGTATTGTCATAGATGCAGAAAGAAGAATGCAATAAGGGAATGTCCTCTGGATAAAATAGAAGTATGTCTTATTTGTGAATCTAAAGAACATGATACTCATTATTTTTCTCTTCTTCCACACATAAAAAATCAGCTCAAACAAGCCAATACATCATCCACCATAGAAGATTTAAATTTTGTTCAGAGACAACCTAACCAAGGACAATCTATGCCAAGACCAGCTCCTAATCCCTAGATGATGCCATTGGCAGCTCAAATAGTACCACAAAGTTGGGGATAGCCACCTTGGGCCCCTTAACCCACATGGCATCCTTAGGATTGGGAAAGTCAATCTTGGTATACTCAAGGACATCAGCAACCTTGGGCTCATCAAGGAAATCATTATGTTTCGCCACAACCTAGATGGAGCCCTAGCAATTATGTGTAAGGAAAAACATATCCAAATTAGAACTAACAAGCCATAATGGGACCTCCAACACAAAATCCATAGATTGAAAACATAGTCCAAACCCAAATTCTAGCACAATTAGTAGTAAACCCAAGAAACAAAAAAAAACTCCTATATATGAAACAGAACTAGAAAAATCACTTGATTTAAATACAATGGATTGTAAAAACATTCAAACTAGATCTGAAAAAATAGTTAGCAGTCCACCTGTTATAATCACTAAGATGATAGAAGAAGTTAAAACCCCTAGAATAGTTACACCTAAGGAAGATGACAAAGAAAAAGATAAGGAACCAGAAAGAAATTCTACTGAGATTCCATTTCCAGAAACACTTAAAGAAACCATAGAACTTAAGGAATCTAAATTGGTGTAGGAACTAAGAAGATTGAATATTGAAATACCATTTTTACAAGAAATTAAGGATATTCCAGAGTTGAACAAGTTAATCAAATTGTTATGTTTTAAAAAACTTGGAAGAAAGAAGCAGTACCCTAGGACTATTTAGGTAGATGGGAAACTTATTGATATATTATTAGGAAAACTCCTACTACCTAAATATGGAGATCCTAGAAGCCCTGTTATTTTTATTTGTATAGGGAATAAGGATATACATAACGTTTTGATTGATTTAGGTGCAACTATCAATGTAATGACAGTGGATACTTCTAAAACATTACCATTAATAGGCATACAACCTACTAATACCATATTGTAGATGGCAGATCAGTCTATACCAAAACCAAGAGTTATTGAAGATGTGGTAGTAATGGTGGAATCATGGGAATACCAGTTGACTTCCTTATATTGCAGCTAAGAGGTAAAACACTTGGTTATCCCATTATTTTTGGGAGACCATGGTTAGTTATAGTTTCTACCTTAATTGATTACAGGTCAGGTGATATGACTATTTCAAATGGTAATAATTCTAAGAAAATTTCATTATATCCATCTGCATGACCTTTTATTGATAATCAAGAAAAATTATGGGTTGACAATCCTAATATTAATGAGTAAAATATGTCTTCTTTGGCTATGATAAAATTGTAGGATCATGTATGGTAAATATATGATATTGTTAATCCTTCATTAAATGAACATCAATAATCATTGGAGCGGTCAGGATTAGTTCTAGAACTATCACAGTTAGTTCCAAAATCATCACAGTTAGTTCTAGAACCATCACATTTAATTTTGGAACCATCACAATTAGTTCTAGAACCACACCAATCCTCTGAAAGTGAAGATAACTTCACCCAGAGGAATGTGATTTCTTTTGGGGAGAGGAAGGATCTGTAGCATCAGATTTATAGATATCAAGAGATGGTGAAGAATTTTTAGAAAATAATAGTAACGAGGAGTTTAACCTACAACAAGATAAGTATCATAACTCTTCCTGTTGTCCTTTGTCTAGCATTCTGCCTTTAGGAACTTTTAGATATTTTGCTACATATCATATATTATTACCACATGCCTATCCACTAAATGCCTTAATGGAACCCTTTCACCAAATTAGTTCATCATATCCTAGAACCAAACATGTTGAGATTCAACCAAGATTTTTTTTGAATATTAATAGCTGGTTAAAGAATGATGAAGAAGTCAAACTGTTTGATGTTCTAAAGGATCATACTAAAGCATTTGTTTGGGACTATAGAGATGTGAAGGGAATTCATCCATGTATCTTCACCCATCACATTTATACTAAAAATATTAGACCAATTAGGCAACCTCAGAGAAGGATTAATCTAGCCTTAAGGGATATAGTCAAGCAAGAAATTGAAAAACTATTACATGTAGGTTTTATCTACCTTGTCTCAGATTGCCAATGGGTGTCTTCTCTTGTAATTGTCCCTAAAAAGAATGGAAAATGGATAATTTGTGTTGACTATAGGGAACTGAACAAAGCCACCCTAAGAGATTATTTTCCCTTACCATTCACAGATCAAGTCTTAGACAACCTTTTAGGTAAATAGTACTTTTCCTTCTTAGATATATTTAGTGGATACAATCAAATCAAAATTGTTACTGAGGATCAGGACAAAACTACATTTACTTATCCATGGGGTACCTTTACTTATAGGGTATTGCCATTTGGACTATGTAATGCTCCAACAACCTTTCAAAGAGCTATATTCGCAATTTTTGTAGACCTAACAAATGACTGTGTGGAGGTATACATGGATGACTTTACTATGTATGGAGATACATTTGATGATGCCTTAAATTTTTTGGACAGAGTATTAACAAGATGTGAACAACATCACTTGTCTCTTAATTATGAGAAATGTTTGATGATGGTTGATGAAGGTATCATATTAGGGCACCATATTTCAAAAAGAGGAATTCAGGTTAACCAAAACAAAATCAAGATTATTTTAGACTTGCCTATTCCTCAAACTCCTAAAGATATCAAATAATTCTTAGGACATGTTGGATATTATAGGCATTTTATCAAGGATTTTAGTAAAATTGGTACCCCAATGTTTAAATTTCTTACCAAGGACTGTGAATTTCTTTGGGATGAATAGTCTCAACATGATTTTGAAGAAATTAAAGAGAAATTAATATTTGCCCCAATATTACAAGGACCTAATTGGGAGAAACTTCACATCCAAACTAATGCCTCAAATACCTCAATTGGTGCAGTTTTGGGATAGAGAGATGAATAAGGAAGAATTTATGCTATTTACTATCTCAGTAAAAATCTTTCTCCCACTGAAAGAAATTACACTACCACTAAAAAATAATTTTTGGCTGTGATCTATGAAATCAATAAATTTAGACATTACATTATAGAGTAAAAAATATTTGTACATAAAGATCACTCAACAATTAAATATTTAATGAAAAAACTAGTGGTTGGAGGTAGAGTAATTAGATGGTCATTGATTTTACAAGAATTTGATATTACAATTGTGGACAATCTAGGCAAATTTAATGTGGTGGCTGATTTCTTGTCAAGATTGACTAATACAAGGGAGCAGGATCCAGTCAAGAATAACTTTCTAAATGAACAATTATTTTTTATTTCAGATAACACACCATGGTTTGCTGACATGGCAAATTATCTTGTAATAGGGAAGTTTTCTGCTTCTTTCACTAAAAAATAAATAAAAAATTAATCAAAAATAGTGCACAGTTCAAATTTTTAAATGGAATGTTATTTAAATGTGGTCCTGATTTGGTTTTACGCAGGTGTGTAAGAGAAGATGAAATTTTTGACATCCTCCAGGCATGTCATGATGAACCAAGTGGAGGACACTATTTAGTGAAAAGAACAACTCATAAGATACTTGGAACTAGTTCCTATTGGCCATCTCTATACAAAGATGTTAAGAGATATATCAAGTGGTGTGATCCTTGTCAAAGGATGGGATAGCCAACCATTACCAATGAAATGCCTTTGTAACCACAAGTAGTGATTAAAACATTTGAGAGATGGAGATTGGATTTTGTTGGACCTTTTAATCCTCCTTCATAAGGAAAAGAGCATATTCTTGTGTGTACTGATTATGTAACAAAATGGGTAGAAGTGTAGGCTTTAACAAATGTCACTTAAGAAGTAGTTGTTGACTTCTTTTGGCATAAAATTATGGTAAATTTTAGAGCACTAAGAAGCTTAGTTTCAGACCAGGGAACACAATTTATGTCTAATATGATCCAAGCTTTCACAATGTAACAAATAAATAATTAGAAAACATCCAACCACTATATAATAAGAATTCATCTCCCTATCACCTGCAAGCAAATGGACAAGTTGAAGTAATAAATAGAGAATTAGAAAACATCCTCACTAAAATAGTTGAAGCTAAAAGAAGAGATTGGGTAAAAAGACTACCTCAAGCTGTCTGGGCTTACAATACAACTTGGAAAGCCATAATAGGGTTGCCACCATATGAGTTAGTCTATGGGAAAAAGTCCTTATTGCCTATTGAGTTTGAACTACAGACATTGAGGACAACAGCTAAGGTGGGAATTGAATTGGATGTAGATCAAAAGGAGTGAACCCTTAAACTCAATGAATTATATGAATTTATAATGGAAGCAGTTCACTAGATAGAGATAATCCAAGGTCAAAGGAAGTAATGGCATGATTCACATATCAAGAAAAGACAATTCAAAGTAGGAGACTGGGCATTTCTATTTGATTCTAAGTACCAACAATTCAAAGGTAAATTAAGAACCAGATGGTTAGGACCTTATTAGATCAAGTAGATATTTGATAATAGTTCTATCCAGTTACTTCCCATTGATGGCAGCAGAAGAATACTCTTGGTCAATGGACATGGGCTAAAACTTTATAGGAAGCCTCCTACTAAGGATGAATTCTTGAAGCAAATTGAAGCAAACAAAGAATTTGATCATATGGAAGAACCCATTTCTTCCAAAATGATCAAATAATTAGATGAAAAGATCTAGAATAAAGGGAAGAGAATGAAAACTAGTAAATGGCATTCTCTTCCCCAAAAAAATAAAATAAAATAAAATAATCAGAGATCAATTGAAAATCAATGATGACGGTTGATCTTCTCAAATAAATGGCTAATTCAAATAATTTTTTTTGAACTATAACTATTTTCTAACCATTTTTTAGGGATGATGTGTTAGCATGATAGATGGATTACATCATCAAGGATGGTAATTATGTTTTTTACTTGTTAAAGGTTAAATGGAAATTTTGCATGTGTGATTAGACTTAATTTAGAAAGATTAGTATGATGAGTCATATATTATACATCATGGTTAAATGTGCAAAATCATGAGAAGGATATTGATGATGGAATGAGTTGGCAGATAACCATAAAGAATCATTATTATGATTGAAGCAAATGAATCCACTAGTTATGCAGCTCAGTATAATAGTTCCATAGCCAAAATTGATAAGTTATGTAGTTGAGTACAGTAATTTCACAACTGAATTCACCAAATCAGCAACTGAATCTGCTAGTTTTACAACCAAAATCATCAATTCCACTGATATGAGAAGCAATTTTTAGCTAACATGTGAAATATTCAAAGAAGAACAAATCATGGGAATCAAAAAGAAGTTAGAACTAGATAATGATATCCAACTCCTTACAGATGAAGAAGTATCAAATATCTTTCAAAAGGCAGGATGGCTGGAGTTTTTGAGAAAATTTCCCAAATACAATGATGAACTAATTGCATGGAAAGAAAGGGAGTCAAAGCATTGGTCAAAGGCTAGTTCATCTAATCTTTGTATGAGAATTCATTATGGTAATCCACTCACCTTTGCTACATATTCCCAATCCCATACATTTAATGATAAATTCAAGGGACCTTATCTTTTCAGTTTATAGCAAATCATGGACGTCTTCACCTTTTATGAAAGGGAAAATTTTGATAATATCTATGATGCATGTTTTAAAAAATGGGAATTTCTCCCGGTGGCATTAAAAAGAAGGGAAGTAATATCCCCTTCAAATTTGATCTAGAGTTTAGAAAGGGCAAAAGCTTTATGTACAATAATTCCCCAGATCAATGAAACTCCCCTGAGCATATGGATAGGAATGCAGACAAGGCCACCTCTACTTCTCACTCCCATATCTCCTTGGTATAATAGAGAACCTCAACATCCCACTAAATTTGAGGAATGGAAAAGAAAATTAGAAGCAAGATTAAGATATAGTACTTCTGAATCAAAGCATTTAGATATTTAGTTCCAGCCATTTGATCTAAGCAATCAAATGGAATGTAGGATATACAATCCTAAATTTGAAGAGTGAATTTTGTAAAGGAACTTACAAATAGATAAGTATGGGGGAAGTGATGAGGCCAAGATATGCCAAATAAATTTATAATAAATGATCTCATCTTACTCTCTCTTTCTATTAAGTTTGATTGCATTTTGTAACTTTTATTTTCATCTGAGATGAGTTAGGATGTGATTATCCATCTTTTATTGATTGTGATTCTAACATTTTAAAAGACCTATAATTCCTAAAAAGTGTGTTGGAAAATTCTAGTTTTGCAATAAAATAGGTCATCATCAGGCTAAAGAACAAATATGAAGGGTTTCGAGGCCCCTTCAAAACCTACTTTTACCTTAATCTAAAACAAATATGAAGTGGATTACATGTTTTTAGAAGCATTAGACTCAATTCAGATTTGTTCTAAAACCTACATAATCTATTCTAGAATTATCACAGTTAGTTCTGAAACTTACAAAATCTATTTCAGAACCATCAAAATTAGTTCCAAAACTCCACCATACTATTTCAAGTTGTCACATTTTTGGACTTAGCTCCAGAACTCTATATTTAGCTCCGGTACTCCTATAGATAAGCTCTTGAACTTTTGCTACTAGATATGGAACTGATGAGGATCTATTCCAAATGGTCAGCAATCTGTCAGATCAATGATCCCATTAAATTAGGAATAGATTCCCAATTTTATAAACTTGTAGAATGAAGACATTTACCACACAACTGGACATCTAGCCACATCTTGATTTAGCATCTATTCTAGGCATGATTCAATGCCATTGTATCTATAAAACAATTACATCCATCAAATCATCTATATATATAAACCTGGGAATTTAGTAAAATGGAGATATATATAGAATATAGAAGATAGAGAAAATCATTGAAGAATAGAGAGATAAAGGATAGATTAGTATATTTGTAATATATAACATTTTATCAACGAAATAGCCATTTCTATTTTGAAAGCAAATTAAATTGTTCAAATCATGTTCTAGGTGGAGCAAAGGCCCACTCCTCCAAAGAACCAAGATCTTCATTTTTGTCGGTATTTGTATTTCTATTCACAAAAGTAAATAGGTAACTCTATTAAATTTATAAATGCTTCCAACTCTTTAAAATTACGATTTGTTGTAAATTTGTTCCTGTAGGCATTTTATATTAGATTTTCATTTCTACAATGTGTGTTTATTTCCAGCAATCTATTTCATTTCTTCAATGTGTGTTTGTTTCCATCAATCAATTTCATTTCTACAACATGTGTTTATTTCCAGCAATTTATTTCATTTCTGCAATGTGTGTTTATTTCCAGCAATCAATTTCATTTCTACAATGTGTGTTTATTTCTAGTAATCTATTTCATTTTTGCAAAGTGTGTTTATTTCCTAGTAGATTTGCATAGTTTGATTCCAATAAAGTTTTAACCAAGAAATCCTTAAGACATTAAAAACCCCCCAAAACAAACAAAATATACAAATACCTCCATTCAATTACTAAATCACTACGATTCTTGTTGTTGTATATAGCTTTAGACACAACCCTGGTGAAATATGACATCAAAAAAAAGATGATTAAATGAAGGGGATGATGACACCCATCAGTAGGGGTCAAAATAGGTCCTTAACTAGTTCCTTGAACTTCATCCACATCCCTCTGTTTTGATCTAATGTTGGCAACCACACTAGCATTGATGTTGTTTGAATTTGCCAAGTAATTGATGGCATAAAACTCTCTATCCAAGTGATTAATGAGAGTAGAATAAAATTAGACTTGACCACCTTCCATCCCATATTACATTGACATCTTAGAACTTGAAACTTGTGGTACTCAATTTCCTTGCATTGTCATTATTTGGCTATGCATCTCATTTGCATAAATAACTTGTTCTTGACTTTAATCAAAATAAGGGTAGCATTTTTGTTCCTAAACAATATTTGTTTGGGTGGGAACAAGGTCTTTGGAGAATGAAGAAACATTTGGATTATAACTTTGATAAGGCCTAGCTTGAGTGATTTGACCTTGTCCTTATACATTATTTTGAAAGGGAGGTCTATTGGTTTGTGCAAACTGGTTATAAGACTAATATGGTCTATAACCTTGAGCTTGTTGCCTCTTGAGGACAACCAATTCATTGGTAAAACTTTGAAACCAAAATTTTTACCTCATGGATTTCATTGGAAGGAATTATAGTAGATTTGTCATGACTAGGCAAAGGGGCTAATGTAGGCAATACAACTTGATTAGGACATTGTAAATCAGGGAACAAAGGCATTGGAGGTCTAGGATCTATCTTCCCTACTTGGACAAGACAATTTTTTTAATTTAAAACTATCTCATAGGTATTAGGGAGTGTATTCCCCTCATATATTTAATCATCATGGCAACATCATTATTTAATTCCTTTAGGTAATACAAAAATGCATAGTTTGGTGTAGGCCTCACAAGAGTTGGGATCCTATCTGATGTTTTTTGGAACCTTGTGTTTAAGTCTTGCATGAATTCATGTGGTACCCTCTTGATTGTGGTTAATTTATTAGCTAGAAATAGGTTCTCACTCTTTTCTCCAAACCTATTAGTCAATATATCCCCCAACTCATCCTATGAGCCAATAGAATTTACAGGTAGGGTCCCTTAACAATCCAAAAAAAACTACTTAAAAGACAAGGCCAAAAACCTAATAGCTACATTTTCTTGGGTGATGTTGTGGATATTACAAAATTTTACTATATTACTAATGTGCTCAATGGTAGTAATAGGACCATCCCCACTAAAATATGGGACACTTTTGAGGGATACTCCTAGAATTTGATCATATTAGGCAAGATGTGAGGGAGATGCCCTGGTGAAAGGCACAAAAGTTTGTCTTCTATCCATCTTGAAATGATCACTATGGATGTTAGGAATGGAATGTAACACAAACTTAGAAGCTTTAAACACAAAATCTCTTTTGTAAGGATGAGTGTTGACAAACCTAAACCTTTTGGTGGAATATGGAGGTAGTTTCACAAATTCAAAAGGTACACCTTTAGCAAAAAATTGGTGGTTACCTTTGGTATAAAAATAAGGACTGATCATTAACTAAATAATTGAATTCTTAAATTTATTTTCCAAGTACTAAATGTGGATGTTTCTTTCAACTTCACTATGTCAAGACCAACACCAACCTTGAATAATCTTTTAGGACTTGGACATCTCATTGGGCATGCTAAAAACTATTGTCACTTAGATTCACACCTTTGAGGAGATGCTTATCTCTCCTCATCTAAGTGTCACAATGGAAACATCTCTATTTATATAGGTGATAATATTATTGAGATGAATCTTTAGTAGGGCTAGTTCCCTTGATGTAATTCTTTGAAAAACTCTCTAACCTATCAATTAATGTATGAAAAGTGTTTAGGAAAATAAATTAAACCAAAAGGTGATGCACCAATGTTTATCTCCTCCTATTTGACTGAAAATAAGATATTTAAGGACTAACAAAGTTTCTCTCACACAAAACTCATAACTCCTTGTGCATTGTCACATCAATATTTCACATGTTAGATTCAAGAAGGCATTCAAAATTTAGGAGGGAAACGGATGATTCCAAGAAGGAATAAAATCATAGACCACTTATAAAACATTTATAAACTAAGAAAATAAAACTAACAAGGCCCTAAAATAACACTCTTTTTGCAAATTTGGTAGGTAATCGAAGATGACATGTTAGGAAAGATGACCTCTTACTAAACAAGAAAAATAGGATTTGAACCAATACTCATTAGTATAGCATGTGAGTGGAAAAATAACTTGTATTATTTCTTCAATAGTCTTTCAAGTACAAATCTATATAGATTTTTCTTAATAACTAATGGAGGCTACTAAAAAGAGTTGAAAGAATGCATATATATAGCTTTGAGAGATAAATCAATGAAATGAAGTCCAAAGTTTTCTTAGACATGTGTCACCTTGAAGATATAAATTACAATTGCATGTGAAATAGGGGTGATATAAGTCATGCCATGTCAGGAGGTCTACTTGTCTAAATTGAGTCATAATTATGGTGAAAAGTGGCATACAACCTTCAAATTTGGCATAGGAAATTGCTTCTATCGAAGATCATCCATGAGTGTTCAAAATTGAAAATAGGGAGGCTGACATATAGAACTATTAAGGGAAATAAAACTCATGATGAAAATTAGAAAATTTTCCTCCTAACTACTAGCCATCCTTTGGACACATGAGTTTGTTGATTTTGTGGAAGCTCCTTGATTTGGTTAGCTGCCAACAATAACTTGAACCATTAACTTGCATATTTTTTTCTTGCTTTGTCTATCCACTAAATGCTCATGATTCTACCATTTTTTACCTCAACATTTTGCCTTAGGTTATCACCAAGATTTTTGACTCCTTCCAACAATTTTAAATTGACTTTTATGGAGCCATCACCATTCTTATTCATTTGAGATATTTTCCTCAGACACTTTTTCCCATGATCACTTTGTTTTAGCACTTTTCTTGAAAGAATTCATTCAAGATTTTTGCTTTTGACAATTTCTATCAGAAATTTTCCTTTGGATAAGGTATTCAAGACTTTTTCAAAGTGTTCTTTGACTATTACATTGGTCAATTTTTGAAAATGTACCCTTTAACTTTAGAAAATGATCTCTGAATATGGAAAGTGCCCTCTAAATCATGGAAAGTGGCCTTTTAGGACCTTTGTGTGGGACACTTTTGCTTACAGGATATCTTTCAGGGAAATTTTTTGGGTACTTAGTTTAAGGGTACTTGTCTCCACCTATTCCCCTTGGGATATTGTATCGGGTCTTTTCCTATGGGATTTTTGCCAAACTAATTCCTTTAGCCCCTTTTTTGGCATTAATTTCTTTAGAGTATTGGATGACCCTTCTAATTTTATAAAATGGACCATCTAAGAAAGACACTTTGCTTGAATTATACACTTTTAAGAATTTGCAAAGGACCATTTAGAAACGTTGAAGTGCCCTTTAAAAAATTTATAAATGACCCCTTCGAAAAGATTAAATTGAACCATTTCCTATAGAAGTGCCATTTTAGGAAAATTATTTTGGACACAATATTTGAAACAATCCCTTTGAAAAGATTGTGTAGATAATTTTCCCAAAAAATATCTAACCCATAGCTCAAAAAGATATCCTTTAGGGAAATTATATTAGACAAAATGTCTAAGATAATTGCAGACACTTGAACAAAAAGCCCAAAACATATTTTTCCAAAAGAAATAAACCTTGCACTTTACCATGGGTTTTGAGTGGAACACCTCCTCTGAAGAAATTCTACATACTTGACATAACCAAAATGTGTAACCTAGATGGCTGAGCTCGAATGATTAAGTCTAGAAATGTTTTCAAAGCTAGTCTTTGAACCTGAAGAACTTTACTTGTGCTTCAGTGAAGGACCTCAGATTTAGTACACAACACTTTGAACAAAGATGAAAAAACCCACATGATTAGCTTCCTTTGAAACTATTACATGTTCCATATTTGGTGCTTTAAAAATTCTCTTCTAAACTCTACTCAAACCTCTTATAATGACTCAAAGAAAAAGCAAGGACCTAGACAACTAGCTGATCAAAGCTAATAGCATTCATATAACATTCAATAAACCTTAGATCAGTCTATGACATGACATTTACCCCCAAAATATCTAAAGGCTAAGTTTTCATATAGGGGTTCTCAATTTTAACCTTTAGGGTCAAAAATTGGTTAACACTCACTTCATCACAGAGGATGATCAGATAGAGTGTAATCATCAAAGACTATTCAGTGAAACCCTAAGGGCCCCTGGGAGTGATATGTGGTGAGAATGCATTCACTAACTAACCATAGAGCCTAGAAGGCCCATGAAGGTGCTAGTTGCCACAACTAAAGGGGATGACATAAAGATAACCAATAAAAATCAAGACCCAAGATCATGATTAATTATTCGCATTGATCCATAAGCAAGGATTTGATGGCATGAAGGAAAATAAGGATTTAAAAGACAATAACTAATTCCTTTAAGCCATTTATGAAAAATTCCATGAAAATTGCCAAATATATGCCATGTGGGTGCCACACAAGCACAAAACAACAAAATTTCTCACTTCATCATGGACGATGATCGAATGGAGTGCATTCATCAAAGACTATTCAATGAAACCCTAAGGCCCCCTGGGAGTGACATGTGCTAAGCATACATTCACTAACTAACCATAGAACCTAGAATGCCCATGAAGGTGCTAGTTGGCACAATCGAGGGGGTTGACATAAAGATAACCAATAGAAATCAAGCCTCAAGATCATGATCAATTATCCGCATTCATCCATAAGAAATGATCTGATGGCATGAAGGAAAATAAGGATTTAAAAGACAAAAACTAGTTCTTTAAAGGCATTTATGAAAAATCCCATTAAATTTGCCAAATATATGCCACATGGGTGCCACACAAGCATAAAATAACAAAATTGAATATTTTATGAGCACAAAAAGGAAAAAGTATAAAGGTATGGGTCTAAATCAAAATTGAGACATGAATATACCTAATTTGAAGCTACCATCACCATTAAAGATGTAGAAATCCTTAGTCTCCATACAAAATGCCATAATTTTAAATCTAACCAGTCACAATCGATCTAAAAAAAGTTAAATTGTTATTTGAGTGAGAAAAAACTAATCTAGAGGATACTTGAGGACCATTAATGAGCAATTTTCAAGTTTCACAGTCATGGGATCTTGAAGGAAATAATAAAGGGATGACATAGAGATATACTTGACTTTAGAGAATGAGGGGAGGGTCTTCAAGGATTCTAACTTTGATGATACAAAATTAAACATAGGGAACATGAACTAGTTTGAGATTTTATAAACTATTGAGGATATGCAATCCATTATAAGAGAGGAGTAGAAGAATGATATAATCCTTCAAAGATACAATGACCTAGTCTTCATCCAAATGACAAATCTTCACTATGTTGTTATGAAACCTGAGGTATTACACTCCATCGATGTTATTTCCCCCATTTTCATTGATTTTAAAGTTGAGCAATAATTGATTGTTCATGAATTTACTTTTATAAATGTAGCATATATTTCCCCCCTCATATTTGAAAACTATTATAAGCTAGGTAAGTGCCAAGTAGACTTGCCCAAAATTTGAGCATGGACTAGTAAGAATGACTTAATCACTATCCTTGCCCCATGGCTACTTATTAAAACCCATATAATCCAAGACCCTAATGGGAAGATCATAATTTCCCTATTTAGTGAAGGGATGAGAATAACCATGGCCTTACTAAATAGGTTAACTAGAGCCCCTTCCACCACACATGTTAATAAAATCTAGGTTCCCTATGTATACTTCATGGTAGATAAGGGACACACACCCCAAATTGGTGAGATGATTAACATTTATTTGAAACAATAGTTCACAACTTAAGAAGAAAACTAGAAACCACTTTTTCATGATATCCTATCTCATATATGCCTTCTTGGCCACCACCAAGATCTTAGACATAAAGAATTGGTCACTTGATGGGAGACACACTATCTCCCATCACTATTCTAAGTTGTACATTTTCAAATATAGACACAACAAACAATTAATTTGTGATTTTGTATATCTATCTTTGGTAGAAGCTATTATAGTGATATCCATGGGTAGGGTCAATCCTCTAGTCAATAATCATGTAGATTTAATGGGAGACATCTGGTTGTATCCAGATTGCATAGAGATAAGAATAGAAGGGACCCTAGTTCAACGCCTCAAACTACTAGTCCATGTGTTAATCAATTTGGTAGAACAAGAAATTACATACCATCTTTTCAATGGTATAGATGGTGTGTGCAAGTAGAAAAGGAAAGGACTCCTTCACCCCTTCCCTTTGACCATTAGTATAACTATGCTATATAATTGGGAGCATGTGAATGTCATATTTAAGCATAGAGGCTCTTTCAACTTACAATTGGATTAACTGAGGCAATGGGAACCTCATAATAAGGTCACTGCACATTTGAATTCAAAAACCATGAATTACCCCTATGAGCACAGTCTTGGTTTTTATGACATGATGTACATTAGGGCCACAAATTTCATAGAGGTGTTGGCCTAGTTAAAGAAGCATAGCATTAATATTGAGGCTAGACTAGATAGGGATGAGAAGCCTCCTAGTGAGATTTGGTAGATGGGACCCCTATAGTACCACTTGTTACCCGAACCCTCTTCTAGGCCTATTGAGGTCAACATACCCCCATCTTGTGAAAATTGGGACCCTTGAGATATTTTGAAGCTTAACCCTAGAAACTTGGCATGTTTAGATAATTATTGGAATTTGAATATCATCCACATTGATAAGATTAGCTTAATTATTTATGGTTTACTTTGAGCGTGCCTAATGTTCCTAATAATTAGTCTTTGTCTTATAGTTATAGGTTTTATGAAGTCCTTGTTGGTAGATTCATGCCCTAAAACCTTAGCATAAACCCTTGGTTCAAATTTGAATTTGGTGGGAACAAATTGGCAGGAATATTTTTAATTAATTTTAGAATTAATCCCAATGTTTATGTTAAGGCTTGGTCATGTTTTTTAACATGACTAAACCTTAGCCTAAAAATTCTATTGTGCTCCCTTTAATTTTACCCTTTGTTTCCTATGTCTCTAACCAAGTCTAATGTTTGGTTTAGTAGGCTCCTTTAATTTTTCTAAGCATGATCCCTTTATTACCTATTTATTCTAAAGATTTAATGCTAAGGCCCCATTCATGTTTATTAACATGAACAAGACCTTAGTCTTAAATCCTTAGCCTGATTTTCTTTCATCCCAAGTCCTAACTTAATTCTCATGCATCTTGTAGGATCTAAAAATCTATGATTCCTCATGCCTTTTGATCTAATGGAGTGAGGAAAATCCTAACAAACTAAGCACTTAGTATTTTAGACCAATCATGTCTGAGCATCTAGATCAAATTTGACAGCTCACACTTCATCAAGACCAAAGATTAGATGGAATGAAGTCATCATTGAAAAGTTAAATCCTCAGTAGGCCTTGTGAAGTTGCCATGCAACACTCTCACATTTAAAGTTTAAAATCAAAGGGTCCCACATGTTAAAAGGAACCAATCACATACAAATACTCAAATAATGATCAAATGGATCACACTTCATCATGTATTTTGATTGGATGAAGTAAATTAGCTCTAAGATCCCAAGAAGATCTATGGTACCACCACATGGTGCTCTTGAAATAAAATTTAAAATTTTGATGAGATTAGATTTGATATTTGTGAAACCATCATTTTAAATCAATGAGGCTATCATTGACATCTACATGACCATTAAATTTAATCCCACCAAACCTAAAACACTTCATGAGCTTAAATTTGACATCCTCATGAATGCCATTTGAATGTCTGTGAGGCTGCCATTGATGTCCATAAGGCCATCAAAATTAATCTCATCTAAAATTTTGTTTAATAAAAAAGGGGCATGTTTTATGTCATTTGAGGGGTCATATTGATTTAAAAATTAGCATAAAATGATTTAACCTATGTTCATTCATTTTTATTAATATGAAATAGACTTAGCCTTAAGAATTTTAGCCTAATTTCTTTTTATATTATCCATTGATTAAAGCTCATTCATCTCACATGATCTAATGATCTGCTCTTCATCATTCCTTTTGGTCCAATGGTACAAAATCATTGGTGACTTTTCAATGAAGCTCTAAAATCCCACAAGCTTGACACGTAGTGGACATGCATTTAATATGTGACTGACAAAGGTGCTTGAGCTTGGAAGGCCCAAAAAGGTTCAAAGTAGAATAACCATAGGGATCGATACCAAAAAGAACCAATGATAAGCAAGGGCCTAGATCACAATCAAATACCCACACTGATCTATGGATATTGATCCAATAGTGTGAAGCCAAAGGGTAAATTTTAAAAAATAATGGCTAGTGCTTAGAGGAATTTTTGAAAAATGCCATGAAAAGTGTAAGATAGATGCCAAATAAACACCATGCAAGCATAAAGTGACAAAATAGAAGATATTGTGTGCTCAAAATTCAAAGGTATAAAGGTGAAGGTAAAAATCAACTCCAAGGCACATATAAGCCTAAGTCTGAATAAGTTACTACCATTAAAGATTTAAATCCCTAAAAATTGCATAAAAGTCCCTAAGTGAACTTAGATTGATTACAAAAAATATATAATAAGTTAAATTGTGATTTGAGCAAAAAGTAACTAATCTAGAGACCATTTGAAATCTAATTGTGAACAATTTTCTAAGTTTAGAAGCCATGGTAGCTCGAAGGCAATAATACAAGAATGATATAGAGTTGTATTTGTCTATAGATAATGAAGGGAGGGTCTTCATGGACATTGACTTGGATATTTTTTTATTGAACACTGGTAATAATAATTAGTCCAAGCTCTTTTATACCATTAAGGAGATGTAGGCTATCATAAAAGAAGAATACAAGATTTCCACTATAATCAAAAGGTATTATGACCTAGTTGTAGTCTAGATGGCTAGTCTCCTCCATACTACCACCAAACTAGAGCTAATTCATTGTATAGACATCCTTACTCCCATTTTTAAGGATTTTAGTCTTTAATAAGGTTGGATAATTCATGAGATAACCTTAAAAATAATTACATTCATTTCCCCATTATCCTTTGAAAGTTATTACAAGATCCCAAAACTTGAGATGGATTTACCCACTATTAAGGAATAAACTGGAAAGAATGATCTTGACACCATCCTTAGGCCATGGTTGCTCCAAGGGAGCCATGTGATTTGAGACCCTACTATAAAAATCCTATTATCCTAATTCAGGGAGGGTGTTAGGTTAATCATGACCCTTTTGAATAGAATATCTAGAGCCCCTTCATCCTCTTATGTAAATAAGATTTGGGTCTCCTATATTTACTTCATGGTAGAGAAAGGGATCACTCCTCTAATTAAAGAGATGACCAATATATATATAGAAAAATAATTCAAAATCATAAATAAGAAGACCAACACCCAATTTTTCATGATGTCTTATGTGTTGGATGCCTTACTAGCCTCCAACTAGATCCCTCATATCAATAATTGGTCACTTGAGGGTAGATTCATAATTTCCCATCATTACTCAAAGTTACATATTTTTAAATATAGACACCACATACAATTAATTTATGATTATGTCTATCTTTCTTTAGTAGAACCCATCATAGGTATCCCTATGCCTAGGCTAAGCCATCTAATTAGAAAATATGTGGGGCTAATGGGAGATATCTGGTTATATTTAGATTATACAATAATCACAATTGAAGGTCTCTTGATCCAACCTTATAGGTTACCTATCTATGTTCCCATCAAGATGATAGAGAAAGAAATTACATACCAACTTCTTAATGGTGTGGATAGAGTATGTAATGACAAGAGGAAAGTCCTCCTCCATCCCTTTCCTTTCACTATTAGAAAGACTATGTTACAAAATTGGGATTAGGTGAATACTATAGCTAGGCATAGGGACTCTTTCTAATTAAAACTTGATGAGCTAAAGATGTGGGATCCCAATGGCATGGTCTCCACACACTTGAATTCCAATAAATTTCCCAAGCTAGTATATGTGCATCAACTCAATGTCCATGACACCATATATATTAAAGCAAATATGTTTATAGAAGTAATGGCGAGACTCAGGGGACATAACATTAGACTTGAGCATAGATTGACCAATGATGAGAAGCCCCTTGGGGACATATGACAAATGGGGCATATATAATACCATTTTCTACTTGGGCCTTTTAGGCCACCTTAATAATAACCAAAAGTGGAAGGGTAGCAACCCCAAACCCAAATTACACAAGTTCCTAGTAAAGATAAGTTATAAGATAGACCTTGTGAGGGACCCTCATCCTGAGCCCTACCTCAAAGACTAGAGTGTCCAGTGGAATACTTGGACATGATTGCCCTAGAGTCAAATGAAATTTTAGAGGATACCCTCAAGTTCATTACTAAATAATATGACACTGATGAAGAGGAGGGGCAAGATGAAGGACCCTACGAAAAATTAGAAGAACTTGATAAATATAGAGGAAAAGAGGTTTCTTTGGATTTAGTTCTAGTAACACCCCCACATAAATGAAAGGCAGAATTATCCTTAGTCCTAGTTGGATCCAAAAGGCCAAAGTTGACTTTTACTTGTACTACAAGTTAAATCCACCTATTTAGTGATGAATACCTTATTCATAGACTAATGATCCCTGATTGGTTCATGTATGAAAAAATGTAGAATATTCCCACTTTATCTCAATCTTGGGCCTTGACCCAAACTATTAACATTGATGTGCATGATAATATCAAGCCATAGATAATGGATTTAATGAAAGAGGACAAAGAATATTGAACACTATAGGGTCAAGTAGTAAGTAGATGGATGCTCTGTGAGTATCAAGTAGTACCCAAATGGAGGCTTGTGAACCTCTAGAATATACTAAACGGATTACAACTATACAATTAAATCAAGAGATAGATGGATTAGAAAGGGTAAAAATAAGATAATCCATGGTGGGGACTAAATATTTCACATACAAAAGGTTGAATTTTTTATAGGTCTAACTCCAGTTGGAGGGTAGAAGCCTAGTGAACTACCCTTCCATGAAGAGTATATTGAAATCCTAATAGATGCTCATTTAGCTCAAGTTAGAGTCAGCATCAAGGGAATGAAACAAAAGATTCATAACTTGGAGAAAGAAAAGGATAACTTAGATACATTATCTTATCATTTCTTAAGGCCATAATAAATATGTTTGAAGCATCCTTTTCTGATATGTTTAATTCTTTAAAATCAATGAAACTAAGACATGCTACATTAAGCTAGCAGAGTGAGGTGACCAAAGGATTAATGAAAGAGTGGTAGGATGTAGAGGTTAAAATAAGAGATCTCATTAGTACACTAATTAAGAATATAATTTGTATGTTCAAAACTATTATCCTAGCCCACCTAAATGCTATATTAGGGATAGTGGTGGATAAGATCTAGAGCTTAAGTGTTTGGTCAGTAGGATTGGATAGATTCCTAAGGGATGATGAAGATATAATTTATACAATTAAATAGATCCTTGGAACCATGTTGGTTAATCCTAAATATTCTACAACCTTGGGAATTATTGATTATGAGGAATATAATTATATAGTCACTTTGGTGATGTAGGAAGTAAGGGGCAAAAGCTAGGGTCAATCAGGGCGTGACAATAATAGAATTTTGGGAATGATCTTCACTACTAAAGAAAATATTGAAAAACTAGAAGAATAAAAAAGCAATGGCAAGGGATGATAGAGACTTTGAGGACTTAGCTGATTAAGAAGATGTGTGTATCCTAAAGCCAATTATGGATTTGGAGATTGTCAAAGAGCTATGGAGCTTCTGCAAGAGCAATAGGGGAGTCCTTTGGAAATGGGCCCACCTATTAGTTACTATTCCTTTTGAGAAAACATTGTAATATTTGAAATAGGAATATTATTTTGTAAAGGTATATGCTAGTCTATTAGCATATTTGCCTCTAGGTTAGTCTAGTTTGGAAAAGCAAGTATATTTTAGAACTTTCTAAAAAAGGGTAGTTGTCCTTAATTCTTGTACATTTGTATCTTGTAACTAGCTAGTATACTACCTTGTCCTTATATAAAAGGTAGTACTACCATCTTATTGTGAGAGAGAATTTTGAGCAAAATTTATATACTTTCAATAATTAATACTATCAAGGAATTTTGTGAAGATTGTCCAAATTTGATGTGTCAATTGTTAATGTGGCTTTCTCTCAATTATTTGATCTAAAGCTTCAATTTGAATGGTTTCATGAATTTTTAATTTGCATTTATGATATAGGTTTGCTAATTTTTGTTTATGCTAGACCAGTTGAAGGATCTTAGATTTTCTTCATTTCATTTTTTCTATATTTAGATGTGCTAATGTTATTTAAGTTTGGTAAAAAATATTTAAAGTAAAATATAGTTCTTACTTGTATGATTTCATATTATCCTTATAAATTTACATGGTGTATGGTTAGATTTGAGATTATGATATTTTGAATCAAATACTAGTTAAATGCATGTTTAATCATAATTGAAACTTTCTCATGATATTTGAGTTAAGGATCAACAATCACTCATTTGATTTTTTCCTTACCCTTCTATTTGGCTTCTTTTTAACCAAATAACTTTAGTTAATATTTAATTGTAAATATCCATTTAGATTAGTCTGTAGTTTCAGCTTTGATCAAAATTCACTAGTATGAGCATAGACACTTACACTTTATAAAGATTTGATCCATGGTGGCTCCCAACCACTAATTTATATAAATTTTGTGGAATAGATAAACATTGCCCTATTTCTATTTCACCATAGGTAACATATGTTGCCAAAACATGATACTAATGATTTGAATTCTAAAATGAGAAGTGTTATTTGAACACTAAAGACATCCCTATGATACACATAGAGGCATTAATAAATCCCCCTCTAGGATAACCACTATAGTAACCTCAAAAACAAGTGGCACAAGGACCTAGGAAAGATAAATTAGAAGAGAGACCTGGTGAAGGGCCATCATCCTGAGCTTATCTTGATAGACTAGATTCCCCAATAGAGTATATTGACATGATTAAATTGGCTCCTAATGAGACAGTGAAGGATGCACATAAGGTGCTTACTAAGGCATATGGATTAGATGAAGAATAATAAGATAACCAAATTTAGGTGAAAGTTAAGGAAGCAAGGCAAGAAAAAGGGAAGGAAATTATAATGGACCTAGTTCTATCTATAGCCCCCAGAAGAAAGTTGAATTAGAATTAGTCCTAATTACAAAGAAGAAGCCAAAGTTAACATTAACTCATCCTTTAAGTCAAATTAACCTATTAAATGATGAGAATCCCATCCATAGACCAATCATCCTTGAATGGTTTATTTATGGGAAGAGGCAAAAGATTCTAATATTACAACATTCATGGGCCATGACCCAAATGGTTAACATCATTGTCTATGATGAGGTCAAGCCATGAATAGTAGTTTTAATGAATGAAAAAGAGGAAAGGAGGGTGACCACCATAGGAGGGTCAAGTGACATTTAGATAGCCACACTTAGAGCCTCAAACAAAACATAGATGGAGGTCTTAGAACCACCAAAGATCATAGAGTCAATAGTAAGTGTGAAATTCAACCCAGAGCCAATAGGCCTAGAAAGGGTGGCAGCTAAGAAGACCATGGTTGGGAGTGAGGAGTTCACCTTTAAAAGAGTTGAAACTTTTGTTGGATAACTCTTGTAGTAGGTCATGGACCTAGCGAACACCCAATTCATGAGGAGGACATAGTTTAAATAGATAATGCCCACTTAGTCCAACTAAAATTAGGCATCAAAGACATATATTATAAAATAGAAAACCTCCAAAAGTAAAAGGAGAATATGGAGACACAAGCTATCTTGCTAGTTCCTAATGAAATGATAAAGATTTTTGAATCATTTTTACATGAAATATTCACATAATTTATAGAAATGAAGACAAGGAAGAGTCTTTTAGCTCACTAAGATGAAGTATCCAAGGGTTTATTATCCCAATGGAAAAGTTCAAGGGATAAAATGAAATATTTAATATACATATTAGTTGAGGGATAGATTCTTAGGTTCAAGACCATTAGCTTGGAATATTAAAATTATATTATGGGAATAATTATGTTCAAAATCTAGGGTTTGAGTGTATGGTTAAAATATTTAGGGAGGCTCTTGAGGGATGATGAAGAGTTGATAGGAAGGATTGAATAGCTTTTTGGTATAATGATTACTAATCCTACCATAATTAGCTCCCTGGGAATCATTGAAGATGATGAGTATAAGCATATGGTCACCCTGGCTATGCAAGAGGTTAATATTAAAAGTTAGGGCCAATTTAGGAATGAAAATAGTACGGTCATGAGAATGATCTTGACTATAGAGGAGAAAATTGTTGAGGTGAGGAGTATCAAAGAAGCAATGGCTAGGAATGATAGTGATTTTGATGACTTGGAAGACCAAGGGGATGTGTATCTCTTGGAGCTAGATTTCAACTTTAGGTAGTTGATGAGTAGCATTATAAATCCATGAAGATTCTTTAGGAACAATAGGGGAGCTCTTCAGCATAGGGTACACTAGCCAACCAGAAATATTCCACTTTTTAAGAAACTTTGTAATATTTAAGAGTATAATACTATTTTTGTAAATGTATGTGCTATCTTTTTAGCACATTTACCTATAGGTAAGTCCACTTTGGAAAGAGGAATGTATTCTAAAACTATGTAAAATGACAACTATTCTTACCTTTGTACATTTTTAATCTCATGATTAACTGGTACACTACCTTAGTTTCCTATAAAAGGTAGTGTCATCATTTTGTAAAGGGAAAGATTTTTTAGAAAAAATGCTATTTTTTATACTCAAAGTAATTAATGTGAGAAATAAATACTAATAATTTTGTCTAAATTTGTTTGTGTCAATTATTATATGGCTTCTTTCTCATTTATTTGCTTTAGATGTCAAAATTTGTATTGTTTTCATTGATTCTTGATATGTATATTTGAATGTAGAGCTATTAAATTATGCTTACACTAGGTTAATTGAAATATCTTAGGCTCATTTAATTTTTCTTTCTTCCCTTATAGATGTGATAATGAAATGTACTTGTGAAGTAAATATTTAAATTGGATCTAGTTTCTTATTTACATTGTTCCATCCTTTCCTTAGACAATTTCCTGGTACATGGTAAGATCTATGCTAAAGCTATTTCATGTCATGTATTGGTTTTAATGTATGTCTTGATGAAATCTAGACTTTGTCATAATATTTGGACTGAGAATCAGAACATCTTTTTTCTACCCTCCCCTTCTTTTTTCTTCTTTTTTACCAAATCACTATAATTTAAACTTCACTATAAATATTCATTTAGATTAATCTTTAGTTTATAGTTTGATCAAAGATTCATTATTATAGTATAGATCTCTTGTATTTCACTAAGTTTGGCCATGATGGCTCCTAACCACCAATCAATTTAAATATTGTGGAATAGTTTGTTGATCTACCCCTATTTCACCATAGGTAACTAGATTACCATAACCTACTACTCATGCTTTGATTCCCTAAATTCTAAAATGATAAGTGTTATTTAAACACTAAGATCACCTATGATACATTTAGAGGCATCAATAGGAAAAAATCTTATGTTCGTGCTAAAAGGAGGGAATCTTTAAGAATTTATAGGATCTTTGATAATTTTTGTGTATTTTGATCAAAGATTGGTGTTATCTTTACATACTTACATAATTATTTGCTTAAATGTGTAAATATTGTTGATCTTCATGGCCTTTGACTCATTTTTGTGATTCCTTTAGATAAGGATCAAGAGTATTTAAAGATAAATGTTTAATTATGGTAAAGATAACTTGAGATCAAAAGATTTGAAGTATTTGCGGTTAAAATAGTTTATTTTTTCAAGTATTGGTGGATATTTTATATATCTGAGTTTATTTCAGCTAAGAGTTGTAAATGTTGATCATAGTTGTATAATTGGACACATCTTTAAGCTAAATTAGTTAAAATTTGATGTCCTTTGTTGTTATTTACCTACATCTTTGCAAAATTTGCTTAATGTGCAAGTTTAATCCCTATTCTTTGCAAAGATTGATTTGACACATCATATTTCAAACAGGATCCTAAATCCTCATGTTGAAATTGCCAAGAATCTAGACAAGATCACATTAAAAACAAGAGAACCTCTATTAGAACTAGACATCCACAAGAAAGCTAGGTGAGATATAGGTAGATGTAGACATTTTAAGTCTTTACCGACTTCACTACTCCAAGGTATCCATAAATTTGACCTTCATCAAGGTATGGATTGGTTAAGAAGCTCTCTTATTAACATTCAAGGTATAATTTATGACCTTCCTCGCAATCTGAAAAACTATTTTTCAAATTTTAGTCCTAGTAGTATTATGATAGAAGAAGAACATGTTAACTCCTTCAAATCTACACTAAGGTTAATAAATTTCACTCATGAAGATGTATCATATAGGTTGGTTACTTTCACATTTAAGGATGCTATATATGAATGATTCCTAAACCTTCTTGACAATTTCATTACCACCTAGGATGAGTTCAATAACATTTTCATTGACTAGTTTGGCAGAATTATCATCCCTTGTGTCTTGTACCAACAATTTACCACCCTCAAAAGAGATTATAATGAGCCTATAAGAGATTTTAATTCTAGGTTATAGAAAATGTACAATAAAATAATTGACCCTTATAAGCCTAATCAAGTGTTAGCCTTAGAGATATACAAGGATGCTCTTGATCCCATGACTTCATTATTTATAAAGAGGGTTGTAGGTCTTATGAACACATTAGCTTTAGCCTATACTTAGGTTGTGATCATTAATGACCAACTGTAATCATAGGTTTAGATGGCATAATCTATTCCCAATGTCAATTCACACATGCCTACCTTAAATGGATTTATTAATAATAAACACAATGTGTATGATCTCAACCAACTCCCAAATATGAAATAATTGCCTCTAAGACATGATGTTCCTAATAAGAATTTGGGATTCTTGAATCACCCTGCTAATAATGGATTTAATGTAAATGATTAAAGGACCTTATTACCATCCATTGGTACCAATAACAACTAGGTTCATAATTCATAAACCCTAAAAAATGAGAATGAATCCTTTCAAAAAATGGTCCAAAAATTGAGCATTGACTTCCTTCAGCTGTAAAAACAAGTTGGTAATACTAGAGAAAATTTTGGTAGGAAATTCTTTTTTTAGAGGTTCAATAGGCCCAATAACATGTTTAATAATGATAGTTTCCACAATAATAAGAATAGTGAACCATCTTCTAAAAAGAATACTATGGATATTAATCTTATTGATATAGCTTTCCCTGATTACTATAGGGTTCATTATAGTTCTAATCATGGTGAGATTGATTGCATTGAATTATATAAAGATTTTGAAGCATTTCAAGAAGATTTGAACACTTTAGATGTATTACCTAACAAAGACATTGGTGAAAATACTTTAGGATCTAAGCCTGTTATCTAGACTTTCATGGTAGAAATGTTTGATTTCCCCTTCCAAGAATAGAATAAACTTAATGATGTTCTTAAATAATTTCATGCCTTCTAGTAGTTCTTGAATAAGGCATATCCTCTAAGGAATAGAGAATAGAGGCAATATTTGAATACTTATGCTCCTTCAAATAACTTTGGTACTCCTATAGATACCACTTTAGATAATAATCTAGAGCCTCTAAAGGGAAATACTTCTAAACCTATCATTGATACTTTTAATTTTTCTAATAGGACTATTTATAATATTGTAAAGGATATGAATAAAATTAATGCTAATATTACTCTACATGAACTGACACAAATAACTAAACAAAGAGATCTATTACTAGAGTCCTTTTCCAAGAAGCCTAACAAGATGTCCAAGATTGATAATCCAAACATAGATATATACAAAGCTTAAACAATTTCCACACCTTTCTTGTTTATAGTTAGAATGTTTGGTAAGAACTTGCATAACTATTTGTTGGATTTTAGTTCCTCTAAAAATATTATGCATGTAGGTGTTTATAAAGAACTATGTTTAACTTCCATTAAATCTGATAGGGTTGTCACCCAATTAGATAAGTCTAATGTCAAGGTGTTTAGAGAATTATTAAATATCCATATGCAATTGGGTTTTGATCTAAGAGTCCAATAATGTATAGATATCCAACTGGTAAATATCCTTGATGCATATTTGTTACTTTTAAGTAGAGAATGGATAAATGATTTAAGTGGATTTATGTCCATAGATTGTTCACACCTATGGCTACCTTGGAAGGGAGTTCCTAAATTGATTAGAGTTGAAAGGGAGACAATAATGAAACACATGATTACTGAATATAATGTTGTCAATGAAAGGGTCAACATAATTGATTCTAATTTAGGGTTTTTCACCCTAGAAATAGACAAGGTATGTGATCTTAAATCTTTTTATGTTATGCCTGGGTTATGGAAGTTATGTTTTTATGGGGTTATGTGTAAAGCTAGATCTAGAGTACGTAATTTTCTAACTGACCTTGTTGGTAAGAAATATCATTCTTCTTATAGACTCTAGTTTCCTTACACCAATAACCTTGTAGAATATAAGTATCTCATCTTAGGTCTATAATTTTCCATCAAAAATAAGGTCAAGAAACTAATAATTTATGGTGATTCTAAATTTGTAGTCAATCAAGTAAGAATCAAGTATTGGTGTAAACTGTCATACCTCAAGAGGTACAAATTTAGAGTCTGGGATCTAGTGGAATATTTTTATGCCTTCAATATTATTTATATCCCTAGGGAGGAAATTAAAGCTACTGATGAACTTGCCTATGTTATAGTTGATCTCATATCTAACTAAGATTTACCAAATTTTAGCATTGAGCTAATACCTTGCCCTTCTATCCTAGACAATATAAACCATCTATAGGTCTTTAGTGATGACCAACAAATCTTGAACTTCATGACTAGTTTAGGAGCATTTGAGGCTCATATCATTGATGATGTTGATGAAAATTCATTTAGAGAAGACAAATTTGATGGCAAAGTCATATAGCTAAATGACAATATAATCCTCAAAGGGATGATTGCCTTGGAAAGGTTGTTTGATCAAGATAATCTAGATGAAGCTTATAAGATTCCCAAAGTAGGTATAAAATATTACATTTTAGTTGATATTTGACCTCAATATAAATCTTAGTTGGTTAAAATTGGAAAATGTTGTACAAGTGCTGAAAATAAGATAACCAAATAATTGTTAACAAAATATGAAGATGTCATAGCTTGGTCATATGGTGACATGAAGATTTTTGATCCAAGAGTCATCACCCATACTATACCTCTCAAAGATAATTGTAAACCTTTTAGGTAGAAACAAATAGCTATGAATCCTATCTTAGAACCCATGATTTTGAAAGAAGTCAAGAGGTTGTTGGATACTAGAATTATGTTTCCCATTAGGTACTCTACTTAGGTTACCAATTTGGTACCAGTTAGGAAAAATAATAGTGAAATTAGATTTTGGTATTGAATTTACAAATCTTAATATAACATATAAAAAGGATAATCATCATCTTCACTCTCTTGACCAAGTAATACAAAGTGTTTATGGTTCAACCATGATGTCTTTTCTTGATTGATTTTTAGAGCACAATCAAGTGTTGGTAGACAAATAAGATAGAATGAATACAACATTTAAAACCAAGTGGGGCACCTTTGCATATAAGATAATTCCTTTTGGACTGATAAATGTGGGAGCCACTTTTAAAATGGCCATGGACCATGTCTTCCAAGGCTTGATTGGTAAGTGCATTATTATTTATATGGATGATCTAAATATTTTTTATAAGAATAGGGAAGACTATTTCATGCATTTATAAAATTTATTTGAAAGATGCATAAGGTATGAAATTTCCCTCAACCCTAAGAATTTGTGTCACTAAGGGTAAACTATTAGGCCATGTTATCATTAAAGATGGAATTTCCATTGATATTGAAAGAGTGGAAGCTATATCTAAGATAGATCTTCCTAATAGTAAAAAAGAATTGAAATAATTTTTTTATAAAATAAACATTGTGAGAAAATTTATTTCTAGATTTACAAAAATTATCAATCCATTAAATGATATGATGAAGAAAGATGCCAAAGTCTCATGGAATGAGGATTCCAATAAGGCCTTTGGAGATATCAAAAGACCAATCAGTCAAGCTTTAGTCTTGATAAGTCCAAACATCTCAAAATATTTTTATCTCTACTCTTTTTCCTCTAACCACACCATTGTTGATGGTTTAACTCAGAAAATAGAAGTATGTGACCATCCAATTACTTTTATGATCACTAACTTGAGAAATGTTGAGTAAAATTACCCTTTGATTGATAAACAAGAATTTTCATTAGCTAAGGCTATCAATAAATTTAGTCACTGCATTATTAAGAACAAAGTGCATTCCATTCTACTAGATCTAGCAACTAAACTAATGTTGAGCCAATGTAAACTTGGGAAGAAAATAGGTAAGCCAATGTCTCTCCTTAAAGAATATGGCATAGAGATGAAAATTGGTAAGATGTCAAGGTTTTATTCAAATGATTTCCAATACCAACCCTAAGATAATTATCTTTCACGTTTATTTGCATAATTTTCAACCCAGTGATTGGTATGACCCCATCATTTATTTATTAATCAATGAAACTTATCTTTTAGGACTAACCAGGGAGTATAGGAGAGCTCTAAGTCACAGGGTATCTCACTACCTCATCAAAAATGGAATCCTATAATGAAATAATTCTTAAGGTGTGTACCTTAGATGTGTTTCTAAGGAAGAAGCTACTGAAGTAATGAGAACTTTCCATGAGAAGTTAGGAAGTGAGAATCCATTTGGAAGAACCATAGCTCAAAAATTTCTTAGATTTGGTTATTATTGGCCTACCATCTTCAAATATTCTCATAAACATGTGAGAGAATCTCATTCATGTTATATCTTCAACACTAAAGAGTTAAAGGCAAAATTGCCTTTACAACAAGTCATGATTAACAAAACCTTTACATAATGGGGACTAGACTTTGTAGGGATAATCAATCCCAACTCATTATAAGATCACAAGTATGTTATGATATCTATCAACTATTCCACTAGGTGGACTAAAGTAGTAGCCACCAAAAAATACATGACAAAATAAGTGATCAATTTTTTAGAATAAAACATATGCATTAGATTTGGGACTCCAATCTCTTTGGTATGTGATAATGGGTCAACATTGACATCCATATAGATGACAAAGTGGGAATATGAAAATATCATTATTCTCAAGCTTTCATCTAACCATTATCCTCAAGGTAATAGTGTACCTGAGTTAATGAATAAAAACTTTATGAAAGCCATTAAAAAGTATGTTGTAGATAAACCTATAACATGACATAATATTCTTAGGTATGCCCTTTGGGTAGATAGAAAAAGAGTCAAGTAGACTCTTAAATCATCTCCCTTGATATTGGTATATGCCCAGTATCCTATATTCCTCATCATACTAAAACTACCAACTTACAAGTTTATGCAAGAGTATATGAAGGAATGCCAAGAATTTATAAACTCAAGATTGTTGGACATTATATAGATGGGAGATGCACAAGAAAAATATTTTGATAACTTTAGTAGGTACCAAACTATAGTAAAAGGGTGGTTTGAAAATAGGTTAAAGATCAAGGTGTTTAGAGAAGGATATTTGGTTCTTCTTTGGGAAAAAGCATATGAGCCCAAGAGCAAGCATGGCAATTTCAAACCTCTATGTATTGGCCCCTATCAGATTGTAGATACACTTGGAGATAAAATTTTTAAGTTGAAAGATATACAATGAGAAAATTTCACACTACCCATAAATGGGTAGTATCTCAAGCATTAATTCTCTGTTGATTCTTCTCGGGTCTTAATGGATTAAATTGGTAAGATGGTTAGAGTTAATGTAAGTAGGCTAGTTAGTTTCCTTCCATTATTTTCTTCATGTCCCTTATTTTTACATAAATATGTATATTTTTTTTCTTTCCCTTTTACTTCCTACTTTTTTTAATTCTATTTTGTGTTTACTTCTTGTTTCTTTGTTCCTTGATTCTAATAAGTCCTTTTGGATAGCCCTCAACTCATAATTACTTAGTCTACTCAAAACTCCAAAAGTTTAAGAATGTTGGTATGAACCTCATGCATATGTTAACCATGGATTTGAGATAGAAATTGATGTCATAATTTGAATAAACGAATAAGGACTGATGGATAGGTTAACCATTCCATAATACCTTAAAAATTGTATTTATCTAAACTTGGTTCTTGGAAGAATTGTACATATAGAATGAAATCTTAATCTATTAAGGTATAGTCATGATTTTACTTAAAAACAATTATTTATTTGGATAAAGGTTTCAATAATAGGTGATTATATAAGAATTAGGCACTTGACCAAATCCTTAAACCTAGTTACCCTCATTCCCAACCTTTGTGAAAACCTAAAAGACCTAGAAATATAAAAAATAAAAACTTACTATAAAATCAAAAGCTTTTCAAGAAAAGGTTATTTTATTAATTTCCATTAGGGATATGGACTCCTAGTTGGTATTGTAATAAGGCCATGAGTGGATCTAAAGGAATATTTATCGGGGCTATGGATAGTTGGCTAGTAGTAGAGCAATGCCCAGCCTTACCTAAACTAGAAGCATGGTTCTTAATGAATATCTAAATAGGATCGTAGTCAATATTAATTATTAAAGTCATCAAACCTTGAGTTTTTCCCTTGAATCCCATGGAAAAAAATAACTAGAATCAAATCACATAGATAACATGGCTGTGTCTTAATGTTTATTCATAATTTTGCATGTGAAAGGTTTGTTTCAACTATTCACTGATCTTGATAATAGTATTAATCAAGTGGGATAAATGACCTAGTTATTTGTATAAATTAGAGTCGATAAGTTCTAACATATTTATATGTTTCCCCAAAAAATTTCCATTTGTTGACATCAACATACCATCATTTGTAAAAAAAAAAAGGGACCCTTGTGCATACTTTAAACCTTAACACTAAAAGCTTGATATTCTACACTTTATTATAATTTGAAGATCATCCACACCTAATTAAATTGGCCTATTTGTTCATGGATTTTGCTTTAACCTAACCTAATGTTACTAATATTTGACCCTCATGTCTTAAGTTGTAGGTTTTATGGAGCTCTTATTAATGGATCATGTTAGGATGTTCACAATTTTACCCTCATTCAGGATTTTACTAGCCTTTGTTCTATAAGGTCTTATAGTTAGATTCATGTGCTGAAACCCTCCCTCAAAAAACCCTATCTTGGACCATTGATTCAAATTCAAATTTTTTGGGAGAAAATTTGGAAGGAATATTTTAATTTTTGATTTTAACTTAAGCCTAAATTTATTTTAAGGCTTGGTTTTTTTTTTGAATGACCAAACCTTAGCCTAAAATCATGCTTGGTCTCTTGATATTTTCCCACTTTTATTCTCTTTATTTTAATAAGGTATAACATTCATGTTTATAGGGTCCTTTATTTTCCTAACTTGGCCCTATCATGTCATGTGGTCCTCTTTATTACATACTTAGCCTAAAAGTCTTAATCCTAAGGCCCCATTCATGTTTATTAACATGAATGAGACCTTCATCTTAAAACTTTATCATAAGTTGTTATGTTGACCTGAGCCCTAACTTAAGCATGTTGCCTCCTTGAAGGATCAATATATCTCACTTTGTCATTAAAAATGATTGGATGGAGTGAAATAGACCTGATGGATCTAAATCATTTAACCTATCAAACCTATCCTATATGATCCCCTAGATCATTATCAATGATTCATGCTTAAGCATGATCAAAGATAGAATCACGTGTGATCATTATTAAGGTTAAAAGGGCCCCCTTTTTATTAAACATATACTTAGACTAAGTTTTACCCTAAGGTATTTTTGTATTTATTAATACAATGAAACCTTAAGATAAAAACTTTATTACTGCTTCAATAGTTGAAGAGATCTAATCAGGTGCAAGTATAAAAAATCATAATCAATGGCCCAAAGATACTCATGTAAACTAATTTGATGAAGCATAAATGGTATTGAAATTTTAAATGCCTAAGAAACCCCATGAGGATGACAAGTTTCACCATTTTGGGAGCCCAGATCTAGATTAACACTCCACAAACCCTCCCCAGGGTCAAACAAAGTCAAAAGCTCAAGAGTCTTGTAGATTTGTGATGTGTCACTATCATGTTCAATTTCAGTATTAAAAGAGCCTCATGCATTAATACTTAGATTAACCTAAGTTTTTATCCTAAGTGTAATTGTATTTCCTTAATATAATGAAACCTTATGTTATGATTATAATATTCAAAGGGACCCATTTTATTATGCCTTTTAGAATTAGGGCCAGGCATAGTCTAATTTTCATATGTGTTGATCTATGAGCTAACTTTATCCTCTTCATGATTGTAGTGACTAATGATGTGCATATACTTGGATCTTATACAATGGTTTATGTATGGTCAGGACCAAATGATCAGATGGAACATGTTAAATCCAAGATATATCGACCTAATAGACTTCATAAACATAAATTTGACATTATCATGAATGTTATTTGATGCCCACAAGGTCATCATTGAATTCCACTAGGTCATCAAATTTAAGCTCGTATATTACTATCCTTAGACATAGGGACATATTTCAAAATGTTGCTAAAAGATTATTACTTGCATTGTAATTCAATGGGGCCCCCTTTTTTTGAGAAACAAAACTTAGGGTCTTTGAAATTTAATGATAAAATAAACTTGGGGTCTAATATTTGTAGCAATAGACTTAATCTAAGTCTTTATCCTAAGGTTCTAATTGTATTTATTAACATAATAAACATTAGGCCAAAGACTTATGTTATTGTTTTATTTTAACTAGGATTCCATATGCCTTAAAACTTAGCTCAAATTTTTAACTTAAAGTTTTATCATGTTTATCAACTTGATAAAACCCTAGGTTAAAGCCTTAAATTAAGACCACTTACAATTTCAGCTCCATTTAGCTGTATTATAGAACTTAGCATAAATATTTTAGCCTAAATTTTTTGTCATGTGTATTAACATGAAATAAACTTTAGTCTAAAATATTTAGCCTAGCTTCTTCCCTATATTTCAATGCTAATTAAAGTGTTTTCACCTTGTAAGATTGATGACTCTCACTTCATCATGAAAGGATGATCAAATGAAGCAAAAAGATCCAATGAATCTAAAGCATTTTATCCATGAAAAAATGGTGTGCATCCACTCAATTAGTAAATAATGGTCCTCACTTCATCATGAAGGATGATCAAACAGAGTGTAGTCATCAAAGACTATTCAACAAAATGTTGAGGCCATATAGGAGTGACACATGGTGAGTGTGCATTCATTAATACACTACAAATCCTAGAAATCCCATGAAGGTGTCAAGTGGCACAAATACATGGCCTAACATAAAGACAACAAATTGAGATCAAGCCCTAGGATCATGATCAATGGTCCACATTGATCCATAAGCAAGGATCTAATGGTATGAAGGAAAAGAAGGATTTAAAATAAAATGGATAGTTATTTTAAGGCATTTATGAAAAATGCCATGAAAATTGTCAAATAGATGCCATGTCATTGCCATATAAGAACAAAATGACAAGATTGAAATTTTTTTGAGCACGAAAAGGAAAAATTATAAAGGTAAAGATCTAAATCAAATCTAAGACACAAATTTTCCTAAGTATGAGCTACCATCACCATTAAAGCGACAAAATGCCCTAGTCTTTATACAAAAAGACACAAGTTGAACTCTAATCAATCACGATCAAGTTGAAAAGAGTCAAATTATTATTTTAGTGAGAACAAACTAATATAAAAACTACTTGAGGAACATTAGTGATCAATTTTCAAGTTCCACAATCATAATAGCTTGAAGTCAATAACAAAGGGATGACATAGAGCTATACTTGACTTTAGATAATGAGGGGAGGATCTTTAAGGATACTAACTTTGATGATGTGTCATTAAACATAGGGATTATAAACTAGTCTAAGATTTTTTCAACTATTAAGGAGATTTAACCCATTACAAGAGATGAGCAGAAGAATGCTACAATCCTCTAGAGATACAATGACCTAGTCTTCATTCAGATGACCAGTCTCCATTATGCTACTATGAAACCTAAAGTATTACATTGCATTGATGTTAGGAAATTTTATCATTAAAGATTGAATTTCCATTGATATTGAAAGAGTGGAATATATATCTAAGATAGAGCATCCCAATAGTAGAAAAGAAATAAACTATTTTTTTGCTAAAATAAAATTTGTGAGAATTATTTTTTGTCTTTGTATAAATTGTCAAGCCATTAAAATATATGATGAAGAAGGAATCCAAAATCTCATGGAATGAGGAGTCCAAGAAGGCATTTAGAGATATTAAAAGAGTAATCAATAAATCTCTTATTTTGATAAGTCCAAACTTTTCAAAATATTTTTGTCGCTACTCTTTTTCCTTTGACCATAGTATTGATGTTGTATTAGCTCATAAAATAGAAGGATGTGACCATCCATTTTATTTTATGAGATCTAAATTGAAAAATTTTAAGTTAAATTACCCTTTGATTGATAAACTAGATTTTTCATTAGTTAAGGATGTTAATAAATTTAGGCACTACATTTTTAGGAAAAAAGTATATACCATTTTACTAGATCTAGCCTCTAAACTAATGCTAAGCCAATGTGAACTTTGGGAATGAAGAGGTAAGTAGATGTTTATCCTTTAAGAATATGACATAAAGATGAAAACTAAAAAATTGATAAGATGTCAAGGTTTGATTTAGATGATTGCTAGTTCTAACCCCAAGTTAAGTATCATGCAAGTTGATTCACATAATTTTAAACCTAGTAACTGGTATGACCCCATCATTCATTTACTAATAAATGGATCTTGTCCTAAAAGAATAACCAAGGACTAGATGAGACCGTTAAGGCTCAATTCAACTCACTACCTCATCAAAAATGGAGTCTTGTACTCAAAGAACTTTGAAGGTGTGTACCTAAGATGTGTTTCCAAGGAAGAAACTACTAAAGTAATGAGTACTTTCCATGAGAATTTGGGAAGTGGGAATCCATTTGGGAAAACCATAGCTCACAATATTCTATGTGTTGCCTATTATTATCCCACCATCTTCAAAGATGCTCATAAACATGTGAGAGAATTCCATTCATGCTAGATCTTCAACACTAAAGAGCCAAAGGCAACAATGCATTTATAACCAATCATGATTCATAAACCCTTTACCTAATGGGGACTAAAATTTGTAGGTGTAATCAACCCCAAATCATCAAAAGGTTAGAAGTATGTTTTAATAGCTACTAACTATTGCACTAGGTAGACTAAAGTAGTGGCCACCAAATAATGTAGGATAGAATAAGTGATTATGTTTTTATAAGAAAACATATACACTGGATTTGTGACTTTAATATCTTTGATATGTAAAAATGGTTCAAAATTCACATCCATAGATATGATAGAGTGGGCATATGAAACAACATTATTCTCAAGTTTTCATCTAACCATTATCCTCAAGGTAATGGAGTATTTGAGTCAACAAATAAAAAATATATGAAAGCCATTAAGTAATCTATTACAGATAACCCTAGAACATGGCATAAGATTCTTAAGTATGCCATTATGGTAGATAAAACAAGAGTAAATTAGGCTCTTAAAGCATCTCCCTTCTTGTTGGTATATGGTAAAGAGCCTATAATCCCCATCACACTCAAGCTGCTAACTTATAAGTTTATGCAAGAGTACATGGAGGAAGATCAAGAATTTATAAACTCAAGGTTATTTAACATTATTCATATGGATGATGCACAAGAATAAGATTTTTCTAAATTTAATAGGCACTAAACTATAGTAAAAATTTGGTTTGACAAGAGGTCAAAGATCAAGGTGCTTAGACAAGGAGATTTGGTTCTTCTTTGGGACAAAGCATCTAAGCCCAAGGTCAAACATGGAAAGTTCACACCTTTATGGATTAGCCCCTATCATATTGAGAATATACTTGGAGACAACACTTTTAAGTTGAAAGATCTACAAGGAGTATATTTCACACTACCCATCAATGGGTAGTATCTCAAGCATTACTTCTCTACTACTCCTCTTGGGGTCTTCATGGAGTAAATCTATAAGATTGTTAGAGTTAATATAAGTAGGCTAGTTAGTTTCCTTATATTATTTCCTTCTTATCCATTATTTGTACATAAATATATATATATATATATATATATATATATATATATATATTTATTTATTTTATTCCCTTTTCTTCTTATTTTTCTAATTTATATTCTGTGTTTGCTTCTTGTTACATTGTTCCTTGCTTCCACTAAGTACATTCAAATAGCACTCATCTCATAGTTCCTTAGTCTACTTGAAACTCTATAAGTTTAGGAATGTTGGTATGAATCACATGAATATGTTGACCATGGATTTGAAATATGAACTTGATGTTATAATTTGAATAAACTAGGAAGGACCGATGGATATGTTAACCATTCCATAAGACCTTAAACATTGTCTTGATCTGAACTTGATTATAAGAAGAATTGTACATATAGAATGAAAGATTAATCTATTAAGTTATAGTCATTATTTCACTTAAAAAAATTCCTTTCTTGGAATAAAGGTTGAACCCATAAGTGATTATCTAAGGATCAGGCACTTGACCAAATCCTTAAACCTGGCTACCTTGGTTCCTAATCTTTTTTGAAAACCTAAAAGACCCAAAAATACAAAAAATAAGAACTTATAAAATCAAAATATTTTCAAGCAAAGGTGATTCTGGTTATCTACATCAATGTTATGGACATCTAGATGGTAGTGGGGAAAGGCTTTGAGTGGAATAAAATGAATCTATGTCAAGGTTATGGATGTCTGGCTAGAAGTAGAGCAATGCCCAACCTTCCCTAAACTAGATGTATAATGTTTAATGAATATCTAAACATGCTCCAAGTCAATTTTAATGATTAAAGGGATGAAACTTATAACTTATCCCTTGAATGCCATGGAAAATAGTAAGTGGAATCAATGCACACACATAGTATGCCTATATCTTGATGTTTGATCCTAATTTTGTATGTGGAAGGTTTGTTTCAACCATGAACTAATCTTGATAATGGCATTAACCAAGTGGGATAAATAACCTAGTTATTATTTTGAACCATAGTATCTAAGTTATAACATATTTCTATTTTTCTCCTAGAAATCACCATTTGTTGATGTCTACATACTCCCATTTTTGAGAAATAAGGACCCTTATGCATACTTTGAACCTTAACACTAAAAGCTTGATATTCTACACTTTATTATAATTTTAAGATCATCCACACCTAATGAAATTGGCCCATTTATTCATTGTTTTTTATTTAACCTTACCTAATGTTGCTAAAAATTTACCCTTGTGTCTTAAGTTATGGGTTTCATGGAATTCTTATTAAGGGATCATGCTAGGATGCTCATAGTTTTACCCTCATTCAATATTTTACTAGCCTTTGGTCTATAACATCTTACAATTAGATTCATGTGCTAAAAACCTCCTTCATAAAACCCTAGCTTGGACCATTGATTTAAATTCAAATTTGGCAAGAGCAAATTTGGTGGGAATATTTTAAAATTTTCTTTAGACTTAAGCCTAACTTTATGAAAAGATTTGGTAATGTTTTTTAGCATGACCAAACCTTACCTTAAAATAATTGTTGGTCCCTTAATATTTCCCCCCTTTTATTCTCTTTATTTTAACAAGGTCTAATGTTCATGTTTATAGGGTCCTTTATTTTCCTAACATGGCTTTGTCATGTCATGTGGTCCTCTTTGTTATTAACATGAATGAGAACTTAGTCTTAAAACTTTAGCCTAAGTTATTATGTTGACTCAATCCCTAACATAAACATCTTACCTCCTTAGAAGATCAATGGATCTTGCTTCATCATGATAAATGATCAAATCAAGTGAAGGAGACCTAAAGGATCTAAAGCCTTTAACCTATTAAACCAATCCTATGTGATCCCCCGAATCATGATCAATGATCTGCATTTAAGTGGGATTGAAGATCAAATGATGCATGATCATCGTTAAGATTAAAATGGCCCCCTTTTTTATCAAATATAGACTTAGTCTAAGTTTTACCCTAAGGTCTTGTATTTATTAATACAATAAAACCTTAAGATAAAACTTATGATATAGATTCAATATCTGAAGAGAGCCAATCATGTACAAGTATCCAAGATCATGATTAACAGCCCAAGGTTACTCTTGCAAATTAATCTGATGAAGTGTATGTAATGTTGAAATGTCAAAGGCCTAAGAAACCCCACAAAGATAACAAATTTCATCATGTCAAGAACCCAAATCTAGATCGACACTCAATAGACCCTCCCCAAAGTCAAATAAAGTCAAAAGCTCAAGAGTCCCACAGAGTCACTATGTGGAACTCTCACATTCGAGCTCAGTATTAAAAGGGCCCCATACATTAATAGTTAGACTCAAACCTAAAATTTCATCCTAAGGTTTATTATATTTCATTAATACAATAAAACCTTTAGTTATGATTTCCTTAGTTCCAAGCAGTATGAGGGTCCTAGAAATCACAACCAACTAGCAGAACCAACTAAAAGAACCAGGAACTATTCTTCTAGTTCCAATATCATCTTCACTGCTTCCTTACCTTTCACAACAGTGTCCTGGATGGTAGTAGTTACTTGCGTAGATCCCTCTTGCATTGCTTTCTTTCTTGAGCTTTTTCTAGTTCTCTTTCTAGGACCCTCCAAAGTTTTTATTTCCTCATTTGCTCTTTTTTCAATGTTTACAGCAGCAGCACAAATGCTAGAGGTTACCTCCTCCATCTTTGTTCTGCTTTCCTTTATGAGTTCCCTTAGGTTGTTCTCATAATCTTTGAGTTTTATGGGAATATCCCTCATCTACTTTTCCATGTTATTGATTTTGTTCCAAACTGCCTCCTGTTTACCCTCCATTATTTCCATTTTCCTATTGATTTCCATTATTTCCTTATACGTCCATAAATCGAATTGAAGAGTAGCATCAGCTTTGCAATTGGCCAATCTAGTAGGTGGGTACCTTTCTTCATTCTAACTTTTGTCACTCCAATCTTCTATGTTCTTTTTAGGACTTCTTCCAACTTCTTCCATATAGTCCTCCGTTTCCATTTGTTTTTGTTCCTTTGTTTCATCAGGGCTTACATTTTGGTTACTTACTTCCTTTACTACACCGATGTTATTTCCCCCATTTTCATTTATTTTAAAGTTGAGAAAGATTGGATAGTTCATGAATTTACTTTCATAAAGGTATCATATATTTTCCCCCTCACATTTTAAAGCTACTACAATCTAGGTAATCCCTAGGTAGGATTGTCAATAATTAGAGCATGAACTAGTAAGAATGACTTGAACACTATCCTAGCCCCATGGCTACTTACTATAATCCACATAATCCAAGACCCTATTAGGAAGATCCCAATTGCCTAATTTAGGAAAGGGATCAGAATAATCATGACCTGATTAAATGGTTTATATATATCCCCTTCCACCATACATGTTAATAAGATCTGGGTGCCCTATGTATACTTCATGGTAAAGAAGGGACTCACACCCCTAATTAGTGAGATGATTAAAATTTGTTTGAAATAACAATTCATAGCTATTAAGAAGGAAACTTATAACCACTTTTTCATGATGTCCTATCTCCTAGATGCCTTCTTAGCCATCAACAAGATCCCAGACATAAATAATTGGTCACCTAATGGGAGACACACTATCTCCCATCACTATTCAAAGTTGGAAATTTTCAAATATAGACACAACATACAATTCATTTATGATTTTGTATATCCATGTTTGGTATAATCTATTATAGGGATCCCTATAGCTAGGGTTATCCCTCTAGTTAAGAATTATTTAGACTTAATGGAAGACATTTGGTTGTATCTAGATTACATAGTGATAAGAATAGAAGGGACCCTAGTTCAACCCCTCAAACTACTAGTCCATGTGCCAACCAAATTGGTAGAACAAGAAATTACATACTAAATTTTCAATGGTATAAATGGTGTGTGTAAGAAGAAAAAGAAAGGACTCCTTCACCCCTTCCCTTTAACCATAAACATAATTATGATACATAATTGGGAGAATGTGAATTTCATCTCTAATCATAGAGACTCCTTCAACTCAAATTGGATGAACTAAGGAAATGGGACTCTCATAATAGGGTCACTAAACATTTAAAGTCAAAAACCATAAACTACCCCTATATGCATAGGATTGGTTTTTATGACATGATGTACATCAGGGCCACCAATTTCATAGAGGTGTTGGCCAAGTTAAAATAGCATAACATTAATCTTAAGGCTAGGTTGGATAGGGATGAAAAGTATCCTAGTGAGATTTGGTAGATGGGACCCCTACAATACCACTTATTACTTAGACCCTCTTCTAGGCCCCCTTTAGGGAAACCACTATCATAAGTTTAAGAGCAAGAGGTAAATGGACTTGGGAAAGATAAATTAGAAGAGAGACATAGTGAAGGGCCATCATCCTTAGCTCATCTTAATAGAATAGAGTCCCTAATAGAGTATATTGACATGATTTCATTGGCTCTTAATGAGATAGTGGAGGATACACTTAAGGTTCTTATTGGGGCATATGGATCAAATGAAGAATGATAAGCTATAGAAATTTAGGCCCAAGTTGAGGAAACAAAGTAAAGAAAGGGGAAGGAAATTGTAATGGACCTAGTTCTAGTTACACCCATGAAAAGGAAGGCTGAATTAACATTAGTCTCATCTAAAAATAAGAAGCCAAAGTTAAAATTCACTCATCCTTTGAGTGAGGATAACCTATTAAATGATGATAATCCCATCCATGGACCAATCATCCTTGAATGGTTCATTTAAGGGAATATGTAAGTGATTCCAACATTACAACATTTATGGTCCATGACTGAAAATGTTAACATCACTATCCATGATGAGGTCAAACCATGAATAGTGGATTTAATAAATGAGGATGAACACCATATGAGGGTCAAGTGGCATTTATATAGACACCCTTGGAGCCTTAGGAAGCACATAGATAGAGATCCTAGAGCCTAAGAAGATCATAAATTCAATAGTAAGTGTGAAATTTAATCTAGAGATAATAGGATTGGATAAGGTGATAAACAAGAAGACCATGATTGGGAGTGAGTATTTCACCTTTTAAGGAGTTGAAACTTTTATGAGATTAACTCTAATATGAGGTCAAGGACCTAGGGAACACTCAATTCATGAGGAGGACATAGTTAGATTGGCTAATGCCCACTTAGCCCAAATAAAATTAGGCATCAAAGGCCTATAACAAAAAATAGAAAACCTAAAAAAGCAAAAGGAGAATATAGAGACACAGGCTATATTTTTAGTTCCTGATAAAATGATAAAGATGTTTGATGTTTTTTTCATGACATGTTCAAATCCTTAAAAGAAATGAAGAAAAGGTAGAGTCCTTTAGTTTACCAGGATGAAGTAGCCAAGGGTTTATTAACCCAATGGCAAAATTTAAGGGATAAAATGAAAGAGTTAATCAACATAATCATTAATGGTCAGATTCATGGGTTTAGGACAATTAGTTTGGCCCATCTAAATTAAATTATGGGAATAATTATGGATAAAATCTAGGGCCTAAGTGCATGGTTAAAATTCTTGGAGAGGGTCTTGAGTAATGATGAAGAATTGATAGGTATGATTGAAAAAATTCTGGGTAAAATGATTACTAATCCTACCACACTTATCTCCTTGGGAATCATTAGAGATGATGATTATAAGCACAAGGTCACCCTGGTTATGCAAGAGTTTGTGAAAAAATGTTAGGGCCAATTTAATAATGATACTAGTAGGGTCATGGGCATGATCTTGACTATAGAGAAGAAAATTATTGAGGTGAGCAATATGAAAGAAGCAATGGATAGGAATGATATATATCTTGATGACTTGGTAGAATAGGAGGATGAGAATTTATTGGATTCAATTTTCAACTTAAGGCTAGTTGATGAGCAACATTAGAAAGCCATGAAGATTCTTTAGGAACAACATGGGATCTCTTCACTGTAGGGCCTGCTTGATAACTAAAAATATTGTACTTTTTAAGAAACTTTTTAATATTCAAGAGTAGAATAATATCTTTGTAAAGGCATATGATATTTTATTAGAACATTTGCTTATAGGTCAGTCCACTTTGGAAAGAGTAATGTATCTTATAACTGTGTAAAATGATAACTATCCTTACCTTTGTACATTTATAATCTCATGAATGACTAGTGTATTACCTTAGTCTCTTATAAAAGGTGGTATCACCATTTTGTAAAGGGAGAGAGTTTTTAGAGAAAAAATTATTTTGTATACTCAGAGAAATTAATACAATCAAGGAATACTGAGAAGTTTGTCCAAATATGTTTGTGTCCATTATTATATGGATTCTCTCTCATTTATCTATTTTGGATGTCTAAATTTGAATAGTTTTTATTTATTATTGATATGCATATGTGAATGTAGAGTTATTAAGTTGTGATTACACAAGGTTATTTGAAATATCTTAGGTTCATTTCATTTTTCTTGATTCCCTTGTAGATGCACTAATGTAATTTGCTTGTGAAATAAATCTTTAAATTAGATCTAGTTTCATATTTGCATTGTTATGTCCTTTCCTTGGATAATTTTTGCTACATGGTAAGATATATGATAAATTTATTTCATGCTATGTATTAGTTTGAATGTATGTCTTGATGAAAAAAAAATCATAATATTTGAACTAAGAATTAGAACATATTATTTCTTCTCTCCCATTCTTTTTGCTTCTTTTTGACCAAATCACTCTATTTTAAACTTCACTATAAATATGCATTTAGATTAATCTTTAGTTTATAATTTGATCATAGATTCACTGATAATATCATATATCTCTTGCATTTCACTAAGTTTGGCCACGATGGATCCCAACCACCAATTAGAATAAATATTATGGAATAGTTTATTACTCTACCCCTATTTCACCATAGGTGACTAGATTACCATAACATACTACTCATGCTTTGAATTCCCTAAATTATAAAATTATAAGTGCTGTTTAAACACTAAGAACACCTTTGATACATTTAGAGTCATCAACAAAGGGTTTATTAAATAGAATTAATTGGGTATGCAAAATGTACTATGGCTAGAGTATTATAGATAGTGTATTGGAAAATTAAACTACTTTTCCATACTCATTGTAGAGATCAAAAGTATTCCTTACCATAGTTGAACATTATGATCTTGAAAAAATGAAAATGTTAAAACCGAAGTAGAATATGTCATATGCTTATCTCCAGAACATATCAATGAGATTATAAAACTCTCATAACAAGATTCATATGTGAACTTATCTCTTACTTCATCTCAATAGTTATAGGATGATAATACTAATTCTTGTGTAAAATGGGTAAATAAACAATGGCTTACTAAACCCAAACATTTAATAACTAGACTTCATATTAGAAATTATAGATTGGATTTCATAAATGAAGTAAATGATATGATCATACTTCTGCATAGGTTAGTTGGAATCCCAAAGGAAAGATACTTAAAAGATTAGAAGTACAGGTATATTTAGATCAATCATCATAATAAAAAATATATCAACTAGGGTTAACTAATTAGTGATTAACCTCATAAACAACTGATTGATGTTAAGACAACTTCTAAATTCTACATGAATTCATATTTGGTCTATGCATTTGCTAGAAGGAGATTATATGGTTATTAGAATCAAGTGGGAAACATTAAGACCTCCAATATATATGAATATTTCCCTCATCTCACACTAGAATAAGGTGATTATCATATTTAGAGGGTAAATGACATGTTCATTCAATATGTTATTCAATTGTTTGCAAGTGAACCCTATAATATGAGAACTTCTATAAAAGCAACAATAAAAATTACTAGGTGGGGATCTTAGTTCATTAAATTTATAACTTTTTATTATTTAAGGGTTTATAAATGTGACCTATCACCTTACATTATCCCAAGGTATCTTGATGATAAATAGGCCTTATTAGATTTGGTAAATTAACTAGACAAGACTCACAAATACCTAACTAATAAACATAAAGCAATATTTATATTGGTAGATGCATGTTTTCATCATTGGCTAAGTCAAAAATAATTGAAGAATAAATGACACATGTAACTCTAAGACATTTTAAATATAGGGATCCATTTGATGTAAGATTTTTGATGACACATTTTCTAGGAGATACATATCATCATGTTCCTCATTTTAAAGACTTAGATAGATTGTAATGATTATAAGGATGTGAAAATTAAGGGTTGCTCATGATTCACTATGAAATAGGTTATTTAATTTGGGATTTCAAAGGTCCCTAAGAAAATAATTTATGATGAATATACTTTGGACACTAGTTTATAGATAGAAATTCTTGAATCAAAACTAATTTTGAACACTAATTAGAGCAAGAAAAATTTAGTTTCTCTTGTAATAAAAAATTAGGGTATTCTTGAGAGAAAATTATAGTTATTGAAAATCATAGGATTTGATGATGATCCGGTAGTATTTCCAACACCATCTAAGACATGAACTAGGAGGCTTCCATAAATAACAATAAGAAGAAGATGATACACCTCAAGAAACTAAAAGTGGATATCTTCTTGAAATAGAAGGAGATACATAAAAATAAACTATCTAAATAACTACTTCAAGCTCTTGGCCTTTCAATTTAAAGATAAAAAGGTTAAAAAATAAATCTTCTTGTTATCTAATTACTTCTACTACTAAAGAGGTTCCTCTGGATAGTTTTATTCAACCTTTAGTTGTAAATACTACTCAACAATTCCTTGCATATGAGTCCTCATTATTACTAACATCCTCAAGTCAACCTAATGATTGTATATCTCTTAATCCTCCACCAAATACTAAATTGATTCATAAACCTTCCCTAAAAACCCCAAATCCTTTGTTTAAATAAAGAAAATATGAGATAATATCAGAAGAGGTCTAACCTATTAGAGATTTATCAATGATTTCATGGTGATGTCATGAAGGTATCCTGGTTAGTAGATAAAGTGATTTCATAGCCTAAGTAATAATGACAAAGTGTGTAATGTACTTGTCCTAATGTGTTTGAAGTATGCTTGGTTGATATCTAGAGTTTGACCAGTTAGAGATGTTAAGGAATGAGTATGGTGATTGGATCATGTGAAATAGGTCCCTAAGATGTTATTTATGCTTGTATATCTTGTGTGCATATGTGGAATTCATCTAATAGTCCATAGTTTTCATCTAGACATTTTGGTCTAGTGGCATAAAATTTGAGTAGGAATTTGATGATGTGACCATTTGCATGTGGGAATGAGTCAAGGGGATTTGGTTATATGGTTGTGATCACATTAGTCACTAGTTTATTTTTGATAATTTTTATATCATGTGATGAAGTGAATAAAAATATATGCTTATGCAAATTTGGGATCCTATGTAGTTTAACTATGTTTTTCCATACTTAGCCAATTTTGCAATGTGGAAAGAAGAGTTGAGTGATAATTTTTATGGTGTTATATATTTCACATGCGAAGGTGTCAAGAGAAACTTATAATATGGGTTTGTTCATTATTAGCATAGTTTATTTGTATTAAATTTGAGATAATACACTAAAGCATTAAAAAAGTTATGCTTGCTCAAAATTGGCCTCTCAAGTAGGTTTAGACATAGTTGGCTTTGTGATAGAAGATTTTGAGAAGGAATTTTAATAGAGTTATATCTTGCATGCAAGAAGGTTCTAAGAAATGTTTACTATATGTATGAATTATCCTTTAAAAAGTGAGCATGAGGTCTAAATTTTGAGATCATGCATCAAAATAGAGAAGAAGTTATCAAGGTTCAAAAATGGCTAATCAAGCATATTGAAAGGGTCCCCATATTTAGTCAATTTTGAAAGAGTTAAATCTTGAGAAAGATTGACAATGTGCATTACTCTAAGAAGTTAAGAAAAAATAAGATGAGGATAATTTCATGATGTTTAATGACTGATTAAAGGTAAAAGATAAATATCCAATGATGAGTAGAGGTTCATATAGATTGATTAAATGGTGAGCATTGATTTCTATAGACCTAAATGATATTTATAGATCAATGGAGTGCATTGAGTCAAATTTTCCATATTGTTTGAGATGAAGTCAACTATCAGATGTTTAAATTTTGGCCTTGATAGACTATGTGTTAATGTTTAGACAAGATTGATGATGTGATACTGATCTAAAGCTAAGATGACACAAGATATGAGCAAAGTTTCTAAGCTTTAACTATGATTGTTGCCATTTGAATATTTGAATTTGTTAGGGGAATATCTAGATCTCTATATCTTATTCATATCTAGTAATAAAAGATAAATTTGATCATGCATTAAAAATAAAATTGGTAGAGGAATCTAAGGTGCATATGGATATATAGATTTGAAGATCTAAAAGTTAATACAGTCAAAGATATTTAGCCTGGAAGTTGACTATGTTTGTGTTTATTCGATAAGTGACCCGAGAAGTGTATTTGAGCTTATGTAGATGTCATTTCGGTGTTTCATGGTGAATTGTCTCTTTGGGAGTGTTTTAGAATCCATGAGGATTATCTATGAGTATTTTTTATATCTGATAAATAATTATTGAGTATGAACAATGCTAAAGAAGTTGAGTATATGTTTGGTAATGGTGTTCCTATTTATAAGGTATCTATTTAAGTTGATTAAGCATATGAAAAAGTGAGAAAAAGTGACTATGATCATTTAAAGTTGTCCTAGGGGACATAAGGAGTGTAATTATTTATTTTGAAATGGTCTTTTGTTCTTATTATGCTCAAAGAAGTGTCAAAGATGTATGGGTCTCCACAGGACCTAAAAGAAACTTAGGCCTATTTGAAAGGGTATTGTGATTAAGTATGACCTATATGAGATGTGTTAAGGGTGAAGGCATGTTTTTTGGTTGACAAGGAAATATTGTGATATCTTTAATTCATGGTTTCTCTATATATAGTGAAACCAAATGCGTTTATTTCTAGACTTGTAAGTGAGAGACTGGGGAGAGATTTGTGAGAGGCTTATGTGTGTGGTTTGTGGAGTGAAGGATAGGTAGTGTTCTTGTTGGTGGATTTAATGAGAAGAATAGTTAGTTGATTATTCATATTAATTTTAGGTCATATTCTTAATGTTAAGATTGTTTTCTTGTAGTTTGTGGATATGAAAAGAGGTCTAAGTGTGCATATGAGGACTATTTAAGTGAAGAAGGAAAAAGATTGTAACATGCCTATGTGATAGGCTTGTTTGAGAAAGAGAGAGAGTTTTTATAGTTCTAAGGTAATCAAGAGGTCCATCATTAGGTTTTAAAGACATCAATTCTAAGGTATAAGTTTTCTTTCCAAGGAGCATATAAAAGACTTGATCTTCCTTATGGGTGGTTGCTCTTTGTGAAATAGGGTTTCACTAAATACCTTTGATTAAAAATACTTGATCAAGGTTATACGTTATAAGGACTTGGATATAGGTTTTTGATCTGAAATACTTTATCATTCTCTTGTTTGTGATCATCTTATAGGATATTATTCCATGATTTTGTAGGCTTGAGAGTGGGTTTTATTCCCTAAGAGGGTTTCCCATGTAGATCTTGTGTTGTGTATGTGATCTTGCATTATTTTTATTGTTCACTACTATGAATGATATGTATGTTTCATAAATGGTTTCTTTAAATGCTTAAGTATTTTCAAGGGTTTAGAAATTGAATTAGACTATTTTACACCACTGATTCACCCCTTCCTTAGTGTATTATACCTCTAATAATTTGTATCAAAGTGAGGTCCTATGGTAAAAGCTTAACAACTTGAAGGTGATCCAAGGTACAATGGTTAGTCAAAATGTGCAAGGTGGTTTCTCTACTAAGTAAGCACCAATGTTCAATAGATCTAATTATGATTTTTTGAGTTCTAGGATGAGTACATACATTATGTCCCTAGGGCTTGATGTTGGGTAATATTTTTTGGATGGTTATGTTATTCATACTACTACTCCTCCATCTAGTACTATAAACAAGAAGCTTTTTGAGAATAATTATAAGGTAATGGATGCTATCACCTACAATCTTATAGAAACTAAGTTCACCAAAGTAATTTAGTGCACATCTACCAAGGAAATATGGGATAAATTGGAAACTATTTTTGAAGGAGATTTAAAGGTTAAGCTGGCAATGTTCTAGACTCACATAAGGCAATTTGAAAGTCTCAAGATGAGTGAAGAAGATACTATGACATCCTTTATATAGAGAGTTGATGACATTATGAACATAATTAGAGGTTTTGGAGAGAATCTTGAAGAGATTACTATTTTTCAAAATATATTAAGTTATTTATCCCCCAAGCTTGATCTAAAGGTATCTTTGATCGAAGAGAGTCATGATCTTAATCAGTTTAAAATGGATCAATTGCATGGCACCCTTACTACTTATGAGAAGAGGAAAAATGATGATATACCTCTAAAAAAGGAAGCAACTTTTAAGACTAAAATGCAAACAAAGAAGAAGTTCCAAAGTAATAGTCTCAAAGAGGATGGCATTCCTAATATAGATGAGGATGAACTAATTACTTTGATTTCAAGGAAATTGAGAACAAGTTTAGGAAAGTATAAATGTAAGATACCCCTCAAATGCTTCATTGTGGTGAGATATGACATTTTAATAATAAGTACCCTCATAAGTATAAGAAGGATGATGATAAAGAGCATGATCAAGGTCATGATGATGACAAACTATCTTTCAGGTCTCATAATTTCAAAAAGGGATTCATAAGGTTTGGTAATAATAAGTACCTTAAAGACAAGAAGGGACTATACACAAAAGAAGATTATAGCTCATTATATGACAGTGAAGATAGTGACTCAAAATATAATCATAAATATGATGGTTTTATTGATGATGAGACTTTGTTTATGGCTGATGAAGGAAGTTGCTCACAACAAAATGGGTCTACTTGGAGTGATTTCGATGATGATGAAGATGTGGTGGACTATGAGACTACATTGATAAATTATCATGAAGAAATAAATATTGAGAATAATATCAATAAGAATATGAAATCTAAACTCAAGGAATTTGAGGAGTAATTTAGTGTGTTTGAGGCAAGAATGGATGAAGATGCTAAGGAGCATGAATATATGGTCAAACATCTCAATTGTCAATTGGAAATCCTATCAACAAGCTTGAAACCTAAAGAATATGAATGTATAAGGTACGTAATTAAAAATGAGTCATTAAAATATAAGTTAGAGAATGTATCTAGTAAGGTTATGTCATTTGTGATATTTTAGTGATCTAGACAACATTTTGAATGATCAAAAGCATGCAAGTGATGAGATTGGTATTAGATAAAAATAAGAACTATAGGTGTAGCTCAAGACAAGTGAAGACTAATGTGAATAATAAAAATTAGCCTTTGAAGATAAATTATCAAATAAGGAATGAAGATATTGGTATAATGAATACAAAATAGATTAGATAACCCAATGCCTTGAGGTATGCAAATTTTAATGGTTACTACTATACTTGTAATTAGTTTGCACATATAGCTAGAGAATGTAGAAGACCTATTAAGAATAAATTTTCTTGGAACTATGATGGGGGTCATAAATCAAAAAGTGTAAGCAAGGTTGAGTGTCTCAACTATCATGCTGTGGGATACTTTATAAAACATTCTCCATTCAAGGTAAGATAAGTTGAGTTTCCTTCAAGAGATATTGAGTGATATGGTTGTTATGAACTAGGACACATTACAAGATATTGTCCAAATCTATAAAGGAATAAATATATTTTTGTAAAAAGTCTAGTGTACTTCAATTGTGAATAGAGAGGCCATATTGATATATTTTGTAAGTAAAGGTCTATAAGATAGAATAGGTTTTATTAGGCTCCTAGAGTGCAAGATAGAAGGCAAGGAACTCATGGATACCAAAGGTGGTAAGTAGGAATTATGGTGAGGTTATAGGTCTAAGTAATCTATTTTCTATGATGGAGAATGGTTCAAAAGTTTAAGAGTCCCAAGAGGTCTCATTGTTTGTTCATGTTGAGAATAAAGAGACTAAGTTCAAGGAGAATACCAAGGTACTAGTTGAGGCTAGTTCTAAGATAAGTATGGATCCAAGTGAACATCTTATTATTATTAATCAAGATTCATGAAAAAAGAATCAATTACTTGCATCTATTTATGAGGATCCAAGTTGTAAGGTAGATTATTTAGATGACAAGTTATGTCATGAATCTATGTTGTATCCATGTATTGACAATCCAATCATAGAAGAAAAGGAGAATGTTATAGTAGTTGACAAAGTTCTTTCTCTAAAGCCAAAGAAGAAGATGAAGAAGAACTATAAGTATCATTTGAGAAAGGAGAAAGAGGAATATGAGGATTTGTATTTGTTTTAGATCATTGATGTATAGAGGGTGTCTTTATCTATGCTTCTTAAGAGACTCCTTTAAAGTGGAGAAGCAAGGGTTGTTGTGGTGTTTTTTAGTTAAAATAGTCTACACGGTTAGATTGAAGGTTCCTAGATGGTAAAGGAAGATTTGTGATTTTTCAAGGTAATATTTATAAATATAATAGTCTTTTGACCTTATTCTAGTATGCTTCAGGTGGTTTTTTGATTTGAAGGTATGTTGAAGTCAATTTGGAGTTTTTGTTAGCTCTTAGGTTTTATAGTTTATGCTTAAGAGCTTACGGGTCCTAAAATGGGTTATAATAATTCAATGTTTGAAATTGTGTGTGTTGGTTGAATATTTTATCGATCAACGTATTGATAAACAAAATAGGTTTGATAATCCAAAGTAGGAAGATTGGTCATCCAAATGTGTAGGTTTACCACATCAAAAGGGGACTAATCTCTCCTCTCATAAAGGGGAGGTTCCCTAATATATATATATATATATATATATATATATATATAGAAAATAATAGTCAAGGGTAGGATAAACCATCCATCTCTCTTTTTTCAGAGATGATGCAAGAAAATCAAAGGAGAAATCTCAAGGGAAATGACAAAAAGCACTCCTCTTCTTTTAGAAGTACTATTCAACAAACCACAAGAATCTTCCTGGTAGTAGTTGCAAAATGTAACCAAGGATGTAGCAACCAGCAGATTGAGATGTAGCACAAAGTCTCCAGCTCAATTGTGTAAGAGTGAGATACAAAGGATAATGAGGGCACAAAGTCATCCCAAGGTCCTTTACATAGAACCAAAAAGAAAACACACTAAAGGGAATTGTCGGGGCACAAAGTCTCTCCACAGTTGGCTTCAGGACACCTTCCTGACTACTTCCACTAATTCTACTTATTGAATTAAAGGAACAAAAAATATATTAAGGAAAAAGACACAAGAATAGTTTCCCCAACAATAAAGATATCACATCACAAAGTCTGAAAAGTCACTTGCTTTCTTATTCCAATAACAAAATATGATCAATAATTTGAGCTCAAAGTCTTAATAATGCCTTTCAATTTGGGTAGAGTTTTATTTTTGATAATTAGAGAGAGATATATATCCTTAAAACAATAAAAGAGAGTCCCTTATATAGACTCTTCAAGAAGGACTTTGGCAATAGTAACACATCATGTTGTATTGAATTTTTTTAAGAAGACATGCTGGAATTTAGGGGCATTTTCCCATTTGATTTTCTCAATGCATAGAAATGGGTCACGCTATTGAAAGTTTGCATATTTCAATGTCCACCTGATGATCTGCTTCTAGAAACATATCTGATGTGTAAATGTTTCTAGTCCTTCCTCATCATTCCTTATTTTCTAGTTATTTGAATTGGGTCCTTGATTCAATTTGATGCTCTGTTCCTTAGTTGCTTTCTACTAGTCTTTTGAGAACCCTACAGAAGATGACACTTGGCAACTTTTGCTGCATTTGATGAGATACACATGGCATGTTCCACTACTTTGAAACTATGTCTCAATAGATGGCATGTGGTAGCTTCCGCTGTGACCTTCTAAGTGACATGTGGTAGCATTGCAGATTTTTTGTTTCTTCAAACTTTTCTTTCGGAGAAAAAGTTTGAAGAAATTCTTTCAAACAATTTGTTTGAAGGAATTATCTCTTTGTCACTTTTGCCAGGGGAATTTTTTTGAAGGAAATCCATTCACTCTTTTAGCCTTTAAATTGGTCTATTTGTTTCCTTCCTACCCTCTTTAAGGGCTGTTTGAGCTCCAAATTAGCCTTTTGTGTTTTTACAACAGTTCATTTTGGCTTCTGAGTGTCCTCTAAAAGGGTTGTTTATCTTTTAGAAATTTACCTTAGTTGATTTTATGTCAATATCAACATGTGACACATGGAAGCATCCATTATGAAATAGGTGAGGACACATGGCAACATCCATTAAACATGTAGAAGCTTTGGGTGCCTTTTGAGTCTCTTGTAAAAGATGGCACGTGGCAGCTTCCGTCAGATTCTATAAATACTATAGAAACATGTAGGACTCATTTGGATTCATGCAGATGATGGCACATGGCGTGTTTTGCTTAAATTACAAAGGACATGTGGTAGCTTCCACTGCTCTTAGAAATAAAGTGAAATGAGGCTCAAAAGATGACATGTGGTAGCATCCACTGGGTTATGTTAGGATTTCATTTTGGTCTATCTATTTCCTTAGTCATTTTTGCCTCAGAAATTCCCTTCGCAAGGGCACTTATGTCTTTGATGCTTGGGGCACTCCTTTGAACTTGTCGCTTGAACCGATCGATTGAACCAACTTTGGTTCAACGATTCAATGGTTCATTCCCTTATTTATATTGACCGCATGAACCAAGATTCTTTGAAACAAGCCTTGTTGAACCCGTTGAACCTTGAACCCATTGAACCTTTTGAACCTAATTAAACTAGTCCTGAAAATGATTAAGTGTCGAAAACTTATTCTTTTGATTGAACCTACCTGTAGAAGCCTTTGAACCTATTGAACCATTAGTCCTTTCACTAAAAAAGCTTGAATAACTCCCAATTTTGAAAGCTTAGAACAATTTTTTGAAATGGGAAGAGATATTTTGGTCTTACAAGACCAAAATAGCTTATATTTTGTCCTAAAAATGAGTGAGATTTTTTGGGTGCAATAGCTGGCTCCAGTTAGGGAACTTCTATCAATTGTAAAAAAGAATTAAAGGGATTAGAATCCAAAATCTCCAATGTCTTCATGTGTACCATTGGGCTACAGAGTCATGTTACCCAAAAATGAAAGGCATCAAAAATGGAAACAAACAAAACAAAATAGAATTAAAAACTATACAAATATATATGTGTATAGATGAAATGATCTGATACTTCAAGAGTTGAAGTGTTTCAAATGTTGCCCACTGTGAGGCAGAGAAAAGAGTGTGCCATTTTGATATTTCATCTGAAAGTTGTTTTCACCATTATGTTGATGAATTATAAATGGGCCTCTCTAAAGGGAGTTGATCTTTACATGCATCCCTTTTGATTCTCTCCTTTTGTCCCATAGCAGGACTTGATCCCCAATCTGGAAATCATGATTTTTGGCCTTCCAGTCAAAAATTTTCTTTACTATACTTTGATGAGCAGCAATTTGGTCCACCACCATGGTTATTTGTTCATTCAGCTCAGTCAGGCACATGATTCTCTTATCAAGAGAGCTTTCATATGTATGATCTTCAATTACCTTTGCTAATTTCAAGGTTGGCAATTCTAAGGTGATTGGTATCTCAACATTGATACCATGAAGAATTTGAAAAGGAGACATACCAATTGCCCTCTTTGGTGTGATTTTATCTGCCCATAGAGCATAAACCAATGATTTATGCCATGTCCTTTGATTGTCATCTACTAGATTCTTGATGATAGTTACTAGGTTCTTATTGCTTGATTCAACTTGTCCGTTCCCTTATGGAAAATAATCAAAAGAATGGGAGAGTGTAATTCCATAATAGAAATAGAATTGTGTAATCTCCTGGGAGGTGAAACAAGCTACATTGTTAGTAACAATTTTGGTTAGAACTCCAAACTTGGAAATGATATTCTCCTTGAGAAAATTACATACAACTTCTGAAGTAGCATGCTTAGTTGGGATTGCTTCTATCCACTTGGTGAAATAGTCAGTTGCTATAATGACATAATCATGTCCAGCACTTGAAGATGGGTTTATAGTCCTAATAAAATCAATCCCCCATTACTGGAAAGGTTCTTCTATAATCACTGGCTTGAGAGGTAGGGCATTTAACTTGGGTCTTCCAACAAATTGCTGGCAGAGTTCACATTTTCTCACCCACTTATATGCATCTTAGAAAAGAGTTGGCTAGTAATACCCAGCTTGCAAAATCTTGTGAGTAGTCATAGGAGCAAAAAAATGTCCTCCATAGGCTATATTGTGGAAAGATTTCAAAATTTGGGTTTGTTTCTCTTTGTTTACACAGCGAAGGAATACTCCATCTATGCTTCTCTTGTACAGGCCATTGTCCCAAAGAACAAAATTGGCAGCTTTCAACTTGATAGTCCTCCTTTATTTGTAAGAAAAATGAGTAGGAAATTCACCATAAGTAAGGAAATGAGAAATACATGAATACCACTCATTGGTAGTGGAGACAAAAAGGACTGTTGGTGTGTCTTCCACTTCAGCTTCTTCATGCTGTGTATCTTTTGGCTTGTTATCAGCAATTAATTGCCATAGTCCTTTTCCCCTTACTAGCTTTGTTGGCTTGATATCTAGATCAAACTCCTAGATATTTGAAATCCAATTGCCTCTTTTTGTGCCAAACTCCTGCTGAGTTAATATGGACTTAAACGTAGTGTCGGAACTAAGGCGGTAGTGTGTGAATTCAGGATATAGAAGTAGAAATGTTTGACTACTTTTACCACTGCATAATCATGCTTCTCTACATTTGAATACTTCATCTCATGGGTTTTGAGAGGGTAAATCATGAAAGAAATGGGAGATTCTATACCTTCCTTGTCCTATTGAATAAGAATTGCTAAAAGCGTGTGTTCAAAAGTATAGCTATATATGATGAAATCTTTGTTATAATCTAGACAAACCAAGGTAGGGGCATGGGCAATGGCAGTCTTGATATCTTGAAATGTTGACTTGCCTTCTTTAGTCTAGCTAAAGGTGGTCTTCCCTTTCATCATGTTCATAATGTGTCTAGTCTTCTTAGCAAATTCAAGGATGAACCTCCATATGAAATTCACCTTTTCAAAGAAAGAGTGAGCAACATTTTTACTTGTAGGAAAATTAAGCTCTTGAATAGATTTGACTCTATCTAAGTCAATCTTTATGCCTTCTTTAGACATAATGTGTCTAAGGAGTTTCCCCTCTATTACTCCAAAAATAGACTTCTTAGGGTTCAAAGAAATACCATTCTGGTGGTAGCACTATAACACTTGTTGCAATTGGTGTACATGATCAGAACGATGCTTTGAAAAAATAGTTAAGTCATCAAGGTATACCACTATGAATTTACCCATCTCATCTTTGAAAGCCAAGTCCATTTCTCTTTGAAAGGTGGCACCAAAATTTATCAATCCAAAAGGCATTCTTCTATATGCAAATGTACCCCAAGGTGTGGTGAATGCAGTCTTGTATTGGTCTGCTTCACCAAATTCAACTTGATTATATCTTAAGAAGCCATTTAACATTGATAACATCTCTGAACCTATCACTATTTGAAGTACTTGATCCATAATTGGCAAAGGGTGATTATCTTTCAAAGATGACTGATTCAGATTCCTGAAATCTACACAAATGTTGCCACTCTTCTTCCTTACATGCACTATTTTTGCAATTCATGTGGAATGATGGATTGGGAAGATGATTCTAGCGTTTAACATTTTTTATATCCCAAATAGAATAGTACCTGATATTTTTGGATTGTACTATCTAGACTTTTGCTTATATGCCATTGAGTCAGCCTTGAGAGGAATGCCATGGTGGATCTCATTAGGTCTGAGAGACTTCAGGTCATCATAAGAATATGCTAAGACATCCATGTATTGACAGAGTAAAGTGGTGAACTTGAATCTTTCTTCAAGGGTGCAACACTTACCAATGTTAACCATCTTAGGATTTTCTTTAGTAGTCAGATATACTTGATCGAATCCCTAAGAGAAGCTTGAATCTATTTGTTGTTGTTTGATGAATCTATCATGCTTGTCAAATAGTTTCTCAAGAGAAACTATGCCTTTGGGAATTTTATTTCCTTTTAGCTATAAGAATTCTTCATTTATATCTGAACTAGATTCAGAGGCTGATTCATACTTTTGAGGTTCACTACCTTCAAAATGTAGTTGTTCAAAATTGTCTTTTCATTTTTGGAAAGCAATGATTTGATGATCATCATTAAATACTTGCCAATAATCATCATTATTAGGAACACTTGGTCTATAGACTAGCTCAGTAGTATACCTATTTTCTTTTAAATCTGAGTGAGTAACTAAGAGAGTTCCTAAAATAGCAAGTGCATCATCTCTATCATTAGATTCCTTGGGTATGGAATAAATGTTGAAAGCATCAAAGCTTTCAATTTGGTCCCAAACTAAGTTGTGATAGTGGTGTAATCTTTCATTCTTGGTTTGGTATAATTTTTTTACTTGACAAACCACTAATTCAACATCCGCTTTAGCATGAAGAAGCTTGATGCCTTTGTCTTAACCAACCTACAATCCAAGCAATAGAGATTCATATTCAGATGTATTATTGGTGTTGCTAAATTGTAATTTGTAAGATGAAGGAAACATATCTCCTTGAGGAGATATCAACACAATTCCAGCTCCCAAATTGGTAGAGGAGTAGCTGCCATCGAATTCTAGAGTCCATACTTAATCAGACACTAATTTTTCTTTGGACTTTTCTTCATTAGAGAGGGAAGGTCCTTCTTCATTTATATTGCAACCTACTAGTTCTTCTACTATTCTAGTTGAACTAATTTCTGGGTTGACACTTTCAATAATTTTATCAGATGCTTCATGAACTTCATCTTTAAATCGAAAGTAGTTACCCATACCTGAGGATTCAAAAAGAATTTGAGATTTAGGGATGATATTTGGGTGACCACATATTTTTCCTCCTTTTCAGGGAGCAATCTCTTCATTATGCCTTTGATAGGGATTCTTGCCTCGAACAGGTCCATGCTTAGTTCTCCTCCCACATCCTTGCAAAAATTTCATCTCAGTAGAATACCATATGATGCTAGAACATCAGCCACCAGAACTGTCATCTTGATTTTTTTGTCTGGAAAGGCTACAAATGCAAATTGGGCATCTTTGATCTGCCCCAACAAGGGTACTTGCTTGTTCTCCATGGAGAAACATATCTCAAAAGTCTTGGTCAATGTGAGACCAAGAGATTTAGCTACTTTAGAGGCATGACATTGTTAGATGTGCATGAGTCTATAATACAATTACTTAGCTTGTGACCATTTATTAATAGGGAAACATAGAAAGGTTATATTTTTCCAAGGGCATCTGGAGGAGTAATGACAAGATTATTTGGAATGGGCATGTTCTTTGTGGGATTAGGAGTTACCTTTTGAGCTTCTTGTCTTGTAGGAATGGTTTGGTTCTTAACACATTAGACTAACTTATCTAATTGATCAGGATTGGATTGCAAATATTCAAATTTAGATATTTGAATTTTGGTCTTTTTGACATGATCATTTATGTCAAATGGATGAATTGGATTAGGAACAAAGGAAGGTATTTCAACCTTTTGGGTTTTAGGAGGGATAGGAAGAGGGCTAGTTTACGAAATTAAAGTAGAAGGTGAAAGTGAAATTGATGTACTTACCTTTTGGGTGATCACCAGATCCTTTGACTGGAAAGGAAGAATGGTTCCACACTTAGCAATTATAATTGCTAGTTGAGGTTGTTCCTTTGTCTTCCCTTTATCAGCTTGCTAGATTGATTGGTTCTTAGACCTAGTAAACACTACATATGATCCATCAGAAGCTTCTCCTTTGCTTTTGGGTTCATCTTGGTAGTTTAGGAAACCAATGTGGGAGTCACTAGCTAGTTCTTCTTGGTTTTCTACAAGGAGATCATCATCATTTTCTTGATTCAATTCAGGCTGGAAAGAGAAATCTGATTCTACTTCAAGATATCCCATTGCTAAATTGGTTGGAGGAGCTTCAATGGCAAGTTTCCCTTATGGGGGAGGAAGATGATTTTGTTGCCCTTGATTCATGGAAGCATTTCCTTTATATGAATGATTTAGAAATGTCCTTGGCATATCTCTACATGAAGGAGAAAAAGACATTCCTTGCACCATTTGCTTTTTGAGAGCAACTCATTTGCCAACTGCATCATTGGATCAGTGGTGCATGTAGATGAATATTCAGAAGATGATGAGGGTCTATTTTTATTTAGATCTCTTCTTATCTTCCTTGCTAAGATGAGATCATCTTCTACCTTAGTGGTCAAATGTTGAGCTACAACAAGATCTATTTGACCAACATGTCTCAAAAGAAAACTTACTTCAAGTAACTAAGAATTAATGAAGAAGCATTTGAGATTCTCAGCTGTAAGTCAAGAAACTACAATAATTTTGTTCCTCAATTTGTCAAACTTGGCTATGAAGTCCTTCATTGGTTCATTAGGTTATTTTTTCATCTGTGTGAGTTGAGCTAGAAGGGCATGTGCATCTTCTGCAAGTTTGAATCTGGCTTCAAACTTAGCTTTGAGGGTATCCCAATCAGTTACTAATCGAGATTGTAGATGATAAAACTAATCTGAAGCAAATATGCCAGATTGTGAAACAAAAATGAAAAAGAATTGATCTTGCTTTAGTTTGAAGCTTGAGGCTTTAAACTACGCATTCTTTCCCAGTTGGTGTGGACGTGAATGGTAAGGTTATAATAATAATGGGTAAGACATTGAAATGGAATGGAGTCTATAATGAATAATGGTAGAGACTGATTCCATCTAAAACTTGAGGTTTTAGAATGCACAAAACTATATCGCCAACAGAGTCACCAAAAACTATTGGTTGAATATTTTGTAGATCAGTGTACTGAAAAAAAAATTAGGTCTGATCATCCAAAGTAGGAAGATTGGTCATCCAAATGTGTAGGTTTACCACATCAAAAGGGGACTAATCTCTCCTCTCATCAAGGGGAGGTTCCCTATAGATATGCTATATATATATATATATAATACTCAAGGGTAGGATAAACCATCCATCTCTCTTTTTTTGAGATGATGCGAGCAAATCAAAGGAGAAATCTCAAGGGAAACGATAGAAATCACTCCTCTTCTTTCAGAAGTACTATTCAACAAACCACAAGAATCTTCTTGGTAGTAATTGCAAAATGTAACTAAGGATGTAGTAACCAGAAGATTGAGATGTAGCACAAAGTCTCCACCTCAATTGTGCAAGAGTGAGATATGAAGGAAAATGAGGGCACAAAGTCATCCTAAGGTCCTTTACATTGAAAAAAAAATAAAACATGCTAAAGGCAATTGTGGGGGCATAAAGTCTCTCCACAGTTGCCTTCAGGACACCTTCCTGACTACTTTCACTAATTTTGCTTATTGAATTAAAGGAATAGAAAATATATTAAGGAAAAAGACATAAGAATAGTTTCCCCAACAACAAAGATATCACATCACAAAGTCTAAAATTTCACTTGCTTTCTTATTCCAATAACAAAATATGATCAATAATCTGAGCTCAAAGTCTTAGTAATGCCTTTTAATTTGGGTAGAGTTTTGTTTTTGATAATCAGATAGAGAGAGATATATCCTTAAAATAATAAAAAAGAGTCCCTTATATAGCCTCTTCAAGAAAGAATTTGGGAATAGTAACACATCATGTTGCGTTGAATTTTGTTAAGAAGACATGCTGGAATTTAGGGGCATTTACCCATTTGCTTTTCTCAATGCATAGAAACAGGTCACACTATTGAAAGTTTACATCTTTCAATGTCCACCTGATGATCTACTTCTAAAAACATATCTGATGCGTAAATTTTTCTAGTCCTTCCTCATCGTTCCTCCTTTTTTGGTTATTTGAATCGGGTCCTTGATTCAATTTGATGCTCTATTCCTTAGCTACTTTTTGTTGGTCTTTTGAGAACCCTATGGAAGATGACACTTGGCAGATTTCACTACATTTGATGAGAGACACATGGCATGTTCTGGTACTTTGAAACTATGTCTCAATAGATGACATGTGGTAGCTTCCACTGTGACCTTCTTAGTGACATGTGGCAACATTGCAAATTTTCTATTTCTTCATACATTTCCTTCAAAGAAAAAGTCTAAAGAATTTTTTTCGAATAATTTGTTCAAAAGAATTGTCTCTTTGTCACTTTTGCCAAGGGAATTTTTACAAAGGAAATCCTTTCACTCTTTTGGCATTTGAATTGGTCCATTTGTTTCCTTCTTACCCTCCACAAGGGCTGTTTGAGCTCCAAATTAGCCTTTTAGGTTTTTACAATAGTTCATTTTAGCTTCTGAGTGTCCTCCAAAAGGGCTATTTGTCCCTTGGAAATTTTCCTTAGTTGATTTTATGTGAATCTCAACATGTGACATGTGTCAGCATCCACTGTGAAATAGGTGAGGACACGTGGCAGCATCCATTGAACATGTAGAAGCTTTGGGTGCCTTTTGATCATCTTGTCAAAGATGACACATGGTGGCTTCTGTCAGATTCTAGAAATACTATAGAAACATGCAGGACTCATTTGGATTCATGTGGATTATGACACGTGGCGTGTTCCACTTAACTTAAAAAGGACACATGGTGGCTTCTGCTACTCTTAGAAATAAAGTGAAATGAGGCTCAAAAGATGACACATGATAGCATTTGCTGGGTTCTGTTGGGCTTTCGTTTTAGTCCATTTGTTTCCTTCCTTAGTCATTTTTGCCTTAGAAATTCCCTTCGTAAGGGCACTTGTGTCTTTGACACTTGGGACACTCCTTTGAACTTGTCACTTGAACTGACCAATTGAAACAACTTTGGTTCAACGGTTTAATGGTTCATTCCCTGGTTTCTATTGACTGCTTGAACCAAGATTCTTTGAAACAAGCCTCGTTGAACCCATTGAACCTTGAACCCATTAAACCTTTTGAACCTGATTAAACTAGTCCTAAAAATGACTAAGTGTTAAAAACTTGTTCTTTTGATTGAACCTGCCTATATAAGCCTTTGAACCTATTGAACCATTAGTCCTTTGATTGAAAAAGCTTGAATAACTCCCAATTTTGAAATCTTAGAACAATTTTTTGAAATGGGAAGAGATATTTTGGTCTTACAAGACCAACATAGCTTATATGTTGTCCTAAAAATGAGTGACATTTTCTGGGTACAATAGTGTGGAAGCTCAAATCATATTATAGATGTGTGTAATTCTTATCTCTAGGTGTACAAGAGGTTTTAGAGCTCGACATTTGGTTGGAAGGTGTTGTGTTAACTTTGTTTGTTTTAAGATTCTAGGGTTTTGGGCTTTGCTAAAAAATTGATCTTCCTTATCATTTGGGGTTTGAGGATTATTATTATGTTAAATGAGCCTAATGGATTTTCAAATCAAGCTTCATATAATTTTTAAGGTTTGTGGTTCTCAATTTATTCATGTTTTTGTCAAATTGGAGACCTAATTGAGTAGTAGGCTTATGATGAAAGTATATTTCATAAGATGATATATTTTTAAAAAATTAGTGTCCTTGAGGGGGCATATTAGAGTTCTCTATATATGAATATTTAGGACTTGAAGATGTGTCTATAAAAAGTTGTGGGCTCTGTAAGTTCCAAGTAGGGCTATAAGGAGTCTAGATAGGCATAGTCTTGAAGATGTGCTCTTTGTTAAATTTATACAAAAGAGACAAGTATGTGTGTTTCAAGGTGAGTTTTCAAGATGGTTTAATACTTGTATCCTATTTTGTGAGTGGCATGGTGTTCTATCAGTGTTTATTAATGTGTCTTGAAAAAGAAGGTTGGTAAGCTTGCCCTATGGTTCCTAATGGTGTGTAGAGCAATAAAGATGATCAAGTGATGTAATTATTCATAGTTATTAGTGGAATTCACTCCTAGATATTTCTTAGTATTCTCCATCTATTTTTAATATTGTTTTTATTCTTTTTTCATTGGTTATAGTGATTGATTGAAGAGAGTGTTGACATGGAGAAAGAGGAAGTTTGTCAAGACAAGATAAGGTAGGTTCAAGGTAAGGGGGAATTTGTATCATATTTATATGATGATCCTTTTCTATTTTATGGTATTTTAAGGTCTCAAGATTTGTTGGTGCCCATTTTGTCATTATGTCAAAGGGGGAGAAAGTTCATGTTGTGGGAGTGCTTGAAGAGAGAGAAGGTGAGTTGTTATAGATGATGTACGCTGACATCAATGACAAAGGGGATATTGTTACAAATTTTTTAATGATTTAATGGAGGTGTCCTAGTGAGTACATGAAGTGTTTTGATAGCCTAAGTATCATTGAAAAAGTGTGTAATGTGCTTTTACTAGTGTGCTTGAAGTATGTTTGGTTGATCTCTAGAGTTTGACTAGTTAGAGATGTTCAAGGATGAGTATCATGATTATATCATGTAAAATAGGTACCTAATATGTTATATATGATTAGAGATCTTATGTACATAAGTTTAATTCATCTAGTAGTCCATAGTTTTCATCTAAACATTTTGGTCCAGTGGCAGAAAATTTGAGTAAGTAGTTTGATGATGTCACCATTACCATATGGAAATGAATCAAGGGGAGTTGGTTATATGGTTGTGATCACATTAGTACCTATTTTATTTCTAATAATTTTTAAATCATGTGATAAATCACATAAAAATATATGTTTATGCAAAGTTGTGCTCCTATGTAGTTTGACTATGTTTTCTTATACTTAGCCAATTTTGCAATGTTGCAAGAAGAGTCGAGTGAGCATTTTGATGGTGTTATATATAGCACATTGAAGGTGTCAATAGAAACTAATAATATGGGTTTGTTTATTTTTGAGCATAGTCAATTTTTGTTAAATTTGAGATCATGCATTAAATCATGAAAATGATATGCTTGCTCAAAGTTGGCCTCTCAGGTAGGTTTTGACATAGTTAGCTTTGTGACAAAAGATTTTGAGAAGGAATTTTAATGGTGTTATATCTCACACATGTAAAGGTTCCATGAGATATTTGTTCTATGTATAGATTATCCTTTAAAAGGTGATCATGAGGTAAAAAATTTTAGATCATGCATTGAAGTTCAAAAGAAGTTATCAAGATTCAAAAATGGCTAATCAAGCATACTAAAAGGGTCCCCATAGTCAATTTTGAAAGAGTTAAAGCTCAATCAAGATCAATAGTGTACGTTTCTCAAATAAGTTAGGAAATATCAATATGAGTATAGGTGTATTATTTTTAACAAATAAAAAAAGGTAGAGGATAAATATCCAATGTTGAGTGGGTGTTCATATAGATTGATCGAATGATGAGTGTTGATTGCTAAAGAACTAACTGATCCATAGAGATTGACAGAGCACATAGAGTAAAAGTTTCCAAATTGCATGATATGAGTTCAAATATCATATGTATATAATTTTGACCTTGATGGACTATGTGTTAATGTTTGGATAAGATTAATGGTGCAATATTGATCCAAAAATAAGATGACATGAGATGTGAGCAAAGTTTCTGAGGTTTAATTGTGATCATTTCCATTTGAATATTTGAATTTACTAAGGGAAAATCTAGAGCACTGTATTTTGTCCCTATATTATGATAAAAGATGAATTTTATCATGATGTAAAAATCAAAGTGGTAGAGAAATCTAAGGTTCATCTAGATATATAGATTTTAAGATATAAAAGTGAGTACAATAGAAGATATTTATCCTATAAGTTGACTATGTGTTCATGCTTATTCTACAAGTGACACAAGAAGAGTATTTGAGCTTATGTAGATGTTGTTTCAATTTTTCATGATGAATTGACACTTTGGGAGTCTTTTAGACTCCATGAGGATGGTATGAGAATATTTTTTTGATGTGATCGATCTATCTTGAGTATGAATAATGCTTAATAAGTCAATTGTATGTTCAGTAATTTTGTTCCTATTTATAAGGTCTTTGTTTTAGTTGATTGATCATATGTAGAGGTGAGCAAAAGTGACTATGATCATTTGAGGATGTCGTATGGGACATAAGGAGTGGTATTATGTATTTTTAAATGGTCATGTGTTATTAATATGCTTGAATAAGTGTAAAAGAAGCTATATGGGCCTCCATAGGACTTTAAAGTGACTTAGGCCAATTGGAAAGGAGATTGTGCTTAAGTGTGATCTATATGAGATGCCTTAATGGTGAAGGAATGATTTTTGGTTGATAAGGAAATATTGTGATATTTTTAATTCATGATTTCTCTATATATAGTGAAACAAAATGTGTTGGATTCTAGACATGTAAGTGAAAGACTAGGGAAAGATTTGTGAGAGGTTTATATGTGTGGTTTATGGAGTGAAGGATAGGTAGTGTACCTATTGGTGGATTTAATGAGCATAATAGCTAGTTGACTATGTGTACAAATTATAAGTCATTTTCCTAATGTTAGGATATTTCTCTTATAGTTTGAGGATATGTGAAGAGGTCTAAGTGTGCATATGAGGATTGTTTGAGATGCCTATGTGAGAGGCTTATTTGAGAAAGAAAGAGAGTTTTTGAAATGTTTAGATGATCAAGAGGTCCATCATCAAGTGTTAAAAAAATTATTTCTAAGGTGGAAGTGTTCCTTCTAAGGTGGGTCTAAAGGACTTGATCTTCCTTAGGGGTAGTTGTTCCTTGTGACACAGGGTTTCACTAAATACCTTTGATTAGAAGGACTTAATCAAGGTTGTAGGTTAGAAGGACTTGGAAAAATGTTCTTGATCAAATGGAATTAATTATTCTCTTGTTTGTGATTATATTATATGATATTAGTCCATGTTTTTACAGGCTTGAGAGTGGTTTTTATTCTCTAAGAGGGTTTCTCATGTAGATCTTGTATTGTATATGTGATCTTGAATTATGTTCATTGTTTACTATTATAAATGATCTATATTATTCATGAATGTTTGTTTTGAATTCTTAAGTATTTTTAAGGTTTTAGAAATTGAATTGGATTGTTTTCTCCATTGAATCACCAACCCCTCTCAGTGGATTGTACCTATAACAAAACCTATATAAAATATTATTCTCCTTATTGATACTTTCATAAAATATGAATATGTTTAGATGCAATAATATTTTATAAATGTTAAAGTACCAAATTAGCTTGATGAATTGGTGAAGAAGAGGAATAAATTCATAGAATATCAAGAAATTGATTTCAATGCAATAACCTCTATTCCTCCAAAAGTAATAAAAAACCTGAGACTATGATAAGAATAATCAAGCAAAAAGGAGAAAGTTATGTATAAGTAGTTGTTCTCCATAAAGATAAAAACAAAGATAGTGTTGACACTTTTGATTATAAAATAATGAAAATACATATAGGGAAATCTATAAGGGAAGGAATTAAGGAAGATGTTCAAACTACTATTAACACTTATTTAATAAAATGGACCATGATAAAGTTACCAAAGATAAAATTATAGATAAATTTGAACAATTGACAACAATGGTTCATAAATTTATCAAATATTCTTCTTCAATTGTTCATCATATATTAGATATTAAAATATTGAATATGGAAGAAGAAATTAGAACCATGGGTAAAGTTACAAAAGATTGGTTGGAAGAAAATTTACAACTAAGAATCAGTTCTATTCAAACTACAATGGATCTATGTTTTGAGATCTAATCTAAGTATGATGATGCATTAAAATTAGAAGACAAGTATAATAAAAGGGTACATAAATGGGAATAATTACTTCCTAAATTGAAATAATTCATAAAGTTGATAAAGATGATCTTGTCTGAGCAAACATGAGTGAGATAAATGAATTTGTATATCACACTAAATTTCTTAGAGCTGCAAGATTAAAAATTTGTACCATCAGATAAGGTATCAGGAACTTATTCAATTCCAAATCCATGGGATGGGATGCTATTATTGAAATAATAGAACTCAAGAAATTGAATTGTACAATCACTGACAATGATAGTATAGGGATCTCACCAAAAATTTCCATCAACTAATTTAAGATGAAAATTAAGAATATTCTTTCTCCTAAGTCTACATTCAGTTCTGAATAATTTCATTAGTTGGTTAAGTATTAGTATAACTTAGATAATCTCAATGTAGTAGTGAAGAAACATCATGCCATAATTGATAAAATGGTATAGCAACATTATGATTTAGTGGTGGGTTAGACATACTCAGATGGTTCAGATGAATAGAAAGTTTCTAAGATAATGTAAAGATTTGAGAAATATCAAAGTGAGAATAAGAAGCTTCAACAACAAGAAGAATAAATTTCTATTGTCCTCAATAAATAAGAAGAGGGTTGATTCATCAAATATATTTGCTTTAGTCCCTAACTTAGGGTTTTAAAATCATGTTATGTATTTTTATTTTTCACATTGTACCTCATGTAATTATACTAAGATCTATTTTCAAGTTATAAGTCATGAAAATTTACTATTGCACTTTTTCAACCCATGTAAATTTTCTAACTTACTTTTTGAAGTTGTGCAAATTTCTCAATGTATTTTTACAAGTTTTAAAATGTGAAAAATCATTAATGTATTTTTACATTTCCCTAACATGCAAAGAAGGTGGTTATGCACTATAAACATAAAGATAAAGCAATAAATATGAGTTAGGGGATCATTTGTAAGGTATTTATAGTTAAAAATTTATAATAAAACTTATAAAAGTGAAAATTATGTTTTTAATCCATTAAAGATCAAATACAAATAATATATTATGTAAATTTTAAATTCAAGGATTTCTATTCAGATAATGTATGTATTTACTATTTGTATGTATTCAGATATTTATCATTATAATGTTATCAAAGTTATTACACATTAGTTAATAATCATGGGAATTTAATTATAGAATTTATTTTTTGAATCTATATTTGTATTTTTGTATTTGGAGAAATATCAACGGGGTTAGAAAGTAAACAAGGAAATGTGCAAATAGCAGGGAAATATAGAGGGATCATTATTTTATGCCATTAGTTATACAATCCTTTTGGTGAATGTTATGCATTTATATAAAATTATTTATGTCTTTCCTACCCATTGAATGAAAGAGAGTTTTTGTTAGAAATTACACTCCAAATATTTTGACATTTCCAATAGTTTTCTAGATTTAGTTTGTTAATTATGTTGTCTCTCTTATCTTTTAAAAATATAATTCCCTTGTAAAATATCTATAACATATTTTACTTTCTTCAACCTTTTTTGTATTTTTAGGTTAAAATTACTACCTTGACAAAAATAAATTTTGTTGTAAATATTTTACATTACATCATAGTTTTGGCTTTTAATAAAGGTATCTTCACTTGCTAATAGGAGAGGGAATTTTTCCCCCAACTTTTGACAAAAAAATGTTTATTTGTCCCCCAAAAAATTTTCACACAAACACATTGTAAGACAAGACATTCCTCAAAAAAACCATTTATCACTTTTCACACCCACTTAAGTTTTTATTTTGGGAGTTACATTATAAGACCATGGATATGACTAGACATTTGTCACAAATACCAATTTTCACCTTTTCCACCAACTTTTGTATTTTATGAGTTATAGTGTAATACCATGGATAGGATCAAGCTTTCCTCATATAGTCTACATATTATTTAAAAAAAATTTCACCAGACTATATATTCATTTTAATGTTAATACATGGTTACAAGTTTGTGATCCATATTCTCATCCCCAATTTTTATTTCTTTTGTGGATAAACATTACATAACAAACTATGTTACCATGTTTCCATACACTTATATACATTCTTATGATAAATAGTCATACTTATTTTCATTGTATCCCTTTTCACATTTTTTACAATTTTAAGTAATTCAAATTGTTTCATGTTTATTTCCCCTTGATTTCCCCTCCAATTTTTCCACTTTGGATTAAAAAAGGTCAAAGTAAAGATAACACTTTTATTTCACATGAATAAATAAGGCTCTTAGACACCATTCTCTCTAATTTCTCTTTCTTAGCAACCAAGTCCAAATTTTTTAAATTATATTCATTTTTAGCACCCATGTCTATTTCTCTAAATCCATTATGGATGAGGAATAGAAAAAGACATAAAAAGTTAAAAGACAAATCCTTTAAAATAAAAGGTAATGATTAAAAGGTAAATCTAAAATTCAATATCACACCAAAATATGTGATGCATAACACATGTCCTACTCCTAATCAAAGACCAAACTTTGTAGTTGGACTCATAATAAATATGAGGTCCATTGGGGTGTGGTAGGCCAATAAATTTGGATAGGTGAATTCAAAATTATCGAATACTACTACCTATATATGTTTCTATATTTATATACTTTTTCCATTATGTAGTGAGTTTGGGTTATTCCTTCTCACTCACCAATGTTTTTTTTTACTTTATGTACTTTTTCCATTGATGATTAATTAAGGATTGTTATTGCTCACTGATCAATGTTTTTTTAAAATTTTTTGCCCATCTTTATTTAAGTAAGGATTGTTACTACTTTCACATTGATGTTAGATTTTTATTTTTCATGTATCCTTAGTTTTATTTGGTTTTTAACCTTTCTTACGTAAGGTACACTTGTTTGAGGTTTTCAATCATTTAGTAACCTTGGATTTTTGGTTAATTGATTTAATCTAAATTTTGGCTTAGTAATTTGGTCTTAAATCAGAATTTATCACCCTAGCTTACAAAACTTACAATTACATCATGCTTACACATTTCAATTATCTAAAATTTCCTACATGTGTTTGTTTTTACTCTTTAAGTTTTATATCCTTGGGGTTTCTCCAAAGTAGTCTTTGTGCCCTTCACTTTCAAAACTACAAACATAACAATAAATCATTTAGCAATAAAATTAAGTCAAGGTACACATCCATTACTTTTTTATTTTAATTATTTCCTTTCTATCATTTACATTTAGTTATTTGATGTTTTAGAATAGTGTACATTATTTCGCTCAACATTTTGTGTTGTTGTATTCTTTTCTCGAATCACCATTCTCTATTTTAACTATGTAATACATGATGAGATTCGAGTGGGGCATATGTATATACATAATATTTTTAAAATTTATCAATTAATGATGTCTTATCTCTTTCAAAAAATATTGAGTATCAATCTCTTTGAGTGCACACCCTAAAGGGTGCATCAGGAAAGGGGTAGGAAGATCATTGTTACTTCTCAAGATTATTTTTACCTATACCACCACTTAAAACCAACACAAACATCTATTATATTTTTCCCTAAAATTTAACACCTCCCTTAGACAATCCTACATGAAATTCACCACCTAAAATATTCCCTACCTAGCCAAAACCTCTTTTTTGTCATCCATTAAACACAATCACATGGGCCAACCTTATTCTTAGAAATGAGAATGTTATGAGACTAATTTAACTTATCCAACTTAGTATATGACCTAACTTATTTTTTAAAGAACTAGTTCGACTAGGCTAAATATGTTGGCTATAACTTCAAAAGGGTTTAGTGTTAAATCCATCTATATAAACACATCATTTTCACCATTTTCATGAGAGAGAGAGAGAGAGAGATAATAATTCATTTTTACTTATTTATAATGTTCTCTTCCACCATTTTACTTGAGGAGTCATTGCTTAGGGTTTTCATTTGGAAAGAATAATCTTATCTTTCGTAAATATCTTAGATGCATATGAGAAGTCTTGTAGCTTAGAGCTAACCTGTCTTTGTGATCCTTATGAACCATAACAGCCTCTTGAAAATCAGCATTATATAAGAGAGATATCGATCCTCTATAGGTTCATCTTTAAGGTAAGGGTTCCTAACTCTTATTTCTCTAGTTTGGTAGATAGAAGTATCAAAAGTAATGGCTTGTGAATATATTTATATCTCCATGCATTAGGATTACATTTATATTAACTTGACTAGATTTCTTATTTTCATGCTTACTTTCATGTTTATTATCCCCAATTATGCCACATGCTTTGGTGATCACTAGATTAGTTTTAATTTACTTTGTCATTTACTTTATTAGAAACCATAAGACCTGTCGAGGGATATTATGTAATATTATTTGACTAGAGACTTTGGAACCATCTCTAGTGATATTTTATTGTAAGAGACCAGTTAGTTAGTTCTAGTGGATCCATATTGGTCATGACCCTAATTTTTTAAATGTACCAATATGTACAAGGGCTAGTGTGATTTATCTTCTCCAAGCTAGGATTGATTTTTAGATCATCTTCACTTTCCCTTGTCATACACCAGTTAGTATCATATTTAGTACATTAATTTTTTAAGTTATATATATATATATATACATATATATATATATATATATATATATATATATATATAATGGAGTGGTTAAAATTATAGGTAATATAAGTTAATACACCTATTAATTAGGATAAATTCACTCTACCACCTCCATAATAACCTATTTTAAAACATATATAAGTGCATATTATAAAGGAAAATTAGAGATAGGTAATTTATCTTCCTCAAAGACTTATTCTAAAGTGTCAATTATATTATAAATATATTCATGTTCAACATACATTACTTATTTTTTTATGTCCTAAAATAATTTTACATAACGATTGTGTGTGTTTTACATATTTAACACCAACAAATCTTCCTATCATATAATAAATATTTAAATTTACTATGGATATTGTGTGTGTGTGTGTGTGTGTGTGTGTGTGTGTGTGTGTGTGTGTGTGTGTGTGTGTGTGTGTGTGTGGTCCATTGATCATAATATAATGTTACACATGACTTGATATTTATTTTACTATATATAGTGTTATTTATTATGTATATTATTATTTACTATACTATATGATGATAACGATTGATTATGTAAACTACCATTGATTTTTTCATACATGCTTAATACTGATGAATATTACATTATGTGATCATTAGTGTGTGATGTGATATGTGATTATATGATTTCATTAACTATGTATTGTCACATCATAATTTAATTTTTACATAAGATCATTTATTACATATCATGGCCATGCCATGTTTATGTCAATTTAAATTTAAATTATATATCAATTGCTAGTGTTCTTCATGATCAAGATATTGTGTGCATGTGTGTGGATATATATGTCCATTATTGATATTTGTTCCATGATTTATATCATGCATACCTATATTGTATGCTATGTTATGATTTATATCATGCATCTATTTTTATTTTTATTATTGGGTGCCTAATATTTTTTTTCTTATTATTGGGTGCCTAATTAATATATCTACTTGACATGACTCTTGTAGGTCCATTACATTGGATTACATGTTTCTTACATGATTTAATAATCAAATATTTATATGATAACATATATTAAAATGTTTTTATACTTACATGATTAAATTCTAATATATAACACATGGTGTGTATAATGTTTTCCTTTGAGATGTGTGATTTGCATGATTCATACTTCATATGAAAATGGGTACACAATGTGGGCTTGTATTAGAGATTTTGGCCATGAAAGATAGATAATTCAAACTCTTGGATGGATCATGTGATTCATATGGGATAGATTGGACATATTATGGTAAATGAGAGGCATATGTGGGGTATTATACAAGATTTTAAGGAACATTTAGGGTATTCTATAACACTATGAGATAGACTATATGGGTAATATTGAGAGGATTTGTTATATTGAGAAGATAAGAGACATTCTATGACACTATGATGAATTAATTATGTATTTCTGTATCACTTTTAGTTATAGATAGATTATATTTGGAGCATAAATATTGTTCATGCAAATACCATTCTATTTTGTATATTATTGATAAATGGGAAATGATTGTGTTATGTAAGCATTTTGGACTAACAATAAGTCTGCAATGGTTGATCCAATTTCCATTTTGACATGTAAACCAATTTTTGGGGTTTCAATTTAACATAAGAATCTATTTTAGGTTTCCACCTTTACATCAAAACTTAATTTCATATTTACAAAAAAGAATGATGATGATGATATTCATAATAGTGCAATTGAGGTTTCTATGGAACTCAATTTATAGAACCTCTCCTTCTCCAATGGTGGTTGATGAATTTTAATCCTCAAATAATGATTTTAATGATTTAAGATCCTTGGGACATAATAATCCCATAGGATTATTTAAATGATTTGAACTAGTGGAAGCTTGGTTTTCATAACCTTAAGTGTATTCATTCCTCAACTTTTCAATTTTAAATAATTAAATGATCTAAATTAGTTTTTATTTTTGATCATGAATGTACATTGATATATGCATGTTTAACTACATGTTTTTTATGAATAAAATGGGATTTTTTGGTCATATATATCAACACCATGTGTGGTTTATCAGAGGTAAAAAATTTATTATATTATCCTTCTAATATATCATTTGTAATAGTAGACTAAAAGGGTGGAATTTGTAAACATAAATTTTGTACTAGACACTTTGGGAAAATTGATTTTGGCACACTTTTTCATACTTGGACTATGTGTACACATTTTAATCTTTTTTCACACTTTCCTTTATCCATATACCCACATTTTGTCTTAGCAAACCCAATTTACAATATAAACATATCTAAGATAACCTTAGTCTTCGTAATAACATTATAGAATCCTAAATAGGATATCTTCATATCTATAATCACTAATTTTCACTCCCAAGACAATATAAATGAATGAAATTTTACCAAAGATTGATTTAAATATTGAATAAGAAATGAAAAAACTTAATGAATAATATTACATTGAAATGAAAGAAAACCACAATTTGAGGCAAGATACCTGATAAGTGTGGAAACCATCAAATGGAGAAAAACATAAAAATATTATTATATGCATTACAACAATAAATATCCAAGTACATAGCATGTATAATAGAAGAGAGAGAGATAAAGAGAGATAATGGAATTATTCAAAAAGAGCATCAAAAGAATGCAAAAGTAAGAGAAAGATAAACATTGAAAAACTACTAAATGGAGAGAAGAGAGGAGGAGAAGAGATCAATAAATAGAGTGAAGAAGAATAAGGAGTTATATGTGAAATATTTAGCATGTGTGTCAAGTTTCCCTAATCCTCTTACATTTTGGAACGTTTTATGTGACATGTGGGGGGAGAAGAGTTACATGCAAGTAATTTCAAAAATTCTAAGGGTGACAAAGAGGTGAGTGACACCTCATGGAGTATATATTTACATGAATTAATAATTCACATAAATATAAATTATCCACACATTAATAAAAAAATATAGTCAAAAATAAGAGTAATTATTAAACAATCATAAATACTGTATTATTAATTATTAAAAAATCATAAATAGTCAAATAGTTTTGGTTTTACCATAGGTGTCTACCTTTGCTAGTAGTCTCTATAAACATTCAATGGATATTTTTTAAATTGTAAAGTCTCTATTAGGTTGTGTTTTATACATTTCATGTCTCATTCATAGTGAGAAATATCAAATAATTATCTAATTTAAAGTAAATTCTAACTATTATAACCATCTTAAAAAGTCCTACCAAATTTGAGAAATTTGTTAGTACTCTCTTAAGAATTTATCACAAAGGCATACACATCTAAAAACCCTTGAAAGGAGTAGTATTATATCTAATTATTAATATAAATATAGGTCAAATTTGCATTGTGACATGTTCTTAAATAAAAACATTGTATTACTTTCTAGATCGATCATGATGGTGCACACTAAGAAAAAATTGCATTACTTTAAAAAACAAAACATTGCATTACCTCTCTAGGATTTATAGTCCTTATATTTATTATGGCATGTGGATATTCCTCACATGTTTTGGGATATTTTGAAGGTGATGATTTATATCATTTTTGATTAAAAAAAGGAGGAAAACCAAGTCCATCTTATTACACTTATGCTCTATAATTTCAAAGAATTGGTGTACCTTCCCCCCTCCCCCAAAAGACATGGTTCAGTGTTCTCATATAGAGGATTTTGTTCTTAATAATTGAAACCTTTCATAGGATATTTTCATTCCCAAGTAGTTAGTGAAAAAATGCTAAACTTGATGGTCCTACCCTCCTCTAGATGATTAAAGATTAATTTTGATAGGGCCTCTAAAGGAAATATAGGAAAGGATATAGAGGGGAGTTATCAAATATCATGATGGGAAGGTTGTGCTTACCTACATGGGTCCCATTGGTGTTTAAACCAACCATGTGTATAAGGTAGTGGATTCCCTCTAGGGAATACAAATCACTTTATGTTCTAATTTAATCAATCTTACCATTGAGGGGGATTCACTTAAAATCCTTAATTCCCACTCTAACTTTGTACCTCACTCTTATATTATTAATCACATCATTGACAATGTTAAACACATCATAACTATTTTTAGTGAAGTATATATGGGTCATATTTTTAGGGAGGTGAACTCAGAGGTGGATGGCCTCACCAAATTTGGAGTCATATCCCCTTGATGATCACATGATAAGTAACCAACAACCTTTCATCTCATTTATCAGACTTAATAAACAATGATTTAAATTATAATTCATAATTACTTTAGGCTTTAGATACATGTGAGAGACTCATATTTAAGCATTTGGATCCTTGATCCCTTCATTATTAATGATTTTATAGTAAAAATAAATTTCACAAAGACTAACAAAAATATCATAGAAGTTCATTCTCAAAATCCACCTACGAATATAAGGAAGGTTGTAATCTATTCCAAAATTAGAGGGACAAGAACTTGGTGAAAATGGGAGGTGATAGAGATAGATTGAAACCATTATCTTGTGTTGAGGCTTAGGTAAATTAATTTGTTTGGAATAATCTCAAAAAATAATGCTTAACCAAATTCATGCAAAAAATTATAGAGCATGGTGCAGAGCTATCAAAGTATTTTGTGTTGGATTGGAACAAACAAACCATAAGGATGTGCAGCATTAAAATAATTATCGTATAAGAAATCATTGGTGATGTAACTAGAATGAGTTTTCAGTGGGTAAATTCATTTAAGGACAAAATATTAAAATTATAATTAATATAGAATTTCTTTAGCATTGATGTAGCCCTAAAGATAGAAAAGAAAGGATTTCCAAGATAGAATTGATCTTGTCAGTAGTCATAGATCAATATTTAAATTATGAAGTAATCAAAACTCAAGGGGAAGTTTATCTTAATATTTATCGCCATTTTATCCTACTAAATCATTTATACGGTTACAAAATTAGCCTTCCTTTCTATTTACTAAAGTATTTGGAGAGCATGACCCTCACATACTAGATTAATCAAGATAATGATATAATTCACTAGGGCTAAGTGTTAATATTGGTTCAAAATGGATAAACCTTAAGGTGAAAACAAATCCAAATAACATGTTGTCCAAAGTCGGTTACCATAGGTAAGGATAATTAAAAACTTTGCTTCTAGTCTTACCTAGTCTTGTTATAGATATTTTTTTAGGTTTTATATTGGTCAAACATGGTCATAAAAAAGTGTCTTAACAAGTGATTGTCACCTTAAGGTATATTTCCTGGTCTATAAGAGTGATTCATACACATAGTCTTGTCATTATCTCCTTTGTGATAGTGAAAAGATTAAGGTATGTTATCCCATGGTGAGATATTGGTGGTTTGAAACTTCCAAGTTTATTTAGTTTCATATTGTGGATGGAGGTTTTAAATACAAATTATGGGAAGGTGAAAACATTATTATTTCATGTTTAGCAAAAGTTAAGGTAAATTTAAAGAATTGAAGGTAAAGTTTACCTTTGATGGCTAGAGGGATAAAGTGAATTTTTTTAGGCCTTAAATGTAATTAAAATATATGTGAAGGTTATTTCATCCTTAAATATGTTTTCCAAGGTCATTTTCAATGTTCAAAAGTGGTGGGTCCTACCAAAGATCAAGAAAATGAAGTATAACATAGAAATACACTTGCTAAGAGCTTTTAAAGCATTTTTTGAATGTGGATATGGTAATTTTATGTCATAAACTAATTTTTTTATGTCTATCAGAGGTTTGTAGGGTAAAATTAGGTTTTTTATAGTGTTGGTAGGTTAAAATAATGCAAACAATGTTTCATCTTCTCCATAGGCCTCTTTGTAAGCTTGTGAAGGTTATTTTTAGGTGCTTAATTCATGAAGAGAAAAGTGAGTTGGATCCAATGATTTAGTTATTTTATATGGGCACCTATGACCTAAATATTCCATGCATTATTTTTAGGTTATAGGGGCTTGACTTTATGAATAATCACTAACAAGTTAAGCAGTCAAAAACCCTATTAAAACCCCATAAGCAAGGATTTTCTTGTCTTATCAATTTTGTATATTAATTAATAAAAATTAATAGTTTTTTAAGATCCTAAGGGGTTTTAATATACCTCACATATAAAATTTCATCATCATTGGCATATGTGAGCAACCAAAATGACAAAAATGTTATGTTTTTGTTATTTTTGAATGTAAAAAGTAGGGTTTTTAGGTTGTATCATTATTAAGAGTGAAGATAAATATGTTTTTCATTAAATGATAAAAATAGGATTAATTATAGTGAATATATTCTCCCCAAGGTTCCTTAGACCTTTTACCCAATTAAAGAATATCAAATGTGTGGTGATTGAAGAAATTCTTAGGCCCAAGATAATCATCTATACATTGAAACTCAAAATTTTGTGTCTTATTGAAAAGATAAACATAGGTGAACATAATTTTTATTTTATTATTCCATATTCATAATTTCTTGATACTCCACATGTTCACTAAGAAGTATCTTGACACTAAGTAGACCTCAAACCCTTCACAAGTATATTGTAATCTCTTGTTTTAGATTAAGGTAAAAACAGGTTTTGAAGGAGCCCCGAAACCCTATACATCAGAAAAGAGATAAACCTTAAGCACAACCAGGTTACAAAATAGCTTGGAACTAGCAAAAGCAAGACCAGATTAACCAAGAATCTAAAAATAACAGTCAAGAGCTGGACAAACTATTAATATTTTTTTTACAAGACCGAAGTTTCATATCTAGAGGGGGGACCAAAGGCTTAGACTTCTTCCTCTTAACTATTGTCCAACCATCCTCTACCTTAGCTACCTCAACAACCCAGTCCTCAAAAGGCCATGATCCATAAAGTCCAAGGGGCAATGATGCCTCAGCAAAATCCTTTCAAGAACCAGCCAACTTTTGGCTCCTAGGAGAATCCTTCAAAATAAGTGGAGGGACCACCACCTCCTCAGTAATCAATTTAGAGAGATCACATAATCCAATCTCCATAGTACCTTCAATAGGATCTGTCTCCAGTGGAGTCTCCTGATCCATCGATTCAGAATGGATACTCTTTTCATTCTCATTCTCTAAATTAGTCAAATCTTCCTCAGGTTGTTTAGGAAAATAATGTTCATGAACAACTTCAGACCACCAAGAAGGTGATCTTCTAGATTTGGATTTCCCTGCAGTACACTGGGCTACAACGTGCCCCGTCAGGTGACATTTTCTGCATCAAAAAGGTAAACCTTCAAAATCTAACATTTGTGTCCAAGAACCCCTAGGGGAGTCCAGACAAATCGCCTCAGGAAGGCCCTTAGAAACATCCACCTCAACCATTAGGCATGAAGAGGTCAAGTGGTAAAACCTCTTAGTTTCTTCATCCTCAAATAAAAACTCCCCTATAGCATTTTTGATGGTTTTAAACACTGATACATGCCATAGATGTATTGGTAAATTAGGGAGCCGAACCCAGACAGGGATCTTGTTAAAGGTTTCCGTGAGAGGATTGAAATCCATATGCCACTGTTTGGACATAAGAGGGTATTTACCCTGCCATAAAAAATTACTGTTGGACAGAATAGTCCTCCTATCCTTAGAGTTTTGGAATAAAGCTAAAAAAATCCTTTAATACATGGGTATATTTCAACATTTTCATCAATCAGTGGCAGCCAGGTATTGGAGATCTAGCCATGTAGATCTACAAGAGAGGGCCAGTAGCCATGAAATCAAAAAATAGCCCCATACTCTAAAAAATATTCTACCCAAATAAAGATTGCTTCAACTGTATCAGGATCTAGATTTAGCCTAATAGGATTTAAAGCACTTACTAGTGAAACGCACGAACTCCCAGTAGAAGCTTGATGTTTTGCGTCATGTATTTTAGTTTCAAAAGTAGCCACATCCACATAAGTTCTTCCCTTTGAACCAAGGACAGAACTAATAATAGGGGATCCTTTTGCTATATTCATAACTGGAAAAGAACCCCCTTCCGCAGAAGAATGGGCAATCAGGATCCTTTCCCCATTCACAGGTGGAGTCCCTTTTGTAGCATAAGCCGCGGCCACACCAGCTGTCGGATCAATGGCTACCTGGTTTAGGATTTGGGTTCACGCTCGCGCACGCGCGCGCTCAGCATTCAAACTCTCCATCAAAAAATTTGTTGAAAGTATTAATATTGTAATCTCTTGTTACAAGCCTAGAGGGGTACAATTATGACTATATAATAATTAATTGATAATTAGGTTATTAGAATAAATTTTATTGAAAAAATTAATTACTGATACAAGAACCTTAGGTCTTTTCAAGTCCATGTGAAGGTCTCAAACATGAATTCATGGTCATGTACAAGTGGCTTATATAGGTTGTAGGCATATAAATTGAAAACCTCTCATTGTTTATATTGTTTATAAGGTCCTAAAAGGTATTAAGGTGTGATTATATCCATAAAATAGTCCAAAAATTCACTCAATAATGAACAATGCATAACACGAGGGAGATAGTTCAAGTTGTCAACCCATCATATCACCATTCAAGGCATGTTGGGGAGGATGTGATATATTTATAACTATATATTCCATTTAAAATATATATAATATGAATATTTATATGCATACACAGCCTAAAAGAGAATCTATATCCACCCAAGGTAAGGGATAAGTTATTAAGAGCAGTCACTTTTGAGGTTTGAGTGATAACATAGGTGAAAGGAGTATTGAAAAACTTCAAGGGAAAGATAATATAAACCCTAAGAGGATATATCACAATGAATAAAACTCTTAAGACCATTATTTTAGTTCACTATAAGTCCATAGGCCTAAAGAGCATTAGTTTGGTGTTGGTAAGCAAAACTAGGTGTATAGAGACTTTTGAGAGATTTCAAAGAATTCTAATCTTTAAAAATAGATCTAAATTATCAAGTAGGAAAAATCAAGGCTTAAACTACCTATAACCATATATTTAATGGATTAAACTATTTTTAATATAGACCTACACATCTATAGACCTATAGGTCCATATTCCCAATCAAGAGATAAACCTTGCATAGAAAGATGCTAGTGTGAATATTTCAAATTAAAGGTGAGAACCTTAATGATATGATGGAAAGGTATATGGAGGGTATAAAAAGTAATATAATTTAAATAAATACCATTTATTTATACCTTAGTAAATATCAAATTGAATGAATACCTATAAGCTTACTAAAGAGCTTCTTTTGTAAGCTTGTTTCTAGTAATCCAAGAAAGTATGAAATGATTTACAAGGTTTGGTGATTAAAATTAATTTTTTAGGTTTTAAGGATCCTTATAATCATTAGGAAGTGTTATAAATGTCTTTAAGTTCATCTAATGACTAAGAAACACCTATAACTCACTTGATAGTCTAAAATTCCTACAAAATTATGAGAAATTGGCTTGTTCAAAGGATTTGAAGGTTGATCATGAAAAAGTTACTCTTAAAGGGGTTTAAGGATGTTTCAAACCTCAAAAAAGTATTTTATTGTAATTAAATTATGTGAATCTTTTTGGATCCATTATTATCTTCTCTTGGACTACTTAGGCTAGTGTTTTTATAAACTAGGGCTATAGAAGGCCATGATATGGATTATGATAACATGATAGCCACTATATGTGATAGCCTTATGGTACTATATGGTACCACTATATGTGATAGCCTTATGTCACTATATCTTGGATCAAGGTGTTTTATATGATTTTGGTTATATTATTTAGGTATAATTAATGCATGATATGTATGGGATGTTGACATGAAGGTATAAGATGATGGGCCCCATCATTCTATTGAATGTATGGATCTATGAGAGATTCCCTATATATTAGTGAACTAGGTTTCCCCATGCAGGAAATGATATGTTATCTTAAGTTGTTATGTGGAGGTAGGACCATGTAGTGAGTGACATGACCTATGTTATATATTTTTAAAATATCACATAAGGGAAGATTATATGGCAACCTTACACTCACATTATTATTATATGGCTGAATTGGGAAACTATTACTACTAGTTTGGCATATGTGTAGATCGTGAGTCACTAAAATTCATGGATAGAGTCTCATCTAATGGATCATGTACCAAGATAGTTATACTATCAAATATAATGGACACATAATTAATGCTTTCTTATTAGGCATGCCATGTTATAAATCTAAGATGGAGAGAAGGTGTATTAGTACCTACAAAGATATTGATGATTAGGCCTTGGTGAGAGAGAGGTTGGGTTAGTCAAACATAAAAATAAGAGGTAACAAGGTTTGGAAGAGATTATTCCATGGATGTAGATGATTTAGGATATGTCATAGTATAATAAGGACCATAATAAAGGCAATATTGGTTATTGAAAGCTCATCAAAGATGAAGTCACCATCAATATGAGGATACAAAGGCACTAGATATCACATAAGGGGATCTTACATCAATGACAAGACATATTTTGTCTATAGATATGCCATTGAGGAGAGGGCCATGATGGGCTTAGGTGGTGACTCTTAGTTTTACATTTATATAGAGGTATATAATGGAAGAAGTACTTGGTGAGTGATTAAATAGTGATATTAGGGTTGGTGATACTTTGGTAATATATTAGGAGGAGGTATAATCTTATCTTTGAGCTGAGTAGTGTTTGGGAACAATGTGTTGATATATTGCCTAAGTTTGTGGTAATGAGTGGAAGAATGGTTATATGTCTTGTGAAATAAAAAAATACATTTTTAGTAGAATTTGGATGCATGCTAGCTAAAGAGGTAGAAGAAAAATCCAGGGGCAAATGATAAAGATTGAAATATTTGGTCCAATGACTGACAACTTTATGGATATCAAAATAAATATGATTGGCCCATCATGTGAGTATGGGATCAATTTGAGGTAAATTAAAAAGGCCATCAAGAAGGAAAGGTTGGGATAGAACATAAACTTGACTAGGCTCATCTGAAGCTAAAGATCAAGCAAAAACTTGACTAGGCTCATATGATGTTGAGGGTGGTCAAGCATCAGGTTTAAGAATAGTGGTAATCATCTCTAGAGGATGAAAAATAGAAGGGTCTTGCAATCTATAAAAGTGATAAGGGCCTTTCATGGCATGATCCATGAGCATAATCCTAAGGGTATATAATATAAATGGAGGTTTACTATGTGAGTGATCCATCTATATCATGTGAAAAATAGTAACAAGACTAGTATTAGGTAATATAAAGGAAGGAATGATAAAATATGAATGAAGAGACTAAAATAAATAATATCAATATCAAATAACTTTGAAATTTATAGGTTGGATGAATCTAGCTAGAAGTGGGCCATATAAATAATAGACATTATCATAGTCAGTTATATGTAAGTTGATGGTACATGTAGGAATGAATTTTTCATCAGAGGAAATGTCATGGATCAAGTGTCTAGTTTTGGCTAAGATAACAAGTATGTCATCAACAGGTGGTTGAAATGATTGACATTGGAAATAAGGATGAAGTTGGGTGATTATGTGTGGGGATAAATTGGAGGTTTTAATCTTTAGGCTTATCTCATCAAGGTGATCATCACCAAAATTAAAGAGGTTAGGTGGAATATTCCAAATTAATTTTGGGTGACCATTATAACCTTGATTGTAATTGATTAGATATTTGAAGGGTTAGGATTATTGAAATGGGATAATAGGCAAAGGTTCAAGGGTAATAATTTTAAATAAACCACATTCTCAAAATTGTTTAAAATTATAAGGATTCATATTTCCTTGAATAGTGTAAATAGATCCATTATGGGGGAATTTGATGTATTGACATGCATATGAGGTGACTCCTTTCATACGATGAGTCCAAGGTTGACCAAGTAAGATTTTGTAAGAAAGCAACAAGTTAAAGATCATAAATTTCACACAAAATATGATAGGAGGGATAGTAATGGGAAGCCAAACACAATATAGAGGAGGCATTTACCTTATATCATATCTTTGACATTTTTTATATGTAGATTTGAGGTTGTATTCAAAATATCTAATTTTATTAATGAAGTCAAGGAAGGAATGCAAGTAACTAAACCTTCATCAATTAAGGCACACTTAACTTGGATATTACCAATTTAGATGCTAATGCATATTGGAGGATCATTCACATGAAGCAATGTCTCATTGGGAATCATGGAAGAGATAGGAAAATTAAGTGAAAGAGAAGTGTCCATTGTTTCATAAACATGGATGGACATATCTTCACATTTTTGGACTATACTATCTTAAAATATAGATAAGGTAGATTCATATCCTACCAAAGGAGGATGAGGGATGTTCATTTTGAATAACAATTTCATTAGATGGTTTTGATGATGGGGAAAATTTCTCATTAATTTTAAGAAAGGTATTTGAGATGGTAGATGAGAAAGTTCCATAATGAGATCCCATTCATCATAAGTGTTCTAAGAGCTCATGGGAAGGAAGGTTAGAGGTATAATTAAACTTGTGTTGATAGGGGGTAGTTGGTTGAGGTTGATTATAAAAGGGTTGACTTACTTTAGGTGATGTGGTGGTGGCTTGAAGTATTTATTGTGGTTGGGTATAAATAAATACTATTGTAAGTCTGGGGAATGTTGTTTTCTTGTGTTGATGTTAGGGGAATAGTAGACATGGTATGAGAGTTATAATAAAGTTATGTTGTTGATAGTGGTGCTTGAATGGTTATAAGTTCCTTTTTCCCCAATTCTATTAGATGGGATGGGGAAGTGCCCTGAATGATGCAAAATGATTGAGAGGTATGATGCATAGGTGTTATATTTTAGTGAATAAAAGCCACTAATATTTAAATTTTAATCATATTAACCAAGTTTTCTTCATTAGTAGTAATGTATATAATAATTTCAACATTTTTGTATAAGGATTACATTTTTTCATCTTATCTTGGTGGTTGGGAAGAGGATATTTTTAGATAAAAAGATGATAACTATCTTGGTTTTTATTTTACATTTCATGGTATTTTAAGGCTATGTCATATGATTGTTTATTATTTTTAATAAGAGTTTCATGATTAAATTTTGGACCAAGAATAAATTCCATACCAATATTATGTAATTGTCTACTAGTCCCATAAGAGTGGCCCCATCTTGCATTAAATCAAAACAATTTATTTTGATAATACCATGATTTCATAGGATGATTTGGGTCAACATCTTGTGGTATAGGTCTTGGAAGATATTTTTGAGGTTTTGCTAGGGATAATGGTTTGTGCACATTAGTTTCATTGGGTTGAGAAAATTTAGGATTAAGAGTGTTGTTTATAGGGGAGCATGTTCCATAGTGTTATTAGGAGCAATTTTTTGAATGTAATAAATAGTGTCATAGGTGTTGATAACACCATCATAGTTTCATGATAATTTTTTCTTTTAATGATCATACGAGTTATCAATATAGGTTGAGATGGCTTGAATTGATGTATGAGGAAGCCTTGTCAATTAGCTTTATTAAGAGATTCTTCTAAGGTTCTTGGAGAGATAATCCTAACCTAATACTGTAATTTTGGGTATAGAGCATTAGTGAATAGGTGGAATAGGTTAGCATCTACCATATTATGATCACATTTGTTAGACACATTTTTACATTGTTTGATTAAGTATTGTGTCATTTTGGTTTTAAGTTATTTTCAATTTATAAATTGGGCTAATTTGTTCTTGGGAAGGTCACTATTTTCATATTCTTGGATTAGTGAGTTGACCAAGTCTTTGAGGATAGTGATAGAATGGGGTTTTAATTGATTATACCGATATAAATAATCTCATAAGAGTGTTTTACCTAATAATTTTGTAGTATCAAATGTATTAAGCTTAACCCAATCTTTATAAATACTACCAAATGTTTTTAAATGCAAAGTGGGGTTAGTGGATCCATTATAGGTGATGGTGGGTGTGATACCTAATTTGTTAATGTTTTAAATTTGAGGTATAAGATGTTGGTTTTGTATATATTTGATTGTTTTATTGATGAGGGGTGGTAGTGGGATAAGGTTACTTAGGAATCCTTGGGGGGTGGGGGGCATTAAAATATTGTGCTCCCCATGAAACCTATTAAGGTTGGTTTTGAGGTTAAATGAGATGATTTTCCATATGTATCATCTAATTTTCATTATTATTTTGTAAGGTATGATTTTGATTAAGTGTTTTTAATAAGATTTGGTTATTTTGGGTAGTATTTTGACTAGTGTACACATCATGTGATGTATTGGTGTTAGGATTAATAGCTTGAGTTGCACTATGAGTAATATCATGTGCCACACTAGTGGTATGAGTATCATTAGTAAGAAAATAATCTAGTGGCATGAGAATCATTGGTATCAAAAGATGCAATAGTAGCATGGTAAAGGAGATGGGTATTTTGAAGAGGACCACTAGAATTTGAACCTACCATGTTGGTAAAAATACCTGGGATGAAGGTTGAAGAAGTCATATAAGATGATGTCATGGTGTGTGAAGGAGAAATAATTAGAGGAAAATGTTGAGATGAAAATAAAGTGATTCCCCCAAATACATGAGAAAATGTATGGGAGGGTGAAGGAGGTTCTTTCATATGAGAAACTATCCTGAGATTATAAATGGTTAAAGGGTTTTTTACTCTATGTTGAAGGAATTGATCTATGAAAAAGACCATTTAAGTTATTTAATCTAAATCATGTTCATATTTTAATGAGAATAAATGGTTGTGGATTGAGAATGAATGGGGATGAGTCCCATAGTTTTTAGTTTGAGTGGAAACATGGATATTTATTTCATCCATGGTGGGTGTCATAAGATGTGTGTTGGGAAACCTATTAGGGTTGGTAAAATACATAATGTTTGTTTGATTTAATTATGTGTTATCATCAAACATGAAATTCATGATGAGGGAAAGAATATAAAAACTTTATGGAAAAGAGGATAAGTGGGTAAGATACAGAGTCAAACCAATCGACAGTGTTGTATAAGATAGGAAATAGAATAGGGTATAAATGACATAGCCATATAGGTTGACTATGTACTATAGATGGAGAAAGTGAACATGATAAAAGATACGTAGTCCTATAAGGTGACTGTGTACTAAAGATAAGTTATAACTAATAACCTATAAGAGACTATGTTGATAGGGGTGACTATGTTCTAAACAATAGGGAAAATTTTACAAGATAAAAACCAAGTAAATATAGTTGAGCACACAAACAATTAGATCAGTGTGTTTGATATAATTATAGAATATAATAAAAACCTTATACTAACACTAGATAATACATGTTTTTTAATACAAAATTTAATGATCAAATAATAAGAATCAAAACATTAATGTAAATGCTAAGCTAAGTGTTCATTCCTAAATGTTGTTATGTTATAATAATTTTTGAAACTAATGTGATAGGGAGTTGGCTATAAGAAGTAACTAGAAATAAATTTAGGGATAGTTTGAGGTAGTTTACTCTGAAATGGGTATTTATTGGTGATATTAATATGTTGGTATTGGGGACTATCCCCTTAATAATATCATAGTGATAAGGGTGTCAGGTGCTTTACCAATATATATTATTAACCAAGTGTTTATACTTGGCTCGAAAACTAAGTCAACTTTCCCCTTGGTGATAAGATCCAAGTACGTAGACCTTGAGAAAAAATGTTTAATTTTTTTAGTGTAAATTGATTTGAAGTGTGTGCAAAAGATAAAAATAGTGTGACTAATTTTTTTCTCAAGGTCTACATACTTGGATTTTGTCACCAAGGGTAAAGTTGACTTAGTTTTTGAGCCAAGTATAAACACTTGGTTAATAGTATATATTGATAAAGCACCTGACACCCTTATCACTATGATATTATTGAGGGGGTAGGCCAAATAGTGTGAATAAATTTTTATATCTAAAAGCTTCTATTTAGTCTATATTTTTTACTCTAAGCAAGCAAGAAACTTAAATGAAAAGTAAATTAATTACTATAAAAATAGGTTAATTCTTTTATTTGAGAAGAGTACAAAGTTGGTCAATGTGACAATGTATGAAAAAATTGTATAATAGATTTGATAGGGTCATTATTATCTGTGGAATCAAGATCTATAATAACATAGTCTAATTTGGTTGATTAAGTCTCCTAGAGAGAAAGGAGGCTACAAAACTAATGTTAAACTAGTCAACCTAGTTCACTATAGGGTTTCAGTTTTATAGACTATAAACTATGAAAAATAGGATTGTAAATGAAAATTAAAAATGATAGAGAAGTTAATAATGATACTTTATACTCTTTAATATGCTTAATTTGAGCTTTTTTATGTTGTGTTGGTGAAATGTTGATTTTTATATTCTATAAATAGATTCAAATGGGTTGACAAAATATGAAAAACCTATATGTTAAAAATGATCTAGGAATAGAGTCGACTGGGTCAATGAAGTCCAAAAAACTATAGTTGAAGAAGAGAACTTTGTTGAGATGATCAATATGGTGATATGTATTTATATAATATCTACATAGATAAAATAGAGTCAATTTAGAGTGACTGTGTGTTAAACCCATGCACAAAATGTTAGACCATATTGATAGGTTTTATACAGTACTATAAAAATAAAAAATATAATATGATATTAAATTAACATGTGAGATAAAACCTACAATGGTTAGATTCAAATTAGGTTCACTATAATGTATGCAATGGAAAATGTAGGTGATCTACAAATCAATCCTAGCTTAGAGAAGATAAATCACACTTACACTTTTACTTTATGGTACATTTAGACAATTGGGGTCATGACCAAGATGAATCCACTAGACCTAACCAAGGGATCCATTACCACAATAATATCAATATAAAGGGTTAAAAGTCCTCTAATCAAGTAAAACCATGCAATAAACCTAGTTAGATCCTATATTTTCTTATTTCACAAAGTAAATCAAAGTCTAACCTAGTGCTCACCAAAGCTTGTGGAATAAAATGGGGTAATAAACATAAAATTAAACATGAATAGAAGATCTATAATTAATAAAATGTATAGGAAATCCTAATTTATGGAGAGAAAATCATATATTCTAACAAATGCAAATCTATCTACATTAACAAAGGAGGAATAACATTAGGAATATTTACCTTTTAATACAAACCTACCAAGCCTCAATATCTCCCTTGGCCACGATGATTTGAAAGAGGTTGTTGAGGTATGTAAGGATAATAAGGATAGGTTAGATCTAGGCTACATGAGTTATCTATGAATCCAAAAGACTTCTCTAGAAGACAAGATATGTATCTCCAAGTGTATTATTCAAAACCTAAAAAATGGTCCTCAAGTATAATGGTGGATAAGTATAAGCATAATATATAAATTTATTATTTTTATCTCTCTATAAATAGTGGAAAGAATGTGCATATATAATTTAATCTAACCCTAAACCTTTTTGAAAGTTTAGTAAAGAGTGTTGGCCCTATGTGACACTATATTATTAATTGCTAAAAGTAATTTAGGTCCAAGACTAGGTCATAAAAGGCCTGTAAAGTCTCATAATGTGATAATATAATTTAAGTATAGGGTTGGCCTAGGTTGACATTATTCATTAAATGTCAAAATAAGTTTTTTTGGCTTCGATAGGGGTTATGTAAGGTGGTAAATTTCTTGTAACAATGTGTAAGGGAGGATTCAAATCTTAGGAAAGAGTATAGGATATGTGTGTTTTGATTTAAAGTGGTGGTATAGGGGAAAAAAATCTTTTGAATATCAATGGTCTACCAATCCCTTTTCCAGTGCACCTTTTAAGCCGTGCGCTTAGAGAGATTGAGATTTGATGGGTTCTTGGAAGAGAGAAATCTTTAGTAATTGATAAAGTTTAAAAATATTATGTGTATACAAAATTGACTTATCTTTGGTGATGGATATTTTAGTGTGTTTTATTACACACTATGATATATTAGTAGATATCTGATATTAGTAGCTTAGAGAGACTACTGAGTCTAGTTAATCAAATTCCTTGAGATTGCTAAAGCATCCTTAAAAATAAACTTTAGATTGTAAATGAATTTGAAGAGGAAGATTACATAAGGAGAGGGGAATGTGAGGCCCTAATTTTCACAATGATAATTTTAATAATTTTTTATGTTATTATACAATATCCTATGGATACATACTCCATATTGAGATGAGAGATGTTATTATTTCATTATTATTTGGACAATAGGCTTATGTTCTAGATGATATTAATTAATTATAAGATTATTTTTCAAATGATAATTATGGATTATTTCCATTTATTATTGATATTCATATTATAATATTTTATTGTTTTAACTAATATTGATTTATAATGTGATTTTTGGATAATGAGTATATGATGTTAGCATATAGTGATTGCCTTATGTGGGTAATGATATGTTTTGATTTGAATGTTGTATTATTATATATTACCTGATATGTTTGAATTTATTAATCTACCTAGGGTAGTGAAAGTTTATGTGTGAAATGATGTGAATTTAATAGGGGAGGCAAAACAAGGGAACTAATATTATGTTGAGCATAAGGAAAACTTTGGTTTTATATGTGTAGTGGATTCATGAATCCCTTATATTAAAATATAATCTTATTGTCATAATTTAATATAGTTTTGAGTGTAAACCTCATTGACCTTCCTAAAACTATTGACACATGTTATCACTATTCATTACATTTATATAATACCTTAGATGTCAATTTAACATTATATTAATTCATAAAGAGTAAAATTTCAAGACACTTATATGTCCCATTTAGCCAAAAATATAATGTTACCTTGGATCCATGTTTTAAATTGGATGTAAAGTGTTTTGTAGGTGGTAATATTTGAATTTAAGACCCCTTATAACCAATGTATGGGTTAATACATTTTTGGTGTGATGATCAAGTCATATGATAACCCATGTGCCCATTTATGGCATGTGGAATTGAGACTGTTAATGTGTATGTGCAATTTTTACTTTCCCACATGGGTTTGTAGGATGAGTAAATGATAGAGAAGACATTTTTATAAGGGAAAGGAATGGGAAGTGATAAGTGTCAGCTTGCCATTGATATTAGGTTGTATCATTTTACACATAATGAGATGAAAAAAATTATTTGGGGATTTTTTTCTTGTTTTAAATTTAGACATTTGATGAGAAATTGAGGAAAGAGAAAAGGAGATTAAATGATAAGGATAACTATTTTAAAACACTTATAAGATATTTATTTCTATAGAGATAGGAGGTAGATCCAAGTTAGAATTCCTTATCACCTATTTTATTTCAATTTATTATTTTGAAATAATAATTTTTATCCATTCTCTTGGTTTGAGTTTTCAAGAAGTGTAAGGATATTTGGATTTCCCTCTCTATTTTTTGTTTTCCTTGGATTATACATATGGTCACCATGTGTATTTTATTATCTATTTAGGATTGGAGATGGAAAAATGCCTTCAATTTTTATTGGTCTTTTAAACCTATTTTTATATTTAATATTATACAATGATGTTTTCAAAATGAGATTAAATTTTTTTATATGGTATGTACCTTATTGTGTAGGGTTTGTGTAAGGGAACAAAACTCCAAGTCATCATACAAAATTTATCTACGTGAGGTTTGGGAAAGGTAAACCATCATGTTTTCAAGGTCCTCCCATGGAAAGAGAGTAGGGTTTGGTAAAATTAATAACACCTAAGTCCTCCTTATCCCACCTCCATAATGTGGATATTATAAATTATCATCCATAATGGGTGATTATAGAGTCTTGATAAGTTTTGTTTCTTTGCGACTACCCTATGTGTTTTTACCTCTTATTATGAAATTTATTTTTAATGATTTTATGGTAATTTCATTTTTAGGATGATAATTCTTATGAGTCCTCTTGATATAAATATGAGTTATTAAAGACTCCTAGTTATTTCCTCTAGATGATCTTGTTATCTTTCTAGTATCCACCTCCTTATTTACAAATTTTATCTTGCCTTAAACATTCAGTGTCACCTATGCTCATATATGGGATTCATGGGCTCAAGAGTGATTAGTTAATGTGATTGATGATGGAAACATGATGAAATGTGATCCACTCCTTGGCTTGTCCTTAGGATTACACTTGGAGCTCACTTGGAGTCTACTTTTATCATTTTTGGCCTTGTAAATGTAAATTCTAAGAGAATAATTATTGGATGATTTATAATGCATTTTTTTAATATTATATTTTGATAAATTTAAAATAGATAGAATAAAAATTATGATATAATGAATATGATCTTTCACTAAATAGTTTGTTATTAATATCTAGTTGAAATAATAATAAGTAAATATAATGAAAGGTTATTATTATGATTTGAGTCAAAATGTTTAATTTATATGAACAATATAAGTCTATTTTTTTCATAGTTTATTAAAATAAAAATAAAAAATAATTTTTAAATTTTAATTTTAATGGATTTTGTTAAGCCTAATAAGGGTTAAGATCACTAAGATATTTTTTTAACAATTTTAAAAAGAGACAAATTTTCCCAATTTTAATTTTAATATAAAATATGATTAATCAAAATTATAATACAATTTACATATTAATTTTAGGATATATCATTAATTTGTTATCAATTTTTAAATTTAAACTACTATAATTTCCTAGTTCCATTTGTAAATTACTTATATTTTTTACATTTTTTATCCATATTAAGTGAGCATAAGAGTTACCAAACCAATAATGTTTACAATTTTTAAGACATTTTCCCTTTTATTTCATGGATTTAGGTTCCACAGTTTGTCTGTTTTGAATTTTTGACTTAATGGTGTCTATAGGATTATTATTTACTAGAAATATCCTTTGGAAGGGCATTGACCCTATTTTATAGGGCACATAGCCGATAGGGTAGAAGCCACCCATGTGAATGCGTGAATAGTGTTAGGCCAATGGGTAATTTAGTAGTGGTGAACCACCATGATTAGTATTTTGGTGTTGTATATGAGCATTGTCAAAAAGGTTAAGGAAATTCACACGGATTATAATCGATGCATTCATTCCCAAAACTTTAATAAACCTAAGGTGGTAGTTGATGAAGGTTTACCATGACCCATTCAAAAAACATGGAAAATTTATTTTTTAGTTATTTTTTATTAAATAGTATTTGATAAATGAGTTTTATTAAAGTTTCATGTTTAAAAAAAGGTTATATTTTTTTTGTAAAGTTTTACACTATTTTAAAACCAAAATTGTTTAACTATAAATGAATTATTTTTATGCAACATATTTCATCAACCCATAGACTTAGAGATTAGGTGACCTAAAATAGACCCCTCCCCCATTTTTCCATCTTTTGCATAGAATTTATTTTAGGGATTGGAACTATTATTTTCAAGACGTGGCTCCTTTAACTAAGAGAGGCCATTTAAGATCTTTTTTATGTTTTTATGATTTTGTAAGCCTTGGGATTGGTTAACCTAAAAGTGGAACCTAAATTTTCTCTCCTATTACACATGAATTAAAACTAAAATCTTGAAATTAAAAATTGAAAGTAATTTCTCCTTTAACATAGCTAGTAGTCATTAATGGTTATGGTGGAGCTTGAAGCTCCCAAAGGCCTTAAAATATATAAGAGCTTGGAACTAAATAGAGTATTTATTAAAATATGGGTACCTATAAAACCAACCCAAATATGCATGTATTGATATTTAATTATAAAAAAATGTAAAAAAGGATGAAATCTTAGAGATTCCATTAATGGTAGTCATCCAAGGCTGAGGAAGTAGACAAAGGATGACTATGAACAAGTCATCATATGAAACCACCTTACTCTTCTACCAAATATAATATTAAAAGATAATCAATGATTTTAAACCTTTATTTCTCTAAATAAGGATTTCTAGGGTTCCCTTAACATTGATTAGATGTAAAGTTCAATATTTAAAGGATATGATGGATGAGATGGAGTGCTACATCCTTAAGGAGATAAGGAAGGACACTTTAGACCCCTTTTGAGGTCATATGATGAGTATGTGTCTTCCTTGATAATTAATTTTATAACAATAAATTTCAACTTTAAAATAGATTTAGGTTGTGACTTTAGGTGTGCAATGAGCCATGTTATTGGTTAGAATCACTCAAGGTCCTCTTTGAACCCTATTGAAAGTTTGGATGAATTGTTTAAGCTAGTGGTTGTTTGAAAACACCTCATTTTTTTTAGAATACAATTTATAATTTAGGTGTGTGGATCCATCTATTATTAATAGATACTTTTAATAATATAGGCTTATTAATATCATATTAATATCATATAGGCTTATTAGAGAGAGTGGGACCTACATGGATTCATAGAGACTATGCATCCACTAGATCACTACCACCAATGTTGTTTAGGTGTATGAACATGTTTGAAAAATTGTGAATTTCATTAATGTATATGGATAACCATTTTTAATTGTGGGTTTTTAGAATTTAAATGATAAATTATATAAAAAAATTATCCTATTTTTTGTATGGTTTTAGTCCTAAAATTTTGGGTATGACATAGGCACTTTTTCATCATATAGTTTACTTTACATCATACATTTTATTTTTTAATTATTACATTTTACATTACATATATGTTTTTAAAAAAATGCGTAGAAAATAAATGTGTGCATACACACACACACACACACACACACACACACACACACATATATACATAGACATACATACATACACACACACACACACACACACACACACACACACACACACACACACACACACACACACACACACACACACACACACACACACACACACACACACACACACACACACACACACATATACATACATACATATATATATATATATATATATATATATATATATATATATATATATATATATATATATATATATATACATACACACACACACACATATATATACATATATATACACACACATATACATACATACATGTGTGTGTGTGTGTGTGTGTGTGTGTGTGTGTGTGTGTGTGTGTGTGTGTGTGTGTGTGTGTGTGTAAACACACACACACATACACATCTGAAAACATAATAATAAACTTTATATACATATCAACTACCCAATTTTGTCATATACATAGGTTAAAATTGAGTCACATGAATTTTACAAACTAATACATCAACACACCTTCTACAAAGAGGTAGAGAGTGATCATCACTATCCTATTATGAAAATATATATCTAACCTACCCTAAGGTGTGATTCTCTCAGCTACGTGTGAGGATTTTTACCTATCCATACTAGGGGATATATACCCCAAGGTCCTATAAAATAATAACTTTGTTACAAACTTGTATAGATTATCTAGTACAGACTTTGACTACTGTGTCAAGAAATGAGGCCTAATTAGGCGTAGTTGAATGATTTTAACAAAGGAAGTGGTGGATAAAAGGTGAATTAAGGAGTGAAAATTTACCCACACCTTTGGTGGTATAAATGAAGCCTAGAAAGGTGAATGCTTATTTGTAAAATTTCCTAGATAGGTCAAATATAGAGAAAAGGCTTTAAATAGGCCATTAGCTTTGTGAAGATATAGTAAGAAGGTTGTGTGGAGAAGTGTGATGAAGGGTGATATGGAGTTTAATTTGGTTAATATATAACTATTTAATATCATAAAAAATATATAACTATTGAAACCTATAACAAGAATTGACACATGAGACCTAAAGGTTGTTGCCTAAGGATTGCTAATGGAAGTACAAGGAGAAGTTTGTGAAGGGAAAACATTGAATGAGTCAAATAAATATTTTAAATTACATGAAGGAATTATCATGCCATAAATAATTTCCACTTAGAGTATAAGTAGCATAAACTAAACATGGATATCAACAAGCCTAGTGAGCCAAGAGAGGAAAACTAGATTATATAAAGCAAATTCAAGACATGCATAACATTTGAATGATATATCTCTAGAGTGTAGAGTAGGTAAAGATGTTGGATGATATCTACACATGCATTTTGATCATTTAGAATCAGATCAAGGTGAGTATTTCATTTCATGTATTTTGAATTATTCAAGATTATTGATTTGAGATGAATGCATAATGCTAGGAGTTATACTTAAGATGACACCTTATAGGGTATTGAGGGAGAATAAGGATGAATTTATGATATATTAAAGTCAACATATAGGAGTATAATTTTGATAAATATAAGATATATATCCCTAAATTCCTATGAGAAAGGACTAGAAACCAGTCAAGAAAAGACTAGAAAAGATAGGTTGAAGAGAGAACATTGGAGCTCCAAGAGAAAAGAGAGAAGGGATAATAAATAGGACTCAAAAAGAGATCCAAGGAGGATAATAATAAGTCTTATATAGAGGAAAAATATAATAAAATTCCCAATAGAGGTCTAAGAGGCAAGGTTAATACATTTGCTAAAAGGAAGGTCTAAATAGGCCTACAAAGTAAAGAAGAAAAGAGAAGATAGATATAGAGAAATAAATGGAATACATAAGAAGAGAATTGGGGAGATGTATATAGAGAATAGAGATCATGATAAAGATCAAAATAAAACAAGAAAGTTAATGGACTAGCTAGAATGTGAGACGAAAAGTAAAGTGGCCACTAGAGTCATTTGTGAGGAAGAAGGCACAAAATGAGTGTCTTGAAGAATGAGAAGAAGAGAGAGCATAAAAAATATTCATGATAAGAGAGATGTTTCCAAGTGAGAAACAAGATAGAGAGATTTAGAAGAGGGATCTCATTGAAGAGAATAATAAGAAGATGTAAGTGTGAAGAAGACCACATGAAGGTGAAGACAAGAAAAGATGGAATATTTCTATGTCAAATACATTCAAAGAGACTATGTGGTGTCTCATTTTTTATGCTAATATTGATTTCAATTTTGTGTTTTTAGGTATGAATAAAGAGTTAGAGAAGGCCAAACATAAGGCCTTAAAGTTGATGAATTATGGGCCAATACTATCACCCATCAAGTGGAAAGAGGATGACAAAGATAAAGAAAATCTTGAAGAAGCCAAAGTGTTGAATATTAAGAGCATTACACATATTGAAGATGAAGAAAAATATGAATATTATGATACATACCAAGTCTAGAACCTAAAAAAAGAATAAAATCATGAAAAGATGACATAAAGGTCACCCATGAAGACATGGAATAAGAGATGATCTTGAAATAGTTGCTTTTGGAGGTAAATGAATGCCTAAATTTTGATCTTTATTATATATGTGAATAAGAAATGGCTAACATGTAGATTGGGAGGAATAATGACAAATTATAGTGCTCAAAAAGAGAAAAAAGGAATTGATATGTATGGACTAATAATATTAAGCAATAAAGTAAAGATAAGGAAGAGGAAAACATAAAACAAGAGGTCAAACAAGTCAAAGGTCTATGTGGAAAACACGTACAAGTATGGAAACAAAGGACAGATGGCAAGGAACAACAAAAAGGCATGATAGATGACCAATGCATGAATCATGAAAGAGATGAACAGAGAAGAAATTGGTATTAAAATAAGGTACAAGGAATAAAATGGGTGATAAAAAAACATGAAAATATCACAAGAGGATCCTATTGAAAATGTACACCAAGAAAGAATGGAGATTGACGAAGATGGCAAGCCCAAAAACAAGAAAAAGAGATGGTGCATGAAAACCAATCAAATTAGATGAAGGTAAAGCCATGTAGGAAATAATATGAATTCATATAAGTTTATTATTTTAAAATTAGGTTTTCAAATGTCTCATATAATGATATGTGTAAATTTTATTCCAATGATGAAGAGATATTGTATACGAAAACCATTGCATTGATGAATGAGTGTGTAGTAAAGCAGGATGAGTATGAAGCACCTCAAAGAGTGATTTAGTAGCATGAAGAGGTTTATATGAATCTAAAAAATAAATAAATCCAAGGATAAGATAAATAACAAATTTCCCAAGAGAGTGAAGAATAGTGTGAACTAAGTTTTGATGAGGATGTTGAAGAAATGGATACACTCAAGTTGAAAAAAGAGTTAGATATGTTAGAGAAGATATTAAGTCCATCAAAGGGGCTGAAAATAAGTGAGTTATAGAAATTAAATATCAATTATTAACTCCAAAATAACTAAAAATAGGAGTAGCAAAGGAAAACACAAAGAGTTTTGCACACAAAGATGCAAGCAAGCAAGCAAAGGGAGAGTGAATAAGAAAAAAATGTGATATGTTAATTTGGAAAAGCTAAATCTGAATTTAAAATTTATAAGCATGGATATGGACTACCAAATATTGTTCAAGTCAAATTTTACTATGATGAGGATGAGAGTAAAAAGAAGTGGTTCTTGCATAATGAACAAGCTGATAGTAAAAGGCATCAAAGTGTGAAGATGTTTTAAGAAGAGGATGAAAAATAGAGTATATATAAGCAAAGGGTAGAGATTTAAATGCATTATAAGACATTATAGTCCAAGGAATAAGATGATAGCATGAAAAATAAGTAAAAACCACTAGATAAGCAAGAATAAAGAAGAAATAATGAGAAAAAAAAGCCATGAAACAAGCATGAGGAAGAAGAATGAACACAAATTGGTTGCAGCTAAATATGATGAAGGGAAAATACACTTGGACAAGAGATATGTATAAAATAATATTTTACAGTAGTGGTAACACCTCATAAGGGTGGAAGATTCATGAATAAGAAGGATAGATAAAGCCAAGAAGAGGACAAGAAAGAGTTTGGAAAGCAAGAAGGAACAAATAATGAAAGGTAGAAATCATTTGAATGTGAAATACCCTCAAAGGATAAATTGGAAGGCAAGAAATAAAGTTGCAGGCTAAAATTTTTATTCATCCTGGGGTGTATGATGCAAGAGTATCAAGCCAAAACAAACACCATTTTTGAGTTATAGTCAAAATAGGTCAAACTTGGTCAATGTATGGTGTCAAAGTGTGTGTGGGACATTTTAAGGTCTATTTGATGTCTTAGAGTCCATTTTATGTGTTTAAAATGTGTTAAATAGTCTCTAGGTTTTTTCCCTCAAAATTAGGGAATTTAAAAATTCAAATGTTGATAAGAGTCTAAGAGGGTCATTTTGTATGTTTGAAGTGTTTGGGTGGGAAAATTTGGTTTAGGGGTCTATATAAGTCATCATATAAAAGTTTTGAACACATTTCATGTTTATATCTTAAGACAAGTCATATGAATATGTGTAAAATTACTCTTATACATTGGGTTAGTTATGAAAAGTAAGTTAGTGTAACTACTTTGAATCCAACGTTGAATTTGGAAGTAGAGAGAGTAATTTAGATAAATTTGGAATGGTGTAGGGAATAGGAGAGAGAGGTTAGAAAATCTCCATGAAGGGAAATAGAGAGCAATGTAATAAAACTTGGTATACCTCTTAATAAGTTGATGGAGTCCTTGTATGGATAACTTTTATAATCAAGAAAGATCTAAAATGAATAATAAATGGTTTTGTGCTACTTGAATGTTTTTGGATTGCCTTTGAACCATGTGTTGTATTTAATATGCCGTTGAGGCCATGTACAGATTGATATTTATGTTAAATTACAAGTTTAAATAAGAAATATAGGAGATAAAGTAAGAAAAGGAGTGTTGTGGTGTTTATACAATGTTAGGAAGATAATCTTGTCTTAACCTAGGTTATGAAAAGTATTTTGATCATGGATACTTTCCAAATATTGAGTAAACCAATTCAAATGGAGAAAATCAGAGCAAATAGATAACTCTGTTCATAACTCCTACAGACTATATCACAGTCAAGCAAAAAAAGGTATTATTTGGTTTCTATGACATAGTCCATAAATATGTTGAGACTATGATTATAAAATGAAAGATTTGAATATAATATAGTGTTGGAATCCAAATAAGGATTGATTTCCAAATACATAGTTATCAAGAAAGTAATAGTTGGTTATCACAGTCATACCCTTTTAGCATTAATATAACCATGTGCATAGTTCACCCTTGAAAAGGGACTTTTATGATGAAATATTATGATTTAAATTCAACTTAGGAATATTTTTATGTGTAAATAAAGGTTAGTTGAGAGGATAACATGTGTAAATATTTGATGCACAAAGTAAACATAGTCAGACCCCTGAATATTATGGTAACCCCTATCAACAAGTCGAAACATGTATTATAAAGATTTAAGAAAGAATCACACATTGGAATAAAGGTATGGTAGTTATACTAATGAAGTCTTGGTATGAATAAAGGAAATAAAAAGATTAGGTAATGGAATATAAGGAGAGATAAGACTTTATGAAAACAAATAGGTTCTAAATATGTACACAGTCTATACCCTATATTATCATAGATAGTCTTTGAAAAGAAGTGATTTGTATTTGGTAAAGATAAAAAATGTGGTGATTCATAAGAATTAATAAATAAGTAAGATGAACAAGGTTTGAGCCAATTTTTTATTACCTTTATAATCCTTGGGATGACCAATAGATTGATACATTCCTCACACAATCAATGGAAGGAATACACAGTTCACTATATTTTGTTACCTCTAAGCATTTGATGAATTTAAAAAGGTTAAAAACATATTTGGGAAGGTATAAAAGGTCAATACAGACCTAAGAGAATTTATTTGAGCTTTTGAAACAATTTACAACTCAAAGGTTCTCAACCCTATATAGGCTAGAAAAACCCTGGGATTAGGGTTTAGTGAATAAAATGAGTTTAAACTATCAAAATTTGTTGAATTTTTGTATGCTAGACAAATTCAAGGTCCTCTAGAATAATAACTTGGTTACATAGCTATATGGATTATCTAGTACATACTAATTCATTATTTTTGGGAATATTAGAGTTTTATTCCTATTAATAAAGAAGTCTGAGTAGGGGAAATCAGTAAATAATATTCCTAATTAAAGATACTAATTTTTGAAATTAAATTATAATTAGACATTTTCTAAAAATAGTAGTGAGAGATAAAAAATTAAACTTAGATTATTTTGGACTATTCTGATTGAGACAGTGTCTATAAATGTGTGTATAGGACTGGGATACTATCACAAACAAGATCGTAGACTTCATTTTTTTATTGGATAGGAGTGCTAAAACTAGACACCCTAGGCTTTGGTTTCATAGTCCTTTTTTGGTGATATTGTCTTAAGGATTTAAGCTTTTTGTGTTTTTTTCACCTACTCAATGTGAGCCTATGTAACAATTTTTAGGTCCTTGCTATCAATAGAACTCCATATTAAATTGATTCTTCATGTACTTGTATCTTATATGTAATTGAAATAAACTTTGGAAAATAGGGAAAAGGGGTTAGTATGTGTAAGATGCACTAGATGTGATTTACACCTCATGTGTGGCCACACTACCTACATACCAATACTTTGAAAAGGGATCAAACCATATGTAGTCATCCCTTTTAGAGTGCTTGGTGAAATAGTGAATGAAATGAAAGAAATGTTAAAAATGGGTATGCTTGAGATGACTAGGGGATGGTGTAAGGACTTGAATTGGATTGAAAGTGTATAGGTTGGTTGTATGTAGAGAATAGGGAATATTGCTTGAGTGGTCTTTCTTGTATTCTTGTTTACTTGAATGATATTTTCCAACCATTTCCAAATGATCTTTGAATAGGCTTATATATGGATCTATTGGTCATGGGTTAGATGAAACCAGACTATGATAACATAATGAATAATTGGAATCAGGAAAACATGGTAATCTATACTCAAATTGTGATTAGATAGGAGCATTAAAAATGGGACACCCTAGGGTCCAGAACTATAGTCAAAATTTGTTGTTATTGTCCTAAGAAAATGGGACTTGGGGGATAGATTATTCATAAATAGAGGGTCTTAATTTAGATAAGGTCAAGTATAGAAGGCCATGGATGACTGAGAATCAATGAAAGTAAGCATAAGAGGGTCATTAGAGCAAGTAAGAGGTACCTAAGGTTTGGATGTCTTTAACCATGCTTAATTTACCAATTTTTGCATTTTATATGACTACATTTCCCCCCACCTTTATTATAGTGATATAGCAAAGCAAAATACTAGGATAAAGGAAAATAGAAAGCATACCTAAACTTACCTATAAAGGTGAAGCCCATGAAGCTTGTGTGATGCTAAATAGTTTTAGATAGTACATAGAGAGCACATTGTGTAAGTATGAATCTACAAAAGTAAAATAAATAAAAAATCAGTTCTTATTATATGTATTATAAAATAAAAACTTATAAAGCTAGGTAAGAGAGAGGAAGAGAAAGGAATGAATACACCACACTAGTTATGTGAACCAATATAAAACCTATTATGATACTAAGTAAGGCTAAGTCATGATAGATGTGCTAGATGATGTTGTACCAAAATTTATATCAGTAATGGATATGAGTGCTCAATCCCTAAAAAGTGGCTCAAGAATGTAAAGGATAGCCCTTTAGCTCCATCATCACCTACTGAGTGAAGTTATATGATCATGCATATGATAATTAGTGTTTGTATTATGTGTCCAATCCCTATTAATAGGTGGCTCAATAATAAAAAGGCTAACCCTTTGGATCTATCATTGCCCACTAAGTGAAGCTAGATGATCATGCATATGATAATTAGTGTTTGAACTATATATCCAATCCCTCTAAATAGGTGGCTCATGAATACAATGGATGGTCCTTTGGATCCATAATTTCCCCATGAAGTGAATCTATAAACTGATATTGGTACAAACAATTATGTCATATTAAATGGATCTTAAATCCCTTGAATGTTCTAAAAATCTAACAATGTGGCATGGATAACTGAATGTGTGCTGTAAACTAGGACAATATTGTCCAGCTTAGAAAAGATAGAGATTAGGCTTGTATGAAATCCACTTTAAAATTATGCCAACCACCTATAGATGTAATATGGAATGAAACTATTGATAATGCCTAGGTAATGCTAAAAATTGAAAGAAAAGAAGTAAAAGTGATGTGCAATCTACCACTAATCACTAGTGTCTAAAATATAGATTCTAATCTAGAAGTTATAATAATTGTTGTATCTGGAAATGGAAGTGAGAACCAATCATGTCATACAATGATTCCCCTATGTCTATATTCTTAAAGAAAATTTACTAAAAAGTATTGATCTAAATTGGTCTAATTGTGTAAAACTTTAGCATAAACCTACATTTCTACCTACTTCTAGAAAACTTGGTTTTTTTATGTTTAGACAAGAGCACCAAAAATGGACACCCTAGTGTCTGGAATTGTAATCTAGCCTCAGTACTATTTTCCTAGGATGAAACTGATCACTGATCTAAAATCTTTACTACCTTCTTGGTCTATTATGAGGGGTTTGATGACTAGTTGTTCTAAAACTAGATTTTTTTACTAATAGCAGCTCTGATCTCTATAACAAAACCCCTATTTTTTACCCCATCTTTTGAGCATAGGAATAGGTACACCAAAAATATTTTCCTCAAAATAAGAAGCCCTATAAATATGTTAGGATAGAAATATACACAATATAGTAATGATAATCAATAAGATATAGCATGGTTTGATTTGAGAGATTATTAGATCAACAAAGATATGCCTAGACAAATATAACAATGTAATATCATGTGTAATATATTGAACTAGAATTTAAATATAGAAATTTTAGTTGTTATTTTATTAGTTTTTTATTTTGTTAAGGAGGGATGGAGCATGATGTCCATCATGGCATCCAAGAAAATTGTAAAATGCATAACAAGGATCATGGATTTACAATAATCAAAGATGCACTAAAGCAAAAAAGCACTCAAATCAAGAAGAAATAAGCATACAAGGGTGGCCAAGGGGCCACATAAACAAGGGACATGGGCACATGTCACTTAAATTGGAAAATAAGCATACAAGGCATGTTCAAATGCCACATACACATATAGTTGAAACAAGAATGTTGGCATGAAATCCATAATCACATAGAAGAGTACAAGGAAGGGACATTGGCAAATGTCTAAAGGCACACACATGAAAAGAAGCAAAGGACATTAAAAATTTTCCTAAGGCACATATAAGATACAAACATTAACTCAAAAATGAAATCACATCTAGCTACTCTAAGCAAGCAAGGAAAGCATGTAAAGACTAAAAAATACAAGCACATCTATATAATCAAAACAATAGTGAAATTATGCAAGACATGTTAGTATAAGACTATGTATATGGTAAGAGATACACAAGTGTTATATACTAGCAAAATTTTGATATATTAATCTATGTGATCTAGTAAGTAATGTACACCAACATGATAACTTGGAGTGTGTAGTGTAGGAATGGCATAACCTAGATGGTGTAGTCATGTAGAATATGCTCCTAGTGGGTATGTATATTGATGTGTGTCTCAAATTTAGAAGTAAGATGCCACCTTGATGGGTAGAGTGAATTAATCAAGTAGCTAGATGTCACTGCATACACTCAAAGAAGATCTAGTGAAGCATGGTAATGTAGATAAATTGACATAAAATAGCATGAAACAACAAATGTAAGTCCTAGCATGATATTAGAAATGTAAAACATGGATGATGCATATAATCAAAATGTTTTTATTTTTTTGACATATTTGAATGTTTTTGGATTTTAAAATATTTGAGCTATGTACAATTAAGTAAAATAAACTATGTATAGGGAAAGTTAGAAAGAGACTATGTACAAACATGTAAAAAAAGTAATATGTACATAATGATATAAAATACTAGGCTAGAGGGGGGAAGGGATCCAAGGATGGAGCTCACTAGGGATGGAAATGGAGGAAAGGGTCACAACCATCACTAAATGCCTTGAGATCGTCATCATAAGTATCATCATATGTGGTGTTTGTGGTGTCATCACACCAAAGGTGAATTGAAGGTTGATTTGGTGTTGGAGATGTTGAATTTGTTGATGGTGCTATAATATAAATAATACCTTGGTCCTATAGTTTATCTAATATTGGATTTAAAGTTATACATGAGTTTGTATCATGGACTATAGTCCTATGAAAAGTACAAAATGGGTGACCATCTTCCTATGACAATCTACTAATAGATCTATGTCATACTATAGGTAATATGATCAATCCATGATCAATTAATATCTATAACATAAACTATGGTTGATTTTGTGTGCTACCTACTTAACTATGAATAACTAGATTTATATCCGTAGAGGTGACCATGTGAACTATATGAGCCAAGTGATCTATTTATGGTCATGAGTGTGGAGTATATCCTTAGAGTGTAGTGTGAGATGATAAAAGTGATATAATATATGGAATGAGATATCTAGAGTTATCTCAATACTCTCTTGGGTTGACTAGTGTAAAGGTCAATCCACACAAATAGTCATTTATGAGTGTGGGTGTTACATCATCATCTAAAAAAGCCTACTAATCTATATCAACATCATGTATATATGGTAACTTAGAATTTACTATAAGGGGTAATTGTGATATAAGAGTCTCATCATCTTTAGTAGTAGAAGATGGTACTACTGTAAAAGTATCTATAGTTGGTGGAGTAATTGTGGAATCAATTGGAGCTAATGATACTAATGTTGGTGATTGTGGATGTGCAACAAGTGTCAGAACTATGATTGAAGGAGTAGATTGAATGGCTAAAGTTGCTATTACTGGTGGAATATCTAGAGATAAAGGTATGACTATAAGTGGAGTGAGACAAGTTCTAGTCTCTTTAACCTCATATGTATTCATCTGATTAAGATAAATGCAATGAGGTGGTGGTTGTACTATGAGATAAGGTGTCCCATTTGGAAAAATAGTCAAGATCACTCTATAGTTCAATAATATTTGAATGATTGGTTGTCTAATAGACATGTGTATAGATATCCCTCATTGAGAAAATTAATACATCGATGGAGAGTAGAAGGAATGGACCCCATAGTATGTATCCAGGGTCATCTAAGTAAAAGATCATAGTGGAGAGGAACTGACATGACCTAGAAATATGTAGAGAGGGTTTTGGGTCCTACCATGATGTCTAAAGTAATGGTGCCCAATGTCTATCATAGTATATCATCAAATTCTTGAATGTTATTATATGATTTTTGCATTGATGCCATATCTACGCCCATGGCCTATAAGAATGTGATATTACATATATTAAGTTTGAAACCACTATCAATAAGAACTCTCTTGATTGTGCTAGTTTTGACTTGAACTTGTATGAATAGTGGAAATTTTTGATCAATAAATATCTCAAGAGGCATTTCTTCACTATCAAAAGAAATTGTATCTTCTATAGTTTTTAAATTGTTGACCATTGATGAAAAATAAGAAGGTTCTAAATTAATAGGCATAGAAGTTTGAGTGAGTGCTTGATAAATATTATCCTTGAATACATTACCTTTTTAAATTAGTTATAATATGGAAATATTAGCTATAGTGTTTCTCATCTGATCAACAATGTCATATGCCTTGTATAAATCTACTTGTGTGGGTGGGTTGGGCCTAGGATGCGTAAGAAT
>JARHVA010003295.1:562500-572500 GCA_037957365.1 Torreya grandis | reverse complement strand
TATATATATACATACATATACACACACACAAACATATATATATATATACATACATACATTCATACACACACACACACACACACACACATAAATGTATATGTATATATGTGTGTGTGTCTATATATATATATACACACACAAACACACACATGTGTGTGTGTGTGTGTGCGCGTGCACGTGCACGCATTTGTGTGGGTGGGTGGGTGTGTGTGTGTATCCACTCAAAGGAATTATGTTTTTATCATTTGATAATGAGATATTTTAAATTATCCTTGAATTCTAGTATGAACTAAACTCCACCAAAATAAACCTAACATGTATTAATCTACTAAGATTCCATATTACACTCCTCTACTACATGGAGGATTCCATCCATGTAAGGATGGTATCATAGTTTGAGGTTTCCTTAGAGATCCACTTCTCAGAAAGAAACATTCCCAAGGCACATTATCTCTATCAAATAGGAGCTCACTTTTATAAGTGGGAAACATATTTTTCCCACACAAAACCTAAAAATCCTTTTCAATTGACCATTGTGATTTTATTATAATTAAAAAATTTATTCATCTCCAAGTTTTCTCAATATTAGGTGATAAAAAAATAAGGGTATTTATTCATGGAACTCATGAACTACACTAGGTACTAACCCACCCACTAGGATACACATTAAGCACTCAAAATTCTATATTCAAGGAAATGACTAATAGCTATATGAAAAGGAAAATTTTTTCACAAGGACACACACTTTTACTAAAAATCCTTCTCTAAAAATGTTCCTTGAAATCATCCCAAACTTATAAGCCTCGTGAGTCATATTTGATATGATTCCTTGGAATCCAATCCCTCTATAAGGACAAGGTCTAACATTCAATAATAACATATAGATAATTCTAATAAACTAATATATCTATAAATTATAACCTCATAAATAAAGGGGAAAGATAATACACAAGGATTCAAGGTAAAATTCACACTCCTAGATGAATATATAAATAACACAAACATAAAATAAATCCTTTTAGGAAATTAGATTTATAATAATCATGTAGGTGAAATACATGCACTCCTTATCAAGCCATAAAAAATGATATCCATAACCTCACAATATATGAAAGGTGTTCTATGGTTAAAAAAATGAGGGAGTTTAATCCCTACTTACCAACACAATCATCTAAGTAAGGTACCATATGACACTATATTTTTTATTCTTTTGTGCAACACATACTATATAAAGGAATAAATGTCCAATGTGAAATAAAAAGGGACTCCTCTAAAAATTATGATCATAATAACTTAGATGACAAAATATAAACTAAACTACAATGTTATTATAAACAAGAATGCATGTTTCAAAACTAATAGAATACTTCTACCATGAACAAATTTATATGAAAATTAGGCACACCCACTCAGAGTTTTAAGGATACTTATATTTATGAAAGGAACTAACCTATCATAAATTCAATAAAAATTCATTAGAGACACACTCAACTACTATCACCACCATAACATAATTATCTTCTTTTAGGAGATGAGGATGAAGCTGACTACACTCATATGAATTCATACTTTTTTAAACACATCAATCAGAAAGATGTTCCACAAGTCAAAAAGTATGCTCATACCTTCTAATTAATTAAGGATAACATGTCCCTCTAAATTATCCCTAACAAAAAGTTATTCTTTGAAGCATTGGTTGATTCCACACGAGGTTGTTCTTGACATAAATTACTCCAAGAAAAGGGTCCATAACCATAAAGAGTTGATGTCCATAATGTTTAGATATCAACATCGAAATTGGATTCCTATGTATTTGGTATTAAAAACCATGATAAAATAGGAAATCATACCAATTTAACATATTCATTACTTAATTAAGTCGATGATCACACCTACTTAGTGCTAAAATTACACAAAAGGTTTAAATTTTCATCTCCTACCACCACTAACACTAAATCTAAATGAAAATTAATCCATCACATGATAACCAATAATGCATAAATCAACATATAAAGGATACAAGGATCATTGGCCATGAGGATAGGCAAATTTTTTAATCCATATGAGGTTTACTAATAATGCCTTTTATGTGGAATCATCATAAGCTGAATACAATATTCTCCAATAATCCTATGTAAATAGATAGGTTTGAAGTAAAAAATAAGGATCTTGGTCACTTTCATAGAGCAAGGATGTCCCCAATGTCTTTATAACTCTATATTTTCTAGCAAGACAAGTCATCTAATGAAGAAGGGACTAATCCCTAATTCTACCTATAACTAATCACAAGGTAAGAGTTTGAAAATAAGGGGAATGGGATGGTATTACTAAGAATTCATCCCAATTAATTCCAAACATCATCACTCACAGTGATAGTAATAGTGAAAAACCATATAGTATAATCATTTTGAGTGGTGAATCTATGTTTGCCTAAAATGGGTGGTAATTAAACCTAGAAAATCCCATCTTGACCCCAGGTCCACATGAAACTCCAAGGTCTGGTCATGATAAAAAAATTGGTCCTAAGAAATGAATTATAGTATATCTAAAATAATATCTTTAAAATCCTCAAGGGTAATATGTGTATGCCTATGAAAATAATAAAATAACATAGGCCTATCATAAAATAGCTCACTCAGTAGCTAACGACCACTTGGACCTCATGGAAATGTTTTCCTCCCATCACTATTATGGATATTATATTCTAAGCCTTCACTAAAACTTATATACTCTCTAAGGTGGATGAATTCCCAATAAGTCATGATTTAGGTATATGAGGCATGGATATCAAAAGGCCATGCTTAAATGTTGAGCTTCTGTATTAACAAAATATTTCAAGTCAAAAGATAAACTCTTCATAGGTATCAAGTGATACTATCCAATTGTAGATAATATTATTGAGTGCTCACCAAACATTTATTACTTGTCTTGAAGAGTCTATGGTCACATGTCTATTGGGTCCTATGAAACTCTTCATTTGTACTATGCCTACCTCCTTAATGAGGCATACCACATAATTGAGTATATACATTTGTTCTTTGCATATGAATTGATACCAAAAAAATTCATATATCCAAGAATTCATACCATGTTTTCATACAAATATTTCAAGCTCAAAATTTCACATGATGAATTTCTCACAAAAATAGGCAGATTTTTTAGAATTCAAAATGCCCATTCTACACAACCAAATTGCCATTAGGCTAGTCATATTTGTGGCATGAATCACATAATGCACCAAATTAAACATACATATACAAAATAAATGGATTAAAAAATTCAAGTGTCTACATGGTTGTTACATAACCATGTTAACCACACTTTATCTAGTCATCCCATAATCCCTCCACTAGTTTATAGATTCCTATGCAGACCTAATAGACCCCATGACCCTAAGGCCTAGATTAAACACTCACTTGAAATGAGGTGGGCTTAATAAACCATTTAATTTGAAAATATGACATAATTATTAATTAGGTCCAAACAATAACAAAAACAATTGTATCCCCCTTGATGGGGCCATGAGTAGATATATGCATTTCAAGTTTCTCATAGAAAGCCTCCATGTCACCCTAGCTCTGACATAGGTGACAAAGATGTTTAGGGAGAATACTTCCCTAGTGAACATAACTAATTAAATATATTTAATTGATATATAATGTCAAGAAGGGGTGATATCTCAAATCATAGAACATTTTAGGAAACAAGGGGTCCCCTGGGTATCTCCCTCTAACTTATTTGTATGTTAGGAGAAAATCCATTTAGGGTCTTTGAAACCTATATATTCCTATATCAACCTCTCAAAGTTAAAACATAAGAAGGATAATTCAAAATATAGTTATTGTTATTCTCATTATTCTTTGTTCTAGAATGTAAATGTTCCATAAATGAGTGGGGTTCCTTAAGGGTCATCTCACCTATGGGGATTTTATGAGCCCGCAATCATCCATTGAGTAAAAAAGTGTGCTCTTTAAAAGATAAGGTATAATATGTCAAAATAATGGCTTTAATTATTGAAACATATTTCATGATAAAAATTACAAAAAACTAAGGGGGTCCTTATTACACCATCCCACACTCGAGCCACCCAAGTTCCTTAAAAAGGGTACATAAAGTCATAATGCATTGGCCTTGAGGAAAGATGCAAGTTTAGCCTAAAATAAGGTCACTGACTATTAAAAACCACCTATGCAAATAAATTCAACCTAATTTTAAAAAATAAATAAAATTGTTCCATTAAAAAATAATAGGTCAGCTACATTATTAATTGGATTTATATTATAACACAAGACTGATGATTATTTTTAAGAAATAAATTTAGAAACTATAGAAGGATTGATTATAATATTTTAGTAAATTAAAAACTTACTATTTTATAAAGTGACCAACTTGGAATTAAAGCATATTAATAATATAATCAAGTATATACTAATTTATAATAGAATAAAAATATCCAAGTTTAGTTTCTCATGGGGAGCTCTACCAACTCATGATCACACTACTTCTAGCAGTAATGGATCAAGCCTTGGTTTGATGGCCCTATATACTGAATGCCACCACTACTCAATATATTATCCACCACCTACTTGTCCCTTATAGTTACCTCTTAGATTGGACATGCCCACAAGATGGTTTTTTGTTTTAATTCTCAATGGTGGTGGCTTTGATAAGGACAAACCACCTCAGTGTCATAAAACTCTAAAACATATCTCAAATTTGAGCTCAGCCCTTTTGAGCTTCAATCCAAATTATGGGCCTTGTGGCTAACTTAGAATATCATAGAGTTTTTTTATTATATCCATCATTTATTGGCTTAAAATTATCATGAAATCCTATCAACATTCACTCTACAGTGTCACCACTTTTTCCACTCCTTAGGAAGCACAAAAATCACATGATACATTCTATTCTTCAAGTGGTTATAAGCATTTTCACTTGATAAGACACTAATGGTTAGAATAGTGACCAATTTTGTTTGATTTTTTTGGCTTGGTTATGGTCACTTGAGTGACCAACCACTAGTCCCATCCCTTCAAAGGGGACAATGCCCTATATTTTAAGGGCCCATGGAAAAAATTACCCTACAAGGTAATTTTTTTTTATAAAATTCATTATGTGTGCCTTGTATCACTAAAATTTATGAAAATATTATATGTATTTTTAAAAACATGAGTTTCAATTTAAAATTATTCCAAACCATATTATGACTTCAAAATTGTGTCCAAAATTTTATTCAAGTTAAGCTAATTTTATTAAGTAATTATGGGTAGAATTATAGTTTATCTTTAAAAATTCATAACTTTCATTCTATGACCCCAAAAATTAATCAATGAAATTCTAAAGATTTGTAGTAGATTATATTTTATGAATAAATTATTCTAGGTAAAATATGGTGAGTTTTATTATTTAAAAATTTTATAAAGAAAACCAACCCTTTAGGGCCTAAGGGTTTTTAAGTAATATTGACAAATAAAAGTAAAATTTAGATTTTTTATTTAAATTACTATATTAAAACCAAAAAGATAACACTTTTCACATAATATTTTTAATTCAAGTAAATCAAAAAAATAATAAGGTCCTTAATTTACAATTTTTTCTCCTTGTAACAAGGACTCAGAAAAGTGTCACAATAATTTCAAGATCAAATAATTTTACATTTATATTTATATACACTTCTAAAATAAAATAAATCATATTTTTCATGGCTTCTAACATCCAGTAAAATTTATAAATAATGTGAAGGATGAGAAATAAAAACTAATCTCCAACTCTATGTCCCCAAAGAATATTATTGACCAAATCAAGGTGGGCTTCATCTCACATCCATTTACAATCATTATTTGACTTGCTTAGGTACTCCTGAGTCAATAAATCCCAACCCAAATCATCACATAACTGCACAATCTAATTAAATAGTGTAGAAAACACTTAACTACACATACACAAGAGAATAACCATTTTTGTATCAACATGTCAAAACCAAAAATAATATAAGGATAATCTCTTTACAATAATAATAAACACAAGGGATATAAAAAAATTCACATTTATTTTTTTAACAACAATCAATCATTTTAATCTCTTTGTTATAATAGGGTAATTTACCTTAGCTAAGCCCTACATTTAAGCACCAAATTAAAGAGCTGATGTAATATATATACAAGGTTGGGTCTAAGTGGTAACGATACCTTGCCACTCTCAACAATTACAATAATATGAAACCACTAATGGGGTTTTCAAAAAACTCCATAAAAAGGGTATTAAAACACATGGTAAATTTTCTAAAATTATTCAATAAGAAGGCCATGAGCACCAATAATTACATCAAGACAACCAAAACTATATTTTAAATAAGAAAGAAGACATGTGAAATAAAATTAAATAAGTTAAACCACACATGTGAGGATTCCATGACTAGGATCTTACCTTATGTTTGCAAATTAAAATATTGTTGCCATCTATGTTTTAATCTTCTTATATCAAACCACAATATCAATTCAAAAAATCACCAAATAAAAAAAATTCATGGAAGAAGATATGATAAATAAAATTAATTGGACTAAGCAACAAATTTTAAAATTCCATGATTAGGATATTAACTTGTGTCTACCATTTAAAATAATGTATCCATCCATGTTGTAATATTTTCCCCTCAAACCCTAATATCAATTCAACAAATCACCAAAGATAAATTAATGCAATGAAATAAGAGATAAGGATAAAATACTAATGATGTAATTAAATATTGAAATAATAATAAAAATAAAAAGACCTTCTCAAGTGAATAACTCTCACACTTACATAAATTCCCCTAGAAATTTACCCAATTGAAACGTTACATGTGTCCATATCTTTTCCAAAGACTTTCCCCTCAAGTCTTCCTCTCTAAATATCACCATTAAAAAATGAAAAATGTCTCTTGAAAGTACCATGGGCACCATTCCTATATTATTACACTTTCACTCACAACTCTTACACTTCATTTATTATCTCTATAGTCAAGGCATTCAAGAGGGTCAAAGGACATTAAAAATCAACAATATGCAAAATATATTCTATCTAACCCATCTATATATTTGATAGGTATAATTGAACAATTAGGAAATTAAAAACCTATCTAACACCCCTCCATAATTGTCCTTTATTATCAAAATATTAATTTTGATAGTGTGCATTCATAATTAATCTCTAAACCTATCCCAAATTCTTATAGAATCTTAAGTGTTAACGGTCAAAAGTGGAAGAGGTTATAAATAAGAATAAATATATTAAAACTATATATAATAAAACTTGAAAATAGTTAAATGCATAAAAAAGGCTAGGAAAAATATCAACACATTCACCTTATTATAGAGAATAATGGTTAATAAATGTTCCATGTAGTTCAAGTTACTTGACTTTGTCTCTCTATAGTCTTGCACATCATTATGCACATAAAACTACTCTATCCTAGAGTATCGAAATCAATTAAACTTAAATTTTTTTAACATGTATAAACATGTAATGCATACATGAAATAATCACCAAAATCATATTATCTCAACATATCATATTATTAATAATAAATTTTTAATTATCCATTTTACTAAACAACATAATATCAATGTAGGAATACAACAAATTTATTTAAATGTATAAATCAGGCCTTACACAAAAATTGGAGAAGATATGTAATTATCTTAATTATAATTTATACAATGTACTGTATTCATCACTATTCCTAAAATAAATTATTTTACTCTCTCTAATTGCTTAGGTAAGGAAATAAGAGCTCAAACCTTATACAGATACTAACTAAATATTAGACTCTTGAAATAACTAATTTTGTCTAGGATATATTAATTTTATCTCAATTTATCATGTATGTTTGTTCTACCTTAAACCACTATTAAATTAATTATATATACCTATCATGTATGTTTCCACCCTTAGTCCTATGTATTGATTCTTATTTTCCTTATCTTTTCTTTGAAACCCTAATCATACTTTTGATATAGGATGACCATTGAAAATAGATTTTTAATTTGGGTTAGATAATCCCAACCACTCCACACTGAGTTAATAAAAATTTATTACATTCTAATACTTAGAATGTGGCTCAAACCACATATTTTTTCTCATTAATATGGATGTGTGACCATTGTGAGCATGCTATAATGTAATGTAATGTTCATATTTTAATAACTGACAACATAAAACTTTGACTAACATTTGTATTCAAAATTAGATTTATGGATATTCCTTTAATTGATTTTTAAATGTATGTGTTTTTTTGATAATTTCTCAAAATAACATTAATTTGTCTCTCAATATGATTTCCAAGTACTGACTAAGTGAGTATGATATTAGGATTGATTTGTATTTATAAATAACTCAATATTTTCCACTATTACTGACCCATAAAATGTGTCTAAAATAATTTATTGGGTATATCTCAATTTAAAAAGTATCAATTGAAAGTTATTAAACACTAATGGTAGAAACAAACACCTATGGTAAAATTGTAACTACTCAATTGTTGTCAAAATTATCTTAGGAGTGAAAATCAATGATTTAATAAATGTAGAATGTATGATTGGTTATGAAAATTTATTAAATGAAGTATGGTGCTCATGAATCTATGTATCTAATAATTTTTTTTGGTCATGTCACTATATGGGTAGGTAGATATGGGAAATTATTTACAAAAGGTATAAGTATGTCAAAGTGTGTGAAAGTTAACATTGCCATGTGTTTAATACCAAATTTATGTGTCTAAAAATGCATCCCCATTTATTATAGTATTTAATATGACATATTAAAAGGATAAATAATAATTTTGGTACTTTTTACTAACTACAATTGGTGTTGAACATAATTACCCAAATTTCCACTTGATCCCTAAAAAACATACAAGGAAACATGTATAGATCAGTGTTAATTCATGATAGGAGAGTTGAAATAATATATATAATTAAATTATTTTAAATTGAAAATTAAAGTAATGAATACACATTAGGGTATACGAACCAAGTTGACACATTTTTATCTCATTTGGATAATGCCATGGGGTGATTATTCCTTGAGGAGATGCAACCAATAAAAAAATATGTTGTGGAGTATTATTGCCTCAAATATCAATGTATAAAGATAAGTGGTAGAATTTGAGCATCGTAAACAAATCAACTACACTACTCTAAATATTATCATACCTCTTTTTTGGAACACTAAAATTGGTTCGTATGCAAAAGTGGAAACATGAAATAGTATTATATGTCAAGATAGAACCCTGAAATAGGTTTGTATGTTAAAATGGAATGCTGAAACATGTTTGTATATGAAATTAGATTGTGAAATGTGTTTTTATGTCAAATAAAATATTGAATCAACTATTATAGATAAACTTTAGATCCAAAAATATTACATATAACCATTATTCCCCATTGATCCTCAATGTATAAAGTATTTTTTTTTGCATGAACAACATTTATTCCCAAAATATAAAATTTTATACCTCAAAGTGATATAATTCTATCATATACTATCATAGTGTTTCGAATGTCTATAAAATTGATAAATTAGTTAAATATTCTTAATCTAACCCATATAATATATATCAAAATTTCAAAAAATATATTAAATGTTCCTCAAGGCTATGTATAATTTCCCACACACTTCACATATACCTTAATATATCTAACATATCCCATATAAATAACATAATCTAACCCAAAATGTGAAAAATATGTATTTCATAGCCTAAATGTCAATGATAAGCCCAATTTATTACCCTCATTAAATGGTAAACCTTTAACCTATATTGTGTATAGGGATATGTGTGTACAACTTGTGGCTTACATATATTTCATATTATATTCTATAATATTTTTATATTCTTAGTATGGTCATCTTATGAAATAAACATGGATAAGTGGAGTATATATAAGAGGTAGTTAATAGTATTTTGTCACCATATTATGAATTCTTATCTTATTGCATTATTCTATATTTTTTTCCCTCA
>JARHVA010003295.1:360000-557500 GCA_037957365.1 Torreya grandis | reverse complement strand
AATATTACAATAGTATTTCTACAAGTTGCCCATGATTGGTCATTGTGGAATTAAGTTCATTTTTTGGTTTCCCTCTTGTTGGAATTATATTTTCAAGGTAGAATTTATTTCTTTAGAATGTTCACTAGGGATGATATTCACATTTCTAGCTTTATGCTGACATATTATTTACCCCATTTCAGTGTAGGGATTTCATTTGGTTGGCCATCACTTGTCATTCAGGTTTCCTAATTTAATTAGTATCTATTGAAATCCATATACACCATTATTAATCATAGAGGGTTTGTGGGTGATAGTTTTGTTATTTGATCATTTTGTAGTACTAAATTATTGTAATTGTAATATATATTTTATTGAATGCCTAATTTAAATGTTTTTACTACTATGGTAGCATAATGGATTCCTCATGCTTGTGACTTTAGGCTTGTAATTGTATTGATATGTAAAATCTATCAAATTTTGTATTCTATAGTGTTTCATTTTTAATATGAGAAACATCCTTATTCAAGGATTTATTATATTATATTTCATCTATGTATTTGAGAACCTCAACCTTAATCATGATGAAATGTAAGTTATTGAAATTCCCTAGTGTTGGAAAGAGTTACCTAGGTGGTTTGGTAATGAAAGGATAAGAAAACCATGGATATAAGATGTATGAAAATGAGATAATTTTATTTAAATTGTCTCAACTATTAAGTTACATTATGTGAGGTGATTAGGATATTCTTTCCTATTGGTTAGTTATGGGATGCTTGAATCATGTTGAATATATTCATACAATTAGCAAACTTTATCTTGAGAACACTTATTTCTTAAGATATAAAGTGTATATATCATTTCCATATATTTATTCATACATGTAGCTAATAAGGTCATCTTATGTTAAGAAGTGCTGGAAACTATATTGTAAATGCACTATGTTTTGGCCTTGTGGGACTTGTTTTATGGTGTTATTTTTAGTGGTTTAAACCTCCACATTAACTTGTGAAACTAAATAAATGGATGCCTTATTTTCATAATTATACCCTTGCTAATTTGGAATGTTATACAAATGTGTTCCATTTTGTTGGTGTAATATTAATTATTATCAAATTGATAACCAATGAATCTATTATTATTACCTTATAAGGATATGAATTCAGCCATGATAAATAGATACAAATATGACCTATGGTTATCCTTAACTTAGGATTAAATGGAATCAACCATAAATAATTATTGTTAACTATAATTATGGGTTGATGCTCCAATACCAACGTGTTACTATTTTGGTACACTATCTCTTGATTTGTATGATTAGACATGTGCTAGAATTATGCTATGTAACAATTGAATATTCATTAATAAAGCCTATAGCTAGCCTAATATATGATGATTTAATTAGCTTAATGGCTCATCTGTTATTCAACTAAGTCATTACCCTTTTTGGCTAAATAATTAATTATTCCTAAGTTAAGGAGTTATAATGAATTATTAGTGTGAGGATCATATACTTACAAATTCATTAATATAATTATAATCAATCAACACAAGTAATATTGATACACTCTAATAGCCGGTGTTAATATTGTACCAAATAATAACCCATATGGTTGTGTTCAAACTCGCATAGTGGGACTATTTAGGATTCTATGACCTTTTATGCATTTGTATTATGGCTTGGTGGATGTCAAGCATTCATGTTGGCAAATTGCAATTTGGATATCTCATGCCCTAATAATTGTCTTCCACTTGTTGATCCATATGTGGTGGTATGGTATTTGGTAAATAATGGAGAATGGGTGAAATAAACCCTAAGATTATGAATCATAACATCATGGTAATTTGGGTAAAACCTGAAATGGTCCTTGATTATGGGAACATAAGGTTCTATGTTTATAAGTTTAGGTTGGGTCACCTTGGTGATAGATTGATGTTAGCTACTCATAGACCCTTTAATGTTGTAAGGTTGTATAAGCCAAAGCTTGGTTTTTTGGAACTTGGTCCCCCTTTTATGACATGTTGTACCTATTATGGTACCTCCTTGTTATCAAGTAGATATAACTAAACTTAGCTATAAGTTTACTCACTATTATGTTGAATCTTATCCTAAGTTAGTAACCTGGTGAAGGATATTAGAATATTTGATCAAACCTTCCTACCTCATGAGTTACCAATTCATAACCATATAAGGTTATTATATGCTTGTATTGGGTTGAGGATCCTAGGGTGGTTTGATGGGGACACCAAGTGCCTTATAAGGTTTGAAGTTTATTAGCATGGACCACACATTAATACCCCTTAAATTATGTTTCACACTTTAGGCAACCCCTTTTTATATGGAATCCTCTAATGATGGTCATCTTGACATAACTATATCATTGACTCAATTTTTTTATGGGTTATCTTCTAATCTTGTGTAGGTTTGTGTTGATGCATCATTCATGGTGTGATGATTTAGTGGACTCTTCACATGGTGCTATTGTGTACTTTATAAACAATTATTAAAAAAAATTGGGATGTTTCATCTGGTATCAAATCTTGTGCTTTGATTATTTTTGAATATAATGTTCAATCTCTTTCACTTATCAAAATTTAAGATAAATGTAAATTCATTTTATAACTAAGTTAAGTTTTATTTACAATTTAGTTATTACTAGTAATTTCTCTAATTAAGGGTTATATATAGATATACACTTGTATTAGTTATCAAGTGATTTGTGAATAAAGGATAAGGTTAGATTAGATGGTGCTTGTGTTGATCAAATCCAAAACTTGGGTGTCCTAATAAGTAGGAATAGTTACTCTTTAGGGCTATAACAACTTATGAATTCATTCAAGGGATGATTTAGAACATAATAACATGTGAAAAGTAATGTCAACATTTTTTCCTAATGATTTTCCCCAATCTAAGATGGGTTATGCACATGGTCTAGACTACATGTGAGGGTGTTGAGTGTGGTTGACTAAGAATCAATGAACTTATGATCTTTTACACTGTTTACTTATATGGGTGCAAATTTTGATTATGTAGGTAATACAAGATGTGTATACACATGAGTATATCAACCTATAGTGGTGATATCTATTGTGTTCAAATTGGTGTTATTGTATGACACTAGGATGTTGGAAGTCTATTTTTTCCATAATGGTCTTAATCTCTACCTTTGTTATGGTTGGGTTAACCCTTCCCAATTTTGGTTGCATTTGAACAAGCCTTAGTTTTCAACTATTGGCCTTTATGATTTGTTCAATGGGAGATAAGTGGTAAAGAATTCACCCTTAGAATAAAGGGTAATAGTATTTGGTATATTTTGATGGGTTATATGGGCATTCCATCACTAGAAACTTAGAACATTATGACCCTAGGAGGACCATGGATTTGACTGTAACCTAGATGTCTATATTGTGTATGGGGAGTTAGTCTTTATGGATGAATCAATCAAGCTTACATTTTACTATTATTAGAGGAATGTTTTGAGCCTTTGAGGAGCTAAAAATCATGAATGGTGGTGATGACTATTTCTATCCCCATGGGTAAGACTACTATAGGTTATTGTTAAAAAAATTGAATATCTAGTTTTGTTTGTTTTAAAGAGTTCAATGATGTTGGAATTGAGAAACTAGCATGCCCCTTATAAGTTACATGGATGTAAGTTAATTAATAATGTCTCCATGGGTTTGATTTGTCCCTAGTTAAGCAATGTTGTTGAAATCAAGTTTCCTTTTAGGGAGCCATGATAGTAAAGCTTGGTAAAGGTATGTTGAATTGTTGCATGTATGCAACTATTTTTTTCACACCTACATGTTTATAATGGTTTAGTTGAATAATTTTCACCATGATAGAGATAAAACATAAATAGTTTTGTAAAGCATTTTTAGATTCTCTATGGTTTGGAAAGAACATCAAAAGGCTGATCCTTGCTTATTTTACTCATTTTATTAGCACTCACTGTGGATAAACTATGAGTTTATCTAGCTATAAATTATTGATAGCTAAGAGAAGTAATGGTTAATTTTTACTTGGCTTATGCATTATTGCACCTAATGGGTTACAACAAATAAAGAAATTGCTAAGTAGTGTATTTAACACTTGGGAACATTGTTTTGTTCTATGTAATAGAGTTTTAATTCAAATCTGTATTAGGTTCTAGGTTGGAGACTTGGTTATGGTTGGATAAATTGAAGCCATGGTACCCTAAAATAATATAAGTATTATGCATCACAATACTAAGGTGTTGAAAATATATATATTCAACTGAATTTGGGCTTGGTTGATATGTGATTTTAACCCTTCAATTGAAATGAAGGAGCTTTTGGTTTTGTCACTCAAAATCCTATAAGTTATTGAGTGTGAAGATATATATTTTTATTCCATGATGATGTCTTTTGATCATTGCTATGTTTTAATCCCATAAGGTGGTGGTGATGCCCTAGTTATGTTTCACATCTATGTGATGATTATTTTATTTTTAGATTTAGGTTTGGCATTCATAAGGATGTCATGGTACTCATGGATACACACACACACACACACACACACACACACACACAACATCCATGAGGATGTATTTTATGATTATAGTTATATTTTGGTTATGAAAACTATGATATCCATGATGATTATGTAATATTCACCTAGAGCCTATGTTAATCACATCCTTTCCCTAATATTATATTGCATTAAAGCAAGAATTTCTAGTCAACTTTTGACTTGTTGACACAAATTAATTCAAAGGATAGTGATAGAGATTTTTGTTGGAATCATGAAACCATATTAAATGATCATGTGTAGATTGTATGAGCAGGACATTTTATTATGATTGAGGTATAATACTCCTAGGATGTCCAAGGATGTATTTTAAGCCTAAAGGTCCTAGTGGGTGAATATAACTTACTTACTTGAGCAAGTGAGCAAGTTTTAGGGATCTCTTAATGTTAATGGGTAGTGTGAGCCATCTAATCCATGAGGCATGAACATGGTTAGTAACCTTCCAAGATTTATGGAATATGATGGAACACACCCTTCTTGGAAGGAAGTTGTTGATGGACTTAAGATCCCTAAAATTTAGCATGATGTTATATGTTTGATATTATATGTCATCTTGGATGACATTTGGACATCAGGTAAACTGATGAGGACCATGGACACTTTTACTTCACTTACCTATGTGATTAAGTGGTGTGATGTGAAAAATACCTTGGCATAATTTAGTGAACCTCTAGATCCTCATGTGTGTCACTATATTATATTCCCTTCAGTGAATGTGAATTGTTGTGTGTACACACATTTTACATTTTTTGATTTTGTTAATCATGTAAACTGGTAAATTCTTATTTTGTATGGATATATTTGGTTATGAACCTCCATATTATCATTGAATGTCTATATTATTTATGTGGATTATTTGATGATGTGATATGAGCATGAACCACCTTGTGAGGTAAATTTTCTTCCTAAATAAACCTCTTTTAATTAAAAATATGCCAAGGTTTAATGATTGTGTTATTTAATGTGATCCCACATCACTTCTCTAGCATTGAGTTTTGATGCAAGTAGGAGGTTTAGGGTGAAGAGAACACCATGTTTATGATTATTAGACCAAGTATAGGATGGGGAGTGGAGTCTCACATAGGTTGAAACCCCACTTCTCCCCTTTGTATAAAGTAGTTGCTTGATTCATTTAGGTTGTGCACCACAAGTACAATACGATGGTTGTGAGATATTAGTGCATAATGGTCACCTACATGATTTATTTTTCCTTCAACCACAGTTTTTAGGTTTTTATACAAATAACCTTGTGAAATATCTTTATGTAGCCTTGTAAAAAAAACACTATTTGGTCTTAAAAATTGAATTTTTATAAAAAATTAGCAAGACTAAACTTGTTGAAATATAAGTACATATTGACTTGTAAATTCAAGTATGTTATTCATATGGTAATGGTTGAATTACCTAAAAATAATATTCTCATATGAATATTATAATTTATTGACATGTGTTAACTGGTAAGTGCAACCATGTTGTGTATGAGGTATTATTGTACATACCTAATATTGTTTTTCAAGAATATATTTTTCTAATTGCTTAATCATGGCTAAAATGCATGTTGATTTTATGATCAAGAGGAGAAATGTTAAATCTTGATTAGGTGAATTTTATTATTTTTATGTATTTATTTTTGCTAACATAAGGTAAGTGCAGTGAGATGATGGGATTTTAATTATTTTAAACATCATGTGAGCTCATAAAATTGTAGATAACATGAAAAAAACCTTTGGATTACATGTGAATACTAGTATGGCTTCTCTGATGTTTGGGGTGGTTGGTGTGGGATGCTGCACTAAACCACGAATGGTAAATGTTTAAAGATAAATAACTATGGTTTGATGGATCTATGCTCTTATTGACATTCTTTAATGAATGTTACTAAAAAGGTATTCATGCATAACATGTGTTGTGGAAATCATAATGGTATGGTTGTTGTTGATTTTCATTCAAGAATGAATGAAATAAGTATGAGTGAAGCATACTTTATATGGTGGCAATTCCATGTACCTATATAAATGATGTGTTGTTTAGTATTTTGTATAATGATATTAGTTTTATGAGTCTTTATATATATAGTTATATAACTTAAATTTTTTAGGGATACAACACCTCAAATCTAAGGATATTTTGAAAATCTATTATGTTAATTTTGGGAAACTACTATTGAAGTTGGTAATTTTATGATAATAATTCCTCTTAGTGAGGAAAAATCTACTAAAAAATATTTTTCTATTAAAATTTTGGTCTTGTGTTCATGGCTAAGATGGAAGTCATGTTTATGTATTGTTTTGTTTCAGCAAACAGTGGTGAGCTTGTTGCTTAAAGAGTACTAAAAACTATTTTGTTGTTAAATATTGAATTATATTTGATAATTTCAGCCTATGATTCATATTTTTTATTAAATTGATTGATCTTATAGCTATATAGGTGGATGGAAATTAGGTAGAATTTAGTGGTACTGAGTTAAAAATAGCAATTCAATGATAAGCTCACCATAATAAGGTCAAGTTTATGATAAAATAACTTATTGATTTAAGTGTTCATATTTATCAAGTGGAACCATGGCCCTATGAGGCAAAAAATCTAGATTTTTATTTATGATTTGAGTTCTATTATTATAAAATTTCATATTTGGTATAGGTGTGTGTAACACCTCATTTTGATCACCTTGGCTTTATAAAAGGAAACCAAGTTGAAAGGATGATTTTTTAGCCTGGTTTAATGAATGGAAAGATTATCCTAAAGGTAGCATATGGATTTTAGCAAGGCAAGGTTGTGTATTTACTCAGATTTTGAGTTTCTTAAATATTTTAGTTATACCAATAAGGTAAGCATATCACAATATTTTTTTATTTGGTTTTAGACTATGTAAGTGCATAATAAGCATGACTATTATATTGATAATAATTGTTAAAGTTCATCAGTTTGGTCATTTATATTCTTAATCTATGTATTGATTCTTTTAATTTGTGTGCACTTTTGAAAATATGTATAAAGTCCCTTTTAGCATAGCATGAATCCTAATTATGAATTTGTCACCTGGATGGCTCATCTTTAAGGGGGGAGGATGTCATGACTGCACCAATTGGTATCATGGTATAATCAAGGGGCCAAGGTCCAGTGTCATGTTATTTAATTACAATTAGAATTGACCCAATTATTTATTTTTTGATTATGTGTGTGTGTGTGTACATATAAAAATATACATATGGCCAAGGGGCCTATATATGTTTTACATGTGTATATGTTCAAAATAAGATCCTTTTCTTCAATATTTGTAAGTTAGTGTGAGATGTTTTAAGATATTCATGCATTCCCAATATTTGATCTAAAGTGGGATGATGAACATCTAGCCTTGATATGAGTGTATATTTATATATAAAGAATTGTGATTATCAAATTTAATTGCTAAAGTCAGTGTTGTATTAATCCAATGGCTTAGGCTTTTTGAAATAAGCATATAAAGTTTATTAAGGGAATTTAATTATCTCAAACCTGTTGCATGGTCTTGGAAAAGGAATCTAAGCTAAGGTAATGTGTGGCTTCAATATTTAATTATTGTACAAATAATTTTAACTACTAAATTTCAACTTATTCTAAGTTTTGCATTATTAAATGGTCTTTGGAGTGGTATGTCATTAAATATATGCCTTATTTTATTAATTATTTATTAATTATCTTTTGTGTAAGGGTGAGGTTGTGCATTGAATTCCTATGTGGCAAAGGCAAGGGAAATTAATGGAAACAATGTATTTCCCCTAACTGCTAGCTAATGTAGAGTTTACCATATTCAATTGGAAATAAATATCAATTGTATGTTAGAAACTATGTTTCATCCTTAATTTAAAATTGAATGTGGTAAAAACTTTATAATTTTTAGCCACGTCCCTCTCTAATGCAAAATTTTATGTTGAGTGTAACTTACTTCTATTTTTTATGGACTTCACGAGAGATTAAATTTCAGCATGAAACAAAATTATTAGGGTTGCATTAGCTTCTTTTGTGGTTGTTAATTATAGAAGATAATAGGAAGGGAAATGATGGACTGGGGAGATCATGGGGAAATTAAAAGGGTCATATACCTGCATGTTGGGGCCATAGTGCTAGGCAAGGAGGAATAATGGAAAGAAGGATATATTGGGGAGAGACTAGGTGGATGGCTCAGAGGAGAAAAATAGAGAATAATGGAATGAAAGGAGGTAGAGATGGGTGTATGGGTTTTTAATGGAATTTTTGTTGCTAGTGTAGCATCACCATGGGAGTAAAATTCAAGTTTAAAACCTACATACATTCTTCAGGCATGTTAATCCCTTCTTTATGTATATTGTGTTAAATAGATTTTGTTTTAGTTTTGTAAAGCTCTTTTGAGAAGCCTTTTGGGGAATACACCCATGTTGGTATGTTTTTCCATATCCACATTAATCTATGTCATGATTGGGTGCAAGAGGTTTGTATAGATAAAATTACATGAAAACCGTCTTATTATGTTTTGGGTTTTCTAAATTAGTTAGATGGTTTCTTAAATTTAGTATGCCAAATGATTATATGGTTGTATCTAAAATGATTTATGAGTGGTATTATATTAGGGAAATTTTATTTATTACATATCTAAAGTTGAGGATTGATTCATAAAATTTAAATGCATTTTTTTAATATGTTGATGATATGGCAAACCTTTCCCAAATCTGGACATTACCACTTGGAAGGAAAACTAATATGGTTAATTATAAAATTGATGATACACATACCCATGTTGGATATTCTTCTTGAGAATATAATTTAGTAGGTATATTTACATTTGACTGCATTGTATTCCTAATGATACCTTCATTGAATCCCTCCATAATAATTAAGAACTCTCATATAGCTCCACATGTAATATTGAAACCCTATTGGCATATACTCCCACTTAAATAAAAATAGTGCAATTCATGAATTTATTGTTGAGTTGTGTTTACTCCATGTATGAAAAGATTGTAGCTTTAATTTTCAAGTATGAAAGCTAACACTAGAAATTAACATATAGGTTGATTTAACTATTGAGAATCCATAACATGTTTATATGGTCATAGTACATGTTTCTTTATTAATTACATCATTACTTGTTATTATTTTCATTATGGTTTATATGGTTGAGTATGAAAGTAGGAAAAAGTGAAAAACTAGGGTATGGCCACTTATTTATACTTTTGTATGGTATGACATAATTGATGTTATGTAGATATGTTGAAATTGCTTTTGTTGTATTCTTGGGTTCAAAATTTGATTTTAGAAGGGAAGGTTATTAGAGGTTATTATTGCAATGATAAGTGGTAACATTTATATTTTTCATGCTCACATGGCTTATATTTGACATTATATTTCCTTTATTAGTGGATAAAAATGCTTAAGATTTTATATTATACAAGAGGAAATCAATTGCCATGTACTTTTAGTTCTGTCATTATAAATCTTGGATGGTTGCACTTATATGAGGAAAGAAACGAAATATTGAAATAATATGTCTATTTATGTTGAGATGATAATGGGAACTCTCTTGGATATTATATCCATTTATATGCTTGTATATATGCATTTTTTCCCTTGCCTTACAAAAGCTACATGAGTTTTCATATTTATGCTTGTTTTTAAATTCTATGTGATGTTTTGTGATTTAGGAATCTGACTCAAGAGAGGACGGTTAGTATGGTGTTAGTTCTAAAATGAAATAAAGATGAAGTAAACACACTAATAGCATAACATATCTAGGCCTAGACACTAGGGAGAGCTTAGTTAATAAAATCAAATGACAAGCACAACTAAAAAGCAAGGAATGAAAACACAAGAATTTTTTTGCCTTCCTTGGATGCTCCAAATTCCTTTGTAATGGTGACTTTCTCAGCTTGTGATTTAAGAGGTATTCTTTAATGGAGTGTGTCTACCTTCATATCCTCTTGGCACCTTTGGCTTATGGCTTGGCTTGGCTTAAAATCAATTTGGCATTATAACACTAGTTACTTGAAGCTTTTTGGAACTAATACTGCATTACAAATTTGCACTAATTAGGCTCAGAAATGATTTTGTGAGGCCTCCTATTTATATATTTTGGATTTGATCAAAATAAACCTCAACCATCCATCTCAAGATTGAGATGTGTGGTTGAGGATTAATTCAATTTTTGGAATTAAGTTTGTAATTATCCTCATCATGGCATTAGAAGAAGGGGAAATTAAGAGGCATGGAGGGCATCATAGAAGGAATTGATGAGGTATGGAGGGAATCATGGAAGGAATTGATGAGGCATGGAGGGTATGAATCTTAATATTTGTGGCATTTATGGTCTAGGAATGTCTTCCCAAGAAATGAGGTCACTTGATGATGTAGATATTCAATATTCATTTCCAAAATAAGTTATTCAACAATTTTCCATGGAATTATTGATTAGGCCTTGATTTGGGTTAATTAGCTCTTAATCATGATTAAGAAATTTGTGCACAAATTACTCAAAATGATCAGAATGCCTTGTTATTGGTCTTAAGTTTGACTAGATTGGAATTGGAAGTCACTATCAAATGTGTTAGATGTGTATTCCCATTTAGGATGTTGCTAACAACAAATAACAAAGGCACAAGTCTTATGCAAAATATTTGATAAGAAAGAGAAGTCTAGAGAACACAGGTATAAATTTGGCATTTTGACTCAAAATGAACTGATCAAAGTTGGCTAGCCCATCAATTGCATTACCCCATTTAGGGATAGTCTAGCCAAAATTGGCACTTAAATATATCACTTTCACATAATTTTGCATGTTTTAGTATTTTTAGGCCAAATTTTGCATTTTAGATAGAAACTAGTGAAAATCTTGATTGGGGCTTATTGGTGGCCAGTTTTAAGTGTCTATAGTTTGCCCTTATTTGTGAAGGCATTGCAATCTATAAGCACATTAATGTCTTCTCAATGAATGAAAAGTTCATGTATGTCTATAACTAAAATGATGATAAACTAACTATATGATGCCCCCTTAAGGGAAAAATTGGCACAAGTGGGTTGATGAATGGTCCCTCACAAAGAAATAATCAAAATGAGGGGACCATAGAAAGGAAATATGATGGGGTGAAAACATAATGATATTGAAAAAGTAGTCAAAATCATTGAGAATGTAAGTGGAATGGAGTACAATGGTTTTCCCAAAGGTGGTTATAATCTTTGTACCCTAATAGAGGCAACATGCTATGATAACACAATGATTTTCCCAAAGGTAATTATAATCATTGAAAATATGGAGTTGCCCCAATTAGGACAGACAAACAAGATAATAACATGTCCTAATATAGGCAAAAAAAGTAAAGTGGTGACAACACAATGATTTTCCCAAAGGCAATTATAATTATTGAGAAATTAAGGTGGGATGGTGTGCAATGATTTTCCCATAAGTGGTTATAATCATTAGACTAATAATAGAAAACATGATAAACTTGGTCGAGGATGATGATAACTTAACATAGAGGGTAATGATGAATTAGAACAACCTACTAGTAGGGAGATGCTTGTCTGAAATGATAAAGGTTGAAATCCTTTCATGGTTAATTACTCTTTTTGGGATATTATTGGGAGTGAATCAAGATCTCAATTCCAAAGAGATGCCACCATTGCTGAATAAAAATTTTGAAGCTGAGGTTTTTTGTAGCATGTGATGGTAGGCTTTATGATAAAACACCATAAAAACTTGGCCAAAATATGCATGAGGACTCACTCCCATAATCCAGTACCCAATAGAAAATAATGCACCAATAATAGAAACCATGATGACAATGTAAACATATGAATATATATAGATTCAAGTGTAAGTGTGGGCAAGGAATCACCCAGTGAACACACATAAACTGAATCAAGGCAACAATGCTTGAAAGCAAACAAATAGGCATACAAATAAATAAACAAATAATGCAATAAAAATCCTACAAACATTGCCCATAGAAAATAGGCAACAACTTAAAAAATGAACTAAATGGGGGAGTAGAAGAAAAGGAAGGGGGTGGCCAAGCTATCTCCATATGCACTAGGCAAGTGGATGTTGCCTACATAGTTTCATGGATGTAATATCCAATGAAATGAGAAGAATTGATAACTAAGGAAAAAAATAGAATGGATGTGATATAAGAATAGGAATGGTCTAGAAAATGGTAAGTGCATGAAAGAAATGGCCAAAAAGGATGGGGAAACTAAATGACAAGTGATTTGATTGTAACTTAGTAAGGGTTCCTAGAATCCTTAAAGCAAAGAAGTGGTCAATGTTTTTTTTTTTAACAATTTTTTGAAATTTTTTTGGGAGTGTTTTGGAGTGTCGTAACTCAATCAAGAATGATGAGACACTAAATTGTTTAAGATCACAAAATGGTGAAATCATGGCTTAGGTTGATTGTAAAATGGTGAGAGCGTTCGTACTTAGGTTGCTCAAAAAATGGTGAAAGCATGGAAAGGGTGATTGAGCTGACCTCAAAAATTATTGAGCACTACCTAAATAGTCCTAGAGTAGGACCTCAAGTCATTGTGGTTCCACAATTTTAGTGAAGGAATGTGACTAGTGCAGTAGTCAATTCAAACAAAATAGGCACATTTGGTAAAAAGACACAGTATGGCACAGGAAGTGGCAAGTTGGTATGTCAAATATTAGTGTTGACCTTAGTTTACCCATAGGTGGTTATAAATAGAACACAATGACATAGATCAAAGGTATTAATTTGCCTAAAGGTGGTTACAATTAGTAAAAATACTGGTGGTAAGAAAGAATAACAAATGAAGGATGCAACTACCAAAACTTCTATCACACTATCCCAAAATATGATCTATGTCTAAATTTCTTAAACAAACTAATGCACTAATTAGATACCTTGATTATAAAACTATGGAATGAATGAAAAAGACCAAGGTTAAATGGAAGGTGGATATGGAAAATAGGATGGATAAGAATAATATGTGTATAAAGAAGAATAGTGATAAAAAGGCATAACTAAAATAGTCCTTATAGACTATGCACCTTATCATTCAAGCATAGTACCACTTGAGATGAATAATATTCATTAGCTCTAGAAGTTCATCACCATCTAGTGTGGCAAGCCTATATGATCCTAATCCATAATTTTTAGTGATGATGAAAAGCCCTATCGAGTTTGGTTTGAATTTCCCTTTATGTTTCTTCTCAGCCATGGTATTCTTTTGATTTTTTTAAGAAAAAAATCACTAAGTTAAAATGTTCAATACTTCACACACGGATTATAGTGGCCTTTGAGTCAATTTTGATATGCTTGAAGCTTGTTAAACATAGATATGCATTTTTCATCAAGTAGATCCAACTCTTGTAGGTGAGCTACTTGATATTCATGATCATCCAAGACATTATTGAAAGAGATGCATAGTGAAGGAAATTTGACCTCAATTGGAAGGATGGCTTCAATACCATAAACAAGTGAGTATGGAGTGGCTCATGTGGGGGTATGATGATTGGTATGGTATGACCAAAGGGAAAGTAATATATGGAGGTGCCAATCATGATTGACATCATTTACAATATTTTTGAGAATGTTGACAATGGTTTTGTTGGATGCCTTAGCCTAGCCATTGCCTTGGTAGTAATTTGATATATAAAACTATTGGGTGATGTTGTATTCAGTACATAACTAATATACATCTTTTTTCTTGAATGATCCTCCATTATTAGATATAATGTCAGAGGGGATACCGTAGTGGTAGATGAGATGATTGAAGATGAATTTGGAAATTTGCTTTGTAGTCACATAAGTGAGTGGTATAGCTTCAACCCACTTAGTGAAATATTTGATAGTGTTAAGGATATGTTTATGGCCATCAGATGAAGTGGGTTTAATATTCCTAATGAGGTCATGTCCCCATGTATAAAATGGCCATGGTCTCAACATCAATTTTAGATTTTTTGTTGGGGTATGAATCAAATTAGTATGCTATTGACATTTGTCACATTTATTTACATATGTAGTGGCATCTACATCTATTGTAAGCCAATAATAACTAGTATGCAAGATATTTTTGGATAGGACTACCTCTCTATAATGGGCTCCATATACTCCTTCATAAACTTCTCTTAACACTGATGTAGACTGTGTCAAAGTTAAACAATGAAGTAGAGTTCCATCAAAACTACAATGGTAAAGGGTGGATCCAAGTAGAGTATAACAAGTGGAATGATGAATGAAGGTTTTGGCTTGTTTTCAAGATATATTAGATGGTTGAAATTTTTCATGAAGGTAGGTGTAAAGGTCTAAGTACTAGATATAATTAGGACCAATAATATCACAAATAATGGCAACACTTAAAGGTTCATGAGCTAGTGCTAACAAACTTTTGACAAGGAACTGATACTCTCTAGATTTATCTATTTAAAAGAATTAGTGAGCCAATAGTAGCCATGGCATCTACAGTTCTATTACTATCCCTTGGTATGTGCTCAAACTAAATGCTGGTAATTTTCTTTTTAATAGTATTGACCATGGCTTTATATCAAACTAGCTTGTCATCTTTGGTCTAAAAATGATCTATGACCTAATTGATGATTAACTAAAAATCACCATAAACTTGAAAATAATATATATTCCATGTATTAATTTTCAAATTCCTACAAAAAGTGCTTCATACTTGGCCATGTTGTTTGTATAAGGAAAGTTGATTCTAAATGATTTAAGGATTAGATCCCCCTATGGTGTAATAAACAATAAGCCTGCCCCTGATCCATGTGCAATGAATGAACCATCAAAGTAAAACTTCCAAGGTTGTTCCTCAAGGGGTGTGTCCATGATGGTCATGATGGATTCATTAGGAAATTGAAACATGAGTGGTTGGGTGTCAGTGAGAGCTACTTTAGCAAGTTGATCTACAAGAATTTATCCTTTGATGGCTTTCTGATTAACATACTCTATGTCAAACTCACTAAGAATCATGATCCATTTAGCCATTCTACATTTCAAAGATATTTTATATAGTAGATACTTGAGTGGATCTATCTTTGAAATGACCATGGTTTTATTATTCAACATGTAATGATGCAGCTTCTGAGATACAAAAAGCATGGTTAGGCAAGCTTTTTCAATAGGTGTATAGTTATGTTCATATGTGAACAAGGTAGACCTTAAGTATTATACATCATGATCCTTTCCATTTTCATCATGATGATCCAAGAGTGGACCCAGGGCATGATCAGTAGTTGATAGGTATAACAAAAATTACTTTCCTAACATAGGAGGTAATAAAATAAGTGGATTGACAAGATAGTATTTGAGTTATTAAAAAGCTATTTAGTAGTGATCATCCCAGTGAAATGCGACTCATTTTATTAAAATATATGTAAATAGATGGTAATTATCTACTAATTAAGAGATGAAACATTGGATTGACTAGATCTTACCCTACAAACTATGGAGTTACTTCAAATTGGTTGGTCTTGACATCTCAACTATAGCATGGAATTTAGCTAGATCAACTTCAATAACTCTATGAGACACGATGAAGCCAAGTAATTTTATTGAATTTACACCAAACACACATTTATTTGTATTTAATTTGACTTTATACTCTCATATTATTTTAAATATCTTATGCAACATTGTTGGATGGTTGGCCCTGGTCTTAAACTTTTCCAATATGTCATCAACATAGTCTTCAATAATATCATGTATCATATCATGGAATATGATGGTCATGGCTCTTTGATATGTATCTCCCACATTATTAAGGCCAAATGTCATCACCTAAAAATCCATTCATAAGTGAAATCATTTCATAACCTAGCATGGAGTCGATGATCATGTCTATATTAGGCAAGTGAAAATCATCTTTAGGACAAGCTTTGTTGATGTATTGAAAATTAGTACAAATTTTAATTCCTTTAGGTTTTTTGCCAATATTTACTACATTAGAGATCCATTCTAAGTATTCAATGGATCAGATACATCTTATTTCTAAGATTTTTTCCAACTCTTTCTTTAATAAGACAATAATTCAATGATGCATCTTATAGAGATTTTGTTTTACTAGTTTGGCATCAGGATTAAACACAAGGTGATTTAGAACCAAGGTAGGGTTTAATCCTATCATGACATAATAGGCCCATAAAAATATATCCACAAACTCTCTCAATAGAGCTGTAAAAATGTCACGTTCCTCCTTAGTAAGGGAAACACCTAATTTTATCCATTTTAGGTCTGATAGAGTCCTAACATTTACCTCTATTGTATCTTCAACTAGTAGGGTCAAACCATCTTCTAGGATAGTAGGTAATGACTTGAAATATTAAACTCTATTAGGTTCCTCTATTATGACTTGCTCTTCAGCTTTTCCTAGGCATTACGAATCTGAGTCTCCTAATGTGAGATTTGGCTATGTAAGAAAAATAGTCATAATTTCTTGGAGAATTTGATCAAATACTTGGTTTTGATAAAAATTGAACTTACATCCATAGGCAAGTTAGTTTTTGGTGGTCTCCTAGTATAAATTTGAAGAAGAATGAACACCCTCATCTAATGGTACTTGAAACAGGTTTTCACCACTAGACTAGCCTTTATCTTTACTTTTTCCCTAGTCAGAAAGTGCCTCAAAGAGATTTTCACTTTAGAACCTTAATGTTTTATTTATTTTTTCTTGGCTAAGGGTGTTCACTCATTATCCAAAATAGGTTATAGGATCCAATGTGATTGAGAATCCTAATTTATGATCTCCCAATGGAACATTGTCTCTAAGGCCTAAGAAATCATAGAATGCCTCATTATTCTAGAACTCATGAATCAATAGACTAGATTCTTGTTAGTCCAAATCTATCAGTTGGGGATAGTATAATGGTAATGGATTCTAATTAATGGCTTGGGTAAGGGTAAAAATTTCATTGTTATCAAACAAGTTGGTTTCAAATAGGCTATTAAAGGTAAGGCTATGATCAGACTCTACTTCACTATTAACATCATCATCACTAGTCATTGGTGATGGAGTTTGAATAAGATATGTGGGGTCACCCCCATGTGGTTTAAAACCAAGTCCATAAGATCTTTCATACTTAATCATGGAAATTAGCTTGATGGTTCCTTTTTGATTCGATTTGAGGCCTCTTCCGTCATAATTGTGACGCTCCATGATCCTATTGGGAATATGATACTTTGAATTTTTATAACAATCAGCTTGGTCATCATTGTATAACCATGATTAATCCCATTCAAGAGGGTCAGGTCCTAGGCCAAATGTTGGTACACATGTGATAGGTCCCTTATCTTTGTTCTTTCATTACCAATGCATATATGGGATGACCTTAGGTCACGCAAAGGTTTTTAGATTCTGAGGAAGATTAGCAATGTGAAATGTATCATGGGTCACATATTCTTCTGGTCCATTATCTAAAATGGTTAAATGATTAGAAGCTTCAAGAGGAAGCATGTGGGAAAGTGAATCCAAGGTATTAGGATCTATAAAATTATCTAATGAAGGATCAATAAGTATAGATTTTCCTTTATCTTGCTTAGAACTTGGATTCATACTGTACTGATAATTATAGCTTTGATACTCAACCTCAAGATGCTTTCAGTGATCATATGGATGTAAATATCCTAAAATATTCACTTCCATCTCTAAGTGGGAAAACTTGATACATTGGTGCAGTGTTGATATGACTACATGAATCTCATGTAACCAAGGCCTACCTAGAGGCATATTGTATGATAACTCAAGATCCATCACATGGCATAGTGTATCATGGGTTAAAGGCCCAATAATAATTAACAAACTAATGGTGCCTTGGGATTCTCTTTCTTAATTAACATAAGATTTGATAGTTATTGTTTCTTGTTGGAGATCTATCATTGTGTACCCAAGAAGCTTGATGAGCTTGAAAGACACTATGTTGAGGCTAGATCCATTGCAAATAAGGAAACATTTTGATTTATTCCATTATATAAAAAATTCTATGTATAATGGGTTATTATGGAGCAGGCCAAGGGAAGATATCACTTTGTTTGAATGTGACTTGTTGAGCTAGATCTAGGTGTCCAAACAAATCCTAAAATTTATGAGGGGATATGTCACTAGAAATATTGGATTGAGTCAAAAAATCATTCAGGATGTTTTTGTGGATTATTGACATCCATAACAAATCTAAAATAGAAATTTGTGTTGGTATCTTTTGTAATTGTTCCATAATATCAAACTTCTTGTCCTGGTTAGTAATGAATGGTTTATTCTAAGGATGAATTTTTGGTTGGATGATAGGCAAAGTGGTGGACGGTTGTGGGCCTAGGATAGTAATATTTGACCTCTAAGTTGTGATTCCACAATCAAGATTAAATATTGGACCATTATTGCTAACCAATGTTGGAAATGATGTGGGACCAGATAAGACGAGTCTCGATTGCCAGTGCACTTGCATGTGGTCACATGGTAAGAATGAGTTATCACTATAAGATCCAAAAGTGGAAGTCCTAGTTTGCTAGTTTGCTTGTATGCACTCAAAAGTTAAATAAGGATTATCCATGTTATTTGGCTGAATATTATTCTTTAACAATGGTCTAGGTTGATTAGTATTTGGTCTAAGATTAATGGAGATGGTATTAATTCTACCCCCTATAATATGACCTATAACCCTATTGTAATCATGTGCAACTACATGGTAGGTTTGTTGGTTGTTACCATTCTGACCTTGGTTTTATCCATTTTTTTTTCATTGTAGATTCTACTACTAATTTTGTTGATTCTATTGGTTTGGCCTTTGATTATGATATTATTGATTTTGCTACTACACTACCCAATATTGTTGTTTATTTTTCTATTATTATTGATTACCATGTTAGGGAAAGGGGTTTATATAGATCCCAAGAGTTTGATTATAAGTGGAATCACCATTATCCAATTTTATCTCCCCATTATCCAACATATTTTCAATTAAATTCTTGATTTGGACACATCTACGTAGATTATGCCCATTGACCCAATGATAGTCACAAAATTCATTTTCACAGTACCAATTAGGATAAGGAATGCCTTATAGATAATGTTTTGTTATGGGTCAACTAATTATATTAGTGACAATAATATTTAAAATTATAGACTTAATAGGTTCTCCTAGGTCACTAAATACATGATGTGCATGGATGGTTCTTCTAGGAGGAGGGGTTTACAATGGTAAAGACTACTGTATTTATTGTGGATGTCTTGGTTGTTGCACTTGTGACATTGGTTGGAGAGGTTTTTGGGTAGGATTAGGCTGAAAAGGTGGTGTATATGATGTCTACATAGTTTGGACATGATGAGATTTAGTTACTCTATTTCCCAAAACATTCTTATTTCAGTTGAATTGCTTTAGTCTTTCTTGATTATTGGCCTATGCCAGTTGTGATGATTGTGCTTGATTAGGATGTTTCTATTGGATATTCCCTTGATTAGTATAATTTATTTTGATTAATCCTTTATTTATGAGTGCTCACTCGATCAACAAACCTTTATCAATGATCTCTTTGAATGTATGTGCACATTGTAGTTCCAAATTATAGGCTATCTCACTATGAATTTTTTTAGTAAACATAGTAGCTAATTGTTTATATGGTAAAATATGGGTGAAATGGCTTGAAATGTCTCTCCATCATTTTAAATAACTTTAAAAACACTCCCCAACTTTTTGCTTTGCTTGTGATAGGTCTACTAATGAAATCTCATGCTCAAGATTCTAAGAAAAGTGTTGTACAAATTTATCATAAAGATCATCAAAGTATATTATAGAATTCTTGAGAAAATTTAAAAACCACTCCAAGGCTTGTCCATCCAATCTCCTTGGAAATAAAAAAAAAGGTATATGTCACTATATGTCACTAGTTGACATGCAACAAAGAATTTTGTCAAATGGACCTTAGGGTCACCTTTACCTTTGTATTTATCAAATTTTGGTGGTTCATATCCTAGATGAAATGTTATCTAAAAATACTCCATGTTAAATTGAGAGGAACACACATCATCCAATTTAAACTTTTTAGTCTACTTCCCCACTTGAACGGTAGTAATTACATCCTTCATTTGTTGTAATTCTTGGGATAGGAAACTAGATGGAATATTAGTTTGAGGGAGATATTGGTTTGGATAGATGGTTGGGAGGTCACAAGTGGAACACTTTGACCATGGTATGATGGAGACACCTATTAGGGTAGATTGGTTTGGTTGGGGAATGGACCAAGAATATGCATACATAGATTGGGATGCACTTAAAATTGCACATTTGGCTATGCCATATTTTGGTTTGGGTTGGCAATAAAGGTTTAACCTAGGGGATTTTGTGGTTGGGATGAAGGGATATAACTATATTATTCTTGTTATGGTTGAAAAGGGACATGCTTCCAATTAATTGAACCTTGTTGTTGAGTAAGAACTTATAGACCAAGACCTTGTCTCTAAATTTGTGGAACATTTTTAACCAATGGTTATCTAGTAGGTACTTGAGAAACATGGGGACCTCCTTATTACATGAATGCCTGTGAGGAAGTAAAAGTAGGTTATATATTTGGAATTTATCATTGACCAATATTTACATGTTATTGACTAGTCATTATTAGGTTTTAGACTAGTATATTAGTCTGTGATTGAAAAGGAATGTTTGTTGTTACCTAGAGAGGTGGCACATTAATTACCCCTGATTGAGGTGTAAATATATTTATCCTTTATTGAATTGATACACCAGACTATGTCTATTATTGTATAATACTAATTACTACTTGTTGAGGGGGAGTAGGATTAATCACATTCTGTCATTGAGACATAACATTCACCATTATTTGATTATCTAATCCTATAGGTTGTACACTTGAGGAAGCAACTAGTTGAGGCTAAGGTAAAAAGACTCTCATTCCTTAGTATGATGATCTACTCATGGGATTAACTATAGGAACATGTTTTTGGCTATTTTTTTGTGTGTTAGTACCACTTTGATCAAGAATAGATGCTAGTTGCACATTGTCTACTACGTTTGGCTCACTATTCAGTGTAGAAGCCAAAGATACTTCTTTAATAACTAGCATATGTATCAATTTATCTATCAAATAATTTTTTATAGATGGATCAAAACTTTGGTTCTCTTCTCTAACTAATTACATCAACACTTCTATTGAAGGTATTAGGTCAATGAGGGGCTTACTCAACATGTTCATCTGATTGAAATCATGTGCTAAATTTAGTTAGGTTTGGTATGCTATTTGTATTTGGTTAAAGTTATCTTCCATGATGTTTTTTCCTTGATTAGATACATTGGGGTCTTGGTACGTTGTTTGAACTAGAGCCATAGGATTGCTAGAAGAAGCCTATTGATCATAAATGATATTTTTGGGCACTCTTACTAGACTTGGTAAATTTTCATGGGGGAAGTCTACCAGAAACTTAGCCCCTACATCTATGTCCCTAACCAAAATCTTCTCTTTGTTCTCTAGAAAATTTTACTCAAACAAAAATGGATCATACGTCGAAGCTGTATTGGTAGAGTATGACTATTGAATAACTTTCTCGTCCACCATGGGTATTATATCTAAGTATTACATGGTTTGTTCTTGGTCTTATTCTGTGTAAGGTGGTGTGTTAACCAAATAGTTAGCTAATAGATCTTGGTTTTGTGTCCCTAATTGAGTATTATAAGAGTAATAAGAATCCATCTCATAAGCAATATTATCTTCATCGGGGTCTTGCACCATTTCTTCCTTCATAACTACATTTCTAATCCCTAGATTGTACATGAGTCCACTATGAGTGTAGGAATACATGTTGGGATCCATAGTCAATGCTTTGCAATAAAAGGTCAAAGAGTTCTACAAACTCTAGAAAGGACAAAATCTAAAACAAATGATGCCTTCAACTTGGTCTACATTTGTCAAGAGGATCAAAAGTTTTATGTAAAGATTTGTGAGAAAATAAGCTAGCCTAAAATATCTAATATTTCACTATTCACACAAATATTTAAGATCAAAAAATAAAAATGCCAAACTCTAAGGTTAAAGTGTTTCAAATCAGTCTAATCTAAGAATTTAAAAGTTTCTAGGTCTTTTGGCCAAATGTGGCATCAAAAGCTAGGCTCAAACAAGGCATGTGCTAGGAATTTTGGCCTAATGGCATCAAAAGATAGACTTTGAAAATAGATGAAAGTTTTAATATAATGGATTTTAAACACTTCTAAAAAACACTAGGCATTTGATTCTTGGTCATGAAATTGATCAACTAGGTATAAAATATGAAATAAAAGACAATTTAGCAATAGTTTATTTTATCATAAATAGTGTTATAAGACTTGGTTCTTTTGATAAATAGGCTAGACAAAGGTGAACAATATAATTGTACTTTAGATAAAGGATCAAAAGAGTACACTTGGATTGGTCTAATTTTGTAGGAACAAATTTGGAACTCTATGCAAGTGGGTCTATGAAACAAATTTTGATGTTATTGGGGTAGTTTAATGATTCTATACTACCCAAAAGGTGTGATAAAAAAGTTTGTTTTAAAAAATTTCTAAGGCAAAGATGTTTTTCCACAATTTTGATAGAATAGAAATACCTTTCTTGACTCAAAATGTTGTGGTATATAGACTTAAAGTGCAAGTGTTTAGCACAAAATGGCTTAAGTCTATCAATTGATGACAATGATTATGAGTCTTAAATAGTGTTCAACCTAAATTGGAAATTAAACCTAAGTTCCCTCCAGTTTAGTACAAATGGCAAACCCACTAAACACATCAACCCTATGAACTTATAAAGGTGTAATTACAAATTTAGATTATAAGTGAACGACTTAAACAATGTTGGTAAAGGTTTAGACTCAATTGGGTAGCATAATTTTTCTAAAGTGGATGATATGACTCTCAAGATTTTGATGATCTTTGAATAAGGAAAATAGATGATCTCACATTGGCAGCATAATGCCTCTTTATTCAAAGGAAAATTTGGACTATGTGTTTGGTTTGGATTATTTGTTTACACCAAGTTTTAACTCCTAACAAGACTTTAATCTAGGATAAGACCAACTAATTAATATCCCTTAGATCCTAAACTTACAATTTTGCTTGGTGTTGTTGGAATATATCAATATACATCATTTGAGAGGATATTAAGTGGTAATGGATAGTATTGTGGCATAGACCTTGAGGTGCACCTTTCACCAACAATAATTCTATGGTAAGTGGGGATTTATCTAAATTATAACAATTTTTTGAATGATCTATGGGAATTAATTTCACAATGACTTTTATGCCAAATAATGTAACATAAAAGCATGGATTTTAGGTCTGTATCACTTATCTTGTTGCAAAAAGGTCTAGTCATTTTTGAAACCACTATATCCTACTATTTGTTCAGTGTTGTTCGATGTCCAAAGTACCACTATGTCCTGTGTGTAACTCTAAAAGTGTGAAATGAAGTCAATGTTGGGAGATGAAACCCTAGGTTAAATCTTCCATAAATAAATTGTGGGAGGTGATTAAGTCCCCCTCACAAGCCAAGATGCATAAAAATAAAGAAATCATGAAAATAGAAAGACTTTATGGTCATTTTTAAGGTCACCCAAACTTTGATGAATTTTTGGGGAGTGATTTTGGATGAATTTCTTTTGAAGCCTTGGACTAGGCTACTTGCAATAGGAATGGTGCTTTTAATTCCAAGGGTTCCCTATAGGGGACAAATGGAAGATCAAAAATGCAACATACCTCTTTTTTCCAAACAAGATTTAATTAAACAACTATTTCAAACAAGAATTGACAAGTGTGTTCAATTTTAAAACCCAAATGAAATTTTTGGTGGTGTTCATTTGACCCCTTGGTCTTAGTTGTAAAATTTTGAATAACATTCACCTAAAACATCTAAAAATTATTTTTTAAACACCAGAACAAAGTTCCTAATCAAATTTTAATCATGAAAAAGTGATTTAAACAAGTTTTGAATAAATATAATGCTTGGTCCTGCAACAAAATTGTTAGCATGTCATTTAGCTTTGAAGTTATTTTGAGTTTGAAACAACAAAATTTGAAAAAGGTCTCAGGTTTGTGTTTATGGAAAAACATACTGGCCAATGTCGGTCAATATCACTGATGTTAGTTATGTCCAACTGAGATCTAATTGATGTTGATTTTACTAATTGATGTCAATTAAGCCAAGTAACCAATGTCAATATTTCTACCAACATTGGTTACTATGTAAAAATTATGGCAACCAAAAATAGCAAAATAAAGTTAGAAAATCAATTTGCAAGAGTTTTAAGAGCTCAAATAAGTTTTTTAAATTTACAAAAGGATCTCCTTTAATGGTTGGATGCATCTAATCCCACTATATGTGCCATTATGTGATCTAGGAATTTGACTCAAGAGAGGATGGTTAGTATGGTGTTATTTCCAAAATGAAAACAAGATGAGATAAACACACTAATAAAATAACATCTCTAGGCCTAGACACTAGGGAGAGCTTAGTTAACAAAAGCAAATGACAAGCACAATTAGAAAGCAAGGAATGTAAACACAATAACTCCTTTCACCTTCTTTGGATGTTCCAAATGCCTTTGTAATGGTGGCTTACTCGACTTGTGATTCAGGAGGTCTTCTTTAATGGAGTTTGGCTACCTTCATCTTCTCTTGGCACCTTTGGCTCATGGCTTGTATTGGCTTGGAATCAATTTGGCATTTTAACACTAGTTACTTGAAGCTTTTTGGAACCAATCTTGCATTATAACTTGGCATTAATTAATCCTAGAAATGATGTTGTGAGGCCTCCTATTTATATATTTTTGGATTTAATCAGAATCAACCTCAGCCATCCATCTAAAGATTGAGATGTGTGGTTGAGGATTAATTCAATTTTTGGAATTAATTTTTTAATTATCCTCATCATGGAATTGGAAGAAGGGTTAATTAAGAGGCATGAAGGGCATCATGGAAGGCATTGATGAGGCATGAAGGGCATGAATCCTGATATTTGTGGCATTTATAGCCTAGGGATGTCTTCCCAAGAAATGAGGTCACTTGATGATGTAGATATTCAATATTCATTTCCAAAACAAAGTATTAAACAAGTTTCCATGGGATTCTTGATTAGGCTTTGATTTGGGTTAATTAGCTCTTAAGCATGATTAAGAACTTTGTGCACAAATTACTCAAATTGATCAAAATGCCTATTATTGGTCCTAAATTTGATTAGATTGGAATTGGAAGTCACTTTAAGATGTGTTGGATGTGTATTCCCATTTAGGATGTTGTAAAAAACAAATAACAAAGGCATAAGTCTTGTGGAAAATATTTTATAGAAAAGAGTAGTCTAGAGCACGTAGGTGCAAATTTAGCATTTTGACTCGAATTGAACTGATCAAAGTTATCCAGCCCATAATTTGCATTACCCCATTTAATGACACCCTATCCAAAATTGGCACTTTAATATATCATTTTCACATCATTTTACCTGTTTTAGTGTTTTTAGGCTAAATTGTGCATTTTAGATGGAAACTAGCCAAAAGCCTAATTAGGGATTATTGGTGGCCAATTTTAGGTGTCTACATGTTACATTGATGACTATTCCTTGAGAAACATAATAGCACAATACTAGTTTAATGGATTACCCATGATTTGTCAATATGGAATTAAGTTCGTTTGTTGGTCTCCATCTTGTTGGACTTATATTATTAAAGTAGAATTTATTTTTTGCAAAATGTTCATTGGGTAAGGTATTCACATTGATAGCTTTATGCTAACACATTATTTACCCCATTTTAATGTAGGTATTTTATTTAGTTATCCATCACTTGTCATTTGGGTTTCTTAATTTAATTATTACCTATTGAAGGATGTATATGTTTGGGGGTGATAATGTTGTTGGTTATTCTTATTGTAATACTAAATTATTATAGTTGGCATATATATTTTATTGAATGCCTGATTCAAATATTTGTACCATTATGGTAGAATAATGGGTTCCTTGTGCTTAGGCCCTTGGGCTTGTAATAGTATTAATATGTAAAAGATATCAACTTTTGTATTCTATAGAGTTTCTTTTTTACTATGAGAAATATCTTTATTTAAGTATTGATTATACTATATTACAGATGTGTATTCGAGCACCTCAACCTTAATCATAACTAAACTATTATTTAAGTATTGATTATATTATATTACAAATGTGTATTCAAAATGAGATAATGTTTTTTAACTTTTTTAAACTATTAATTTACATTGTGTGAAGTGATTAGGTGATTCTTTCCTATTGGTTAGTTATGGGGTGCTTGAAGCATTCTGAATATATTCATGTAATTAGAGACCTTTCTCTTATGAAAACTTATTGCTTAAGCAATTAAGTGTATAGATCATTTCCATATATGTATTCATACATGTAGTCAATAAGGTGATGTCATGCTAAGTGTTGAAAACTTTATTGAAAATGCACTATGTTATGGCCTTGTGGGACACTATTTTTAGTGGTTTATACCTCCACATTAACCTATGAATCTAACTAAATGGATTCCTTGTTTTAATAATTCTACCCATGCGAATTTGGAATGTTATACAAATGTGTTCTATTTTGTTGGTGAAATATTAATCATTAGCAAATTGATAACTAATGAATCAATTATTATTATCTTATAATCATTTGAATTCAACCATGGGAAATATCTACAAGTATGAATTTTGGGTTATACTTAACTTGGGATTAAATGAAATCAACCATAAATAATGATTATTAAATACAATTTTGGGTTGATGCTCTAATGTAAATGTGCCACTATTTTGGTACATTGCCTCTTGGTTTGTATGATAAGACATGTGTAATAATTATGTTATGTAGCAACTGTATATTCAAAATAGATCCCATAGCTCTCCTAATATATGATAATGTAATTATTGTGATGGTTCATATATCACTCAATTAAATCATTACCATTTTTGGCTAAATAATTCATTTTTCTTAAGTTAATGAGTTAGAATGAATTATTAGTGTGAGGATCCTATGGTAAAAAATTCATTAAAATAATTCTTACCCAATAACACAAGAAATATTGATACACTCTAATAGTTGGTGTTCATCTTGTGCTGGGTGATACCCCTATGGTTTTATTCATGCTTGCATAGTGGGATTATTCAGGATGTTATCACTTTTTATGCATTTATACTATGGCTTGGTGGATCTCAAGCATTCATGTTGACAAAATGGAATTTAGATATCTCATGCTATAGTAATTATCTTCCTCTTGCTAGGCCATATTAAATGGTATGGTATTCTCTAAGTGATAGAACATGGGTGTAATAACCCCTAAGATTATCATTCATGGCATCATGGTATATGGGGTAAAACATGAACTAGTCCTCGATTATGGGAATATAAGGTTTTATGTTCATATGTTTAGGCTAAGTCACCTTAGTAGTATTTTGATGTTAGATACTCATAGATGCTTGAATATTTTAAGGTTATCTAAGCCAAATCTTGGTTTTTTGGCACTTGGTCCCCATTTTATGACCTATTGTATCTATTAGGGTATCTCCTTATTATCAGGTTGATATAACTAAACTTATCTAAAAGTTGGCTCATTATTATTTTGAATCTTATCATAGGTCAGTAACCTAGTGAATTATATCTAAGGATTTGAGAAAACCTTCTTACCTCATGAAATGCCAAGTCCTAACCATATAGTGTTATCATATGCTTGTATTGGGCTAAGTATCCCTGGGTGGTTTGATAGGGAAAATTAGTGCCTTATAAGGTTTAAATATTATTAGCATGGACTACACACTAATACCCATCAAATGATGTTTCACACTTTAGGCAACCCATTTATCTATAAAATCCTCTAGCAATGGTCATCCTAGTATAAGTATCTCATTGACTCAATCCATTTATGGGTTAGCTACTCATCTTGGGTTGGCCATGTTTATGAATCATGCATGGTGTGATGTTGTGAACTCTTCACATGGTTCTATTGTGTACTCTATCAACAATTTCTAAAAAAAATTATGGGGGTTGTTTCAAAAATTATCATGCCATTAGACTAATCAAAAGTAGTACACCATCAAACATCAAACTGTATAGGTATCCATATGCCCAAAAATGTTAAATTGAAAATATGGTATAAGAGATACTGGAGGTAGGATTTACTTAACATAACCAAATTGAATTCATCCCCAATTGTCATGGTGTATAAAAGATATGAATCTTAGAGGATGTGACTTGAATACATAAAAATAAATAAGTACACCATCAAAGATAAGTTCCCTTTTCTAGTAATTGATGATTTGTTAGATGAAATACATGGTCTTGTTTATTTTACCACACTAGATTTTTATTTGTATCATAAAATTTATATCATAGATGAATCTATCCATAAAATAGATTTCATAACTCATGAATTACATTATTATTTTATGTTCATGCCTTTTGGTCTCATAAATTCACCATCCACATTTTAGAGTTTGATCTGTATTTAGTTTAGACCTTTGTAAAAGATGTTTGTGTTGGTGTTTTTATGACATCCTAATCTATAGAAAAAATTGGGAAAAATAGTTTAAGTCTAAATGTGATTTTAGAGTCCATGAGGTGGAGTAATTTGATCATATTATTTCACATTAAGGAGTCAAGGTTGACCCTAATAATATCCATATTATGATGAAGTGGAAAGTGTCAAATACCCTCAAGAATCTTTATGGATTTTTGGGGATAGTAGGTTATTATCATATATTTGTAAAAAATTATGGTACCATGGTAGCTAAACTCATAATATTTTTTAATAAATATTCCTTCCATTAGATTTAACTAACTACTAAGTCATTGGAGAAGCTGAAAGAGGCTATATGTTCCACACTAGTTTTGGCAAACCCTAATTTTTCTAAAATGTTAGTTATTAAATGTGAAGCATATAGATATGGCATGGGGGTGGAATTAATGAAATAAGTAATACCCATTAAATTTTAGAGTAATACATTAATATTAAAATATAATATCAAGCCAATCTATGAGAAAGAGACGATGGATATTCTTCACACATTCAAGTAATGGAGACCATATCTAATAGGTAGACACTTTCAGGTAAATATTGATCATGATAGTATAAAATACTTTTTAGAACATCAATTATCATCAAAATAACAATAAAAATGGGTGACTAAAATTTTTGGGTATAAATTGTAAATGTTTTATAAGAAAGGAAAAGATAATATGGTAGAAAATGTACTTTTTAAGGGGGATGAATTAGTTGAGGCATTGTTATGTATAATGACCATTTGGAAGGAATATTGGTCGGAAGAAGAAAGATCATAACTAGGGAATTATAGTGATACATAAGTCCTCATTCATAATCTTTGGCATGGTTTAGGTGTTTTTACAAAAAATGAGTGGAAATGGAACACATTATGGTATAAATATATATTATACATATGCAAGGATTTTGTCTTTGAACAAAAGGTCATTTAGGAACTTCATGCTACTCCAATAGGGGGTAGTTATAAATTTTTAATAAATATCATCAAATCAAGAAAAAAATATTATTGGAATGACTCAATGGGGATATACATAAATTTGTGGAAAATGCATGGTTTTTCAATGAAACAAAGTAGAAATAATTAAGACACTAGGTATTATACAACCATTATCCATCCCTATCTAGTGGTGGTAGGAGGTTTTTGTGGATTTTATTATAGATTTGTCAATGTCTAAAGGTAAATATGTCATCATGGTATTTGTGGATAGGCTCACAAGATATGGTTTTTTTTCCTTATCACAATCATTTATAACCAATATAGTATTTTCTACTTTTCTTAATATAGTTCATAAGTTGCAGGGTACCCCAAAATCATTGTAAGTGATTATGATCTTATTTTCATTGGTAAATTTTCAACTTAATTTTTTTGCATGTTTAGGTAATTAGTTTGCTCATAGATCATATTATCATCCTCAATATAATGGGTAAATAGAGGTTGTCAATATATTTCTATAAGGGTATCTCTATTATTTATAAATATATAAATAGTAATGTTGGTTCCATTAGATACCACTAGAAGAATGGTAGTACAAAAATTCCTTATATACCTTTTCTAAAATGTCTCCCTTTAAGGTAATATATATATATATATATATATATATATATATATATATCATACCCCATCCATCACTTCATATTTTAATGTGTAACCCAAGTTTAGAGATGTTGAGGAACACATTCAACATCAACTGGAGGTACTAACTATTTTAAGAAATAATTTAGTAATGACAAAATAGAATGAAGCATCAAGCCAATCAACATTGTACTGAGAGGAGTTTGTATATCAGTGACTAGGTATTTTTCCATGTTTATAAAAATATTAATATGTATTTGAAGAAACCAAATAAGTATAGTAGACTTTCTCCATAGTATTATGGCCCTTATCATATCCTGCAAAAAAATAGTAGTGTGTCATACAAGATGGATCTACCCAAATATACGCACATACATTGTGTATCTTATATGTCTTTCTTGAATAAGGTCATTATCTAGATATTTTCTATTGATAATAAGTTACTTGAAATGGATGAAGAAGGAAGAGTCATTTTGGAACCTAAGGATATCCTTCACACAAGCACAAAGAGGCTATGAACAAGACAGATTAAGGAGTATTTGATCAAATAGAGAGTATGAATTGTGAAGATGAAACATGGTAGGATGAAAATTTCTTGAAATAACATCTAGAGCTGATTCCATGTTAAGGGAAACATTATTTTTTAATGGGAGGGGCATGTTACACCCTTAACCTATAGTGCATCTAGGGATATGTGTGGGAAACTTGTGACTTACATACCTTTCATATTATCTTATTTCATTTATCTATGTTCTTAATATGGTTAGCCTATGGAAAAATAATGGATACTTAGAGTATATATAGGAGGTAGTGGTTATTATTTTATCATTATATTATATCTTTTTCTCTTATTAAATTATTGTGTAGGTTGCCTATTCAAAGTGACTCAATCATAATTATCAATTTTTTTTTTCAATTATTGTTATGGATTTATTATTATACTCTTATTTTTATGATATATTATTACATTATTATGAAACATATAAGTAATTTGATTACATTTAATGAGGTGTGAATCATGAAAACCACTCATTTAAAATAAATAATTATTCACACCATGATTATATATTAAAATTTAATATTGTAAATTATGTATAAAAACATGATAATATTTCACCATATTAATTTTTGGTCATTAAATAACATATAAGACATGAAATCCAATGAAATTAGAATACAAGTGTCATGTCACGTAGATATATCAACTAAACATGTAATAATAACCATCACAATAGATGCATGTTATAAATCATGGCATCATACATAATAAAAGTATATGTGATAAATATATATATATATATATATATATATATATATATATATATATATATATATATATATATATATATAGTCATATTTGTATCCATGTAAACACACATGATATCATGATCATGAAACACATAATAACTCAACAAATAACATGACTCTGAATCAACTCTAACCAAAAATAGATACAACATGGCCATGACATGGACTATAGAATCCTATGATACACTAACACTTGACATGAGGAGATAAAATTAATCCACTCATAAAACACATAATATATCATATGTTAAGATCACAAAATGTAATAATCATTGACATAAAAAATATATAGAGAAAACAATGTTAGTTTACATAATTAGTTAATGTCATCATCCAATACAAAAAAGCATAATATCAATATGAAATGGATATTTATAAATTATGAGAAATATAAAATAATTTGTAACATTATACTATGATAAACCAGCCAATATAAAAATATAAAACATTATAGGCATACAAATATTCTTGTAATTTATACATGTCCCTGATGTAGAAAGATTTCCCCTAGGTGTAGAGAATGTCATGCATCTGTATCTTAATGTATCATATGTAACATATATGTATTTCATCCCACTAATGTACATAATGTGAATTATTTGTGTATAAAATGGATTTTTAATTCACCATGTATATGATAAATAACATCAATCAATCATTTATACTAACAAAGTATGTCATGCATAGGCCTTGGTTTTATAATTTATAAATATTTGGTTTTTTTCTATTTTTTCCTTTTTATGTAATTTTAAATTTTCATATATGATGTGTGAATGATATATAATTTGAACACATTATATTTATCAGTTGTAACTATCCAATGATATCATCACAATCTACAAAAATTAATGGGATGGAATCATCTCACTAACCATTCATATACCATAGGTCATCTTCAAATAGATAAATATATTTTTATCTCATGAATATATATATATATATATATATATATAATAGGTAAAATTATGATTGTATTTTCATTAGATATGTAAGGTAATACTTCTTTATTTGATTTGTGTAGTGATACTCAACCCATTTTAATATTTGGATATTCTATATTCTATATCATGATTGCCAACATCTAATAGTTATAGAAGAAAGGTATCCTCTTATTTTAGTGGTGAAATCTCTGGATAGATAGTGAAAAATAAGGAAGTAAATCAACAACAACCACATCTTATGTGATGGTAAAATTGGGACAAACATCAAGTATGAATCTAAGATCTCTCAAAACACCTATAGTATTTGTAGGGGACCCATCTAATTTCAAGAAAACTTTCTCATGAGGTTCATACTGAAACCCTAGTTTGTCATCTATTGATTTGGGAATGAAAGAGGTACTGGCCCCATAGTGAATCATATGATTGTGAAATAGAAAATCTCCTATGACAACATAAAGATAAAATGGAGGAGGATTTGTCACCTTAAGAGCTTGAGGCTCAAGAAATTGATTTGAATTTGTTCGAATAAAACTTACCCTTTATTTTCTAGGTTGTCTATCTGAGACATTGAGCTTTGAAAACCCCTTCTTGTAGAAGGTCATTTTCAACTAGAATTAGTAGTTTATCCCACATAAAAATTTACATAGAATCTTTCTTCATTTGATCCAAAATATTGAGTGGATAAGTGGTTGTCCTATGATGTAATTTAGGAGCATAAGTACTTTTTAAATGCTGTATGACTTGTAGAATGTAAGTCCCCTTTAAATTTTTCACCTTTGGATATTATGCTTGATGATTTGATGTCTTTTGAGGCACATCATAAGTGGTGGTCTTTTGGAGTGGCAAGGAAGGAAAAGGAGCTACCTTTTTAGGACCTGAACCTTCACCAATTGCCCTTTTCTTGGATCTAGTATGGGTTACAACATAATCATCAACATTAGACATATTTTGGGCTTAAATTATAGCCATTTACTCAAATGAATTCTAATCTTCCTAGAAATTAAAAAATGTGGTTTCATTAGGTGATTTAATACTACCTTCTACTTGTTGATTAGGCACCTCATCTTGAGTGAAAAAAGGAATGTCTCCATGTGGTAGAGAAGCTTCCTTATGATGAGAAGGTGGTTGATTGTCATGTGGAAGAGGAGATGAACATTGCTACATATAATATTGTTGAGAACTCTCACTAGTTGGAGCCATTTCCATGTTATTTGATTGATCCCATTAATTATTTCATTATCCTTCCTATGAATAGTTACTCTTAGTTGGCACTATATCTCTAATATTTCTTAGAGAATTAACATTGTATTGCCTTGATTGATAATTATTCTCTTGTCCTTGGTAATTGGACTAAGAGAATGGCCTATCATATTGATAATTTTGATTGGGATTATGGTAAGGAGCATAAGGTGGATCATATTTTATTTCCAGTGTAACCAACTTCTTGTTCTAAGATTTGAGAAGACTCTCTATCTTCCCCATATATCAATCAAATTACCCTTTATTTGATAAAGACTTGTTAAATCTATAATTGGATCAAGATTAGGAGTAAGAGGATGAATTTATAGAAATAAAGGTATAAGTGGCCTTAAAGACAAATTACCTACTTGTATTAATTATTTTTCATCCCTTATGGATACTTCATAATCCTTTGGTTAAGTGTTCCATCCCATGTATTCGATTATCATAGCCAAATTTGAGTTAAGAGATTTTAGATATTTTATAAATGCATAACTTGGAGTAGGCTTGATAATTATAGGGATTATATTATAGGTTTTTTGAAACTTGTAATTAAAATCCACCATGAACTCATGAGAAAACCTCTTGATTTTTTTAATATACTACACCAATGAAATATAATCACTTTTGTCCTCAAAGTGCTTACACAGGACTTCCCCAAATTCATCTTAGTTATTAATTAATGTAAGTGTAAATCCTCTATACCATTGAAGTGATTTGCCTTTGAATAAATTTGATAACAACCTCATTTCTATATTTTCATGAGTCACATGGTGTACTGAACAAAGTTTAGTTATATTTGAAATATGCTCTATAGGAGTAACTTAGTTTTCTCTTATAAAATAAGGAAGAGACTTCAGTGCAAAAGTTAGAATATCATCCCATTATGTGATATTTAGGGGGTTACCACCATTGGATGGTACAAAGGCTTCTATTCTAGGAAAATTTATTTGGGTATAGGATTTACAATAATATTTGGCTAAACAATAGTTATCTGAATAAGAGGAATAGGAGAAATTATTTGGAAAATAATAGGAGTAGGTGTTATGGGATTTGGTTTGGACTAAGAAGCTTTATTTTTATTTTTTGATTAAAGAGACAACTAAATGAAATATATCTCTTTCCCTTTTGTAGAGGATATTGAAACCACTCTTGGTGGCATGAAATGTATCTAAATATGAAAATGATACCCTAAAACTTGATATTGTACTTAGATATGTAGATATATTATTCAATTCCTATGAATAATTAGTTCCATTAGGCATGTCATAACTATTAGCAAATCAGATAACACACAGTTGAAATCAGATTTCTTAAATCTAACTCATATTTAGACTAACATTACAATGATCTAAGGTTATGGGATACCTATATCTAGATTAGAACTCAATTTTTGAGGATACCTCCTCTAAATATGTGAATTTAGGATCAATTAATAAACCTATTTGATGTTGGGGTGAAAAGAGTAAGGAATAAATTAAAAATTAAATCTATGTTATGATGGTGATACACCTGAATAGTGATTGATCCTCTATAAACTATGAAACTTGGGCACACACATGAACCAATTTGGAATAATTTATCAAAAAAATTATTTGATTAGTATTAAACAATAGTGTTTCAAATGAAGGTTTGAAATAATGTTTGTAGATTGAATGTGTGTGAATAAACATCTCTAAAGACACTACAAACTAACAATCTTCAACACAATTTCTATTATTAACTCCTAAAATGGATTGTAAAGGATGAAATAACATTAGCAGGTGAGGAAAAAACATACAAAAGGATATATATATCACACTTATATGAAAATAAAAAATCAAAATTAAGCATTACAACCATAAATTGATCTACAAACAAACTCTCTTTATTAATTTTTGGTTCAAGTTATAATTTTTGTATAGTCTCTCTATAATAGCCTGATGGATCCTAAAAAAGGATTAAAATACCCAATATATATAAATATAATAATATATAGCCAATTTTGGATAGAGATGATAAGGATGGGTCAAATTGAATTAACTCAAAGTTAATTTTCAATTACAGTTACAAATAATTGTCTTTTAAGACTTCTTATGTTTGGTGCCTTGCATGATGATTGTATGGACCTTGCATGATTTTTGGCATTGGAAATAAAATGGTGGGATAATTTTAAAATTTATAATATATTTATCAAACATTTTACACCATTATTTATTTTTATAATTGATGTGAAGGTAGTTGGCTCATGAGTTGGAACTCAAGATGAGTTGTGCATGAAATTGGACCAATTAAAGATTAGTAAAGGACTAGTTAAACTTAAATATGACATCAAGGACCATATTTTAATGTTGTATAATATATTTATATACAATAAAACTCAATTTATCTCTTATCACCATCTTCTATGCCATTATCTTATACACTTGATTGATAAGATAGGCCTACTTAGGCCAAAATAGACCTAGTAGCCTAAATTTTATGCTTGGTGGCTAGTGGAGCCTAAAATAGTTGAAAAACTAGAAAAAAATATGAATTAAAGATATGATAAAATTCCTCACATCATTAAAATAGTCATATTTTTCTTGAAACATTTGTAAATTAGTCAAATAGGTTAACTAGACTAGTTTTTCCTTGATTATAGAGTGTCTATTTTGGATGAGCTCTGAAGCACACTTTCAAGCATATTTTTGGCCAAATTATGATTTTAGGGTGAATAAAAAGTTTCAAATTTTTATCTCCATTTATTATATTTCATTTAAAATCCTTATACCTCATATTTTATGTTTTTTCCTCTCAAAATCCTATTTTTATCCAAATCTATACAACATCCATATAACTAAGGAGAATTGAAATGAATATATGAGAGTATAATTAATTATAAAATTTATATTAAATATGTTTAAATTATTTTGATTTCATAATTATTCATATCTCCACAAATAGGTCTATTAGTGGGGTTTTTCTAGGGTTTAAGAGTGATTTATCTCTTAATGATTGTTCATAAAGAATGGGCTATTAAAATCTGAACCAATGCCATGAAATTTTAGTTCATTAGGCCATTAAACTACCCAAAACACCTAATATTCCCATGAAAAATGTATGAAATAGGGTGAGCATGTGAAATATCATCTTAGGGTGGAAAATAGGCTCTTCAAGCTTCGTCTAATACTCCTTATTCAAGATGACAAATTATATTTCTTCCTTATGGATAAAACTTGGCATACATGTCCCTTATGACCTGATTATTATGTTCATAATGTTTTGGAGTGGCCTCATGACCTTGATTTAGGTCCTTATACCCATTTTAGTGGTCTTATCTTGAGATATCAAGAACAAGCATAGGTATCTAGATAGTTTTTAAAATATATTTACTAACCCCCTCATCATTAATTAAAATCATGGGCTCCAATGTAAAATACTCTTCAATTTCTCTATGTGGTGAAGTTTGGCTTTGAAAGGATACCAAGACTACATGTGAAAGGAAAGAACATAAGAAATGGTTTCAAAATAATATTTTTTCAAATTATTCACTCCATCAGATTTTCCAAGTTCCAACTAAATTCTACCATACCTCTGATTCCATATCACAAATCAAAAGTTCATGAAAGAGTGAAAAAGTGTGACTATGTGCCTTGAGGGTTTTAGGCCTGCCTACATAGTCTAGCTCTCAAGGTCATGGTTTGCATGGATAATGGTGTATAATCACTTCCAAATTATTTTTTAATACTTATATAATGTTTTAATTCTTGAAAAAACCATACAATGAATTTTCAAACCTCCTTTTCACCTATATCTACCTTAAGAACACTATCTACTTACATCTTAATTATGTTCTGACAAGATAAGGACTATGTAAAACCAATGCATATATAACATCCTCCAATTAACTAAAACATATTTTATATGGGTTTATAAATTTTCCATTACTAATTCCACAAAACCTCATTTCATTTGGATGCATATTTTGTCTTGAAGGCTCATTTTACTAGAAACTAGTTTGAGCTACCTACTTCTTGACTGTGTCTTGATAGGCTGAGGAATGTGTTAAAATAGTGAGTATATCCCCTAAAAAAATTACATAATAAATATTTTATATTTTTTTATCATCTCACAATGACCATATACACAAAATTTCATTCCCTTTGGATGCATACTTTGTCTTGTAAGCCCATTTAACTAGAAACTAGTTTGAGTTGGCTTCTTCGTCTAGTTTCACAAGGCCTATGACTATATTTTTCTATTTTACACATTTTTTTAGAGATTATAGCAAGGTTATTATGCCTAAAATTTATCATTAAAATCATTTTTTATATGTTTTTAATCTCTTTTTATCATATTGGAGACTTAAGCCACTTATGTATGACCTTACTCCTTCAAGAAGCCTGCATTGAGCTATGTATAATCAATGATTCAGGTGGTTATGGTGATATTTGTATTTTTAGTAGATATATAATATTATTTTATGTCTAATAGGTTATTTAAGTGTTTTTAAAAATATAACCATACTCTTTCTTGGTACATTGACCCCCCAAACAAGCTTTTAGTCCTTATACAATGTCATTTATGTAGCATAATTATACATTCACCTTTTGCTCTTAATAGTGATGGAGTGTATTGATCAAAGTTTTTATGATGAAAATTATAATTTTTTTTGAATAATATCCCTTTTAATTTAAGATATATTGTTATGCATATTTCTCAATATGACTATGATAAAGGAAAAGGCCATAAGTATAGTTGTAGGTCATGGTGGCTATTGGTATGACTATGTCAAAATGCATAGATAGTCCTACAAATCTCCTTTATGAGTTAATTATTATACCTTAAACAAATATATTCTCATAACATTTTCTTGAAATATGAGACTTTTGTAGATCATACCCTCATTCTCTATGACAACCTGAATAAAATCATGTGTGTTACAAGGCTGTAGGTCGAGCTTTAACAATTGACTGTGTAGCTAGTACTTGGAGCCATCATGATGTCCTTAACCCATTATCATCCATAATTATCTCAAATTCTTATTTAATTAGATATGAAACTTCTCATAGACCATTTGTGTCATCAATATGCATATTAGTTTGAAGGATGGATTGTATGTTATAGCTATAGGTATATATTTCATGAAGAGGCTATCTGTAGCATGTTATGTGGATCTCATCACACATATTGAAACCATTTCATCATGTTACTTTCATTAATTTTCCCTTGATATTGTCTTGGTAATTATTCTTCTCAAGACCTTCTTATTAGAGCATCATACTATAATCTTGTATGAGCTAGTCTTAGAGAAATAATATATGTGGTGATTGAAGAATATGTTTTCAAGTTGTATGAATATCTCATAATGTTAATATACAAATCTCACTCACCTTTATTAGTTCATGATGCATCCAAATCATCATTACCTTCTTTAAACAATACTAATCTTGAAAATCCTCTTAAGATCCATTTTGATTGAAAACCCTTGTACTTGAGATAGGCTTGTAGGTGTCTGTATGGAATAAGTCTTAGTTTGATGATGTTTATAGCTTGAACAAGGGTGAAAAAAAATTATAAACCTCGTTTTCATGTCAAACAGTCTCAAAATAACCTCAAAAATCTCCTTCAAATGGTTCATACCCTTGAAACCTCCTCGAGGCATTGTTCACCTATTTAGTTGTAGGTCACTATGTGGGTTGGTTTTAGGTGACATTTTAGTTGACCATTTATCCCTATTCAAGGATTTAAACATGTGTCCCTCTTAAAGTATTATTTGAAGGTCAAAAATCCAATGCTTAACAAGACTTTTATGGTCAATTTAGTCTCTTAAACTTAGAAAAGTCCTCAAACCACCAATTATGGTTAACTTGTACTAACACAAGCATGTAGGTGTGCTTTTGAAGACACATGACATGGTTGATTAGGATTATTTAAGTCATGACATTATTTGAGTATTATGAAAGGAAGGGATCTAAAATTTACTATTAATCTTCACCTCATACCCATATCATGATGTTTTTCATGAAAAAACATCCTCTTTCCCAATTGTAGGATGAGCATGTTGTACAGACTATATATGACCCTAGCCTTAAGGAAGGCTCTAAACATGATTTTGGCATATGTATATCCATTTTTTTAGCTTTATTTGATAATTTTTATATATGCCTTTAATAAAATAGTCTCTCAAATCTAGTTTGGCTTATAAACTTCATAAAATAACACATGCCAATATTCTTGCCTTGTTGTAGGCCTCTTTTCTTGGCTGTAAATTCATGCTTCAAGGTATACATACCTTACATATTCAAATACCATGACCTTCCCCTTATTTTTTCTTGAGATGAAAACCATGAATAGAAGGTGGAAAGGAACATGAAAACAATGAAAAAATGGTTGTGTATGACAATGTATGTTGAGGTGAGTGATATGGGATGACAAGAGGATGATAAGATCATGCCAAGACTAGTTTGGAAGGTAAAATGGAAGCATAATCCCATCCTCTACCTGTTGTATCAGTTTGGAGGCCATTGGAAAATGACAAGAAGGCAAATTTGAAACCTAAGACTATGACAAGTTCCTTAAACTATGCTAAGAAACCTTAGTTTTTGTTAAACAAGGATTTTTAGATGCTTGAAAGCATATGAATGGTCTTTACATGAATATTTTGAAGAATATTATGGTAAATTTTCATGAATAAAATATGGAAACATGAAAGAGATCTTTGAAAACATGAAATAAAGAAATATTTGAAGCTCTTTCTCTCTCATAAACCGTACAAATCTCCTTTACATCCTTATACAATGAAGACTTGCACTCCTTATCTCATTGAGATTTATTTTACCCCCACACATGTTAAAATTACCTAATTTATTTCATGAAAATGAATTATATGTTCCAAATAGTCCCTACAAACTTGAAATTTCTTGAAATGATGCCCTAGTGAGGAAAAATTATAGAAAACCAGTTGCCTTCATGGATGAAAGATTGTTGTTGAATACCTTGATTTTAAATGGATGATTAATGAGGGATATATATCAAATTTTAGAACAAATTACTCCAAAAATAGTCTCCTTGAGTATAATTTATCTATTAAAAATTTTAGACGTGTACCTTCTCTCTTCTAATTGTACCAACTACAAACCTAAAGGCCTATCTTTATGTGTAAAGAAACCAATTATCTATATAGGAATAGTTTTGGGCCTATTTTACCTCTCATATCCTTTAATCTATTATGTAACCCTTTTCATGACATTATAAACTTGTTCATGGCCTCCACCATATGGATGGTCTTATGGATTATGTACGTAACTTGGAAAATACATGAAAAAGGGTCTTTCTTTGATTTTTATTTCTACTTAATCTCTCCACCACCAAAAATAGAAAATATGAGAAGATACATGAGTCTAATAAAATTTGAATATAATTTATTTTTATCTTTTTTCACCTTTGCCAAAATTGGCACGTGGGAGCCCCAAAATACCACTTTTCACACTTGAACTAGCTTTAGGTGACCTTTTTCAAAAAAGGAATTTTATGACTTACATAAAGTCATATATAAAAATGTATTAAAGGATATTTTTAATAATTTAATGGTATTTTAATACCATATTTTTCATTTAAATATCAAATTTCATCCTTTTCTAGAAAAATTTACATAGTTTTTCAAAGGAAAACTAATATTGAATGTCAAATAAGCACGTCATAACTTTTTGAACAGATTTAAACAAACTTTTAATACACTTTGATCAATTCTCATGTTTATAGCTCATTTTATATTTTTTCCATCTCATTCAAATCAATTTTATATCATATAATCACTCAAAACTCTATCAAATCCTTACAAATATGCTTGAAATAGTTGATGACACTAAAAACCCCACTTTTCACTTAACAAATAAAACATCATGACAAGTATGAATTTTTTTTTACTACACAGGTTGGAATTTTGCCTTGATAGTCCAAATTAAAAATATATCATGGGTTGATAATATAAATACCTCAACCCTTAGGAATAGTTCTAAGTTTTTGAGTGTGTAGAATCTCAACTGTCAATTATTCTTGAAACTTAATATGAAAGGGGGATCATATGTTAGGCCAAATAATCACCCATTGCATATGAAATTATAGATTCAATATGTAACCTTTAGTACCATAAATTCTATGATATTAATATAAATATATAATATGGTCTATCCATGAAGAATGTTCATGCCCTATATTTTATCTAATTGTTGAGCATTATTCCTGTTGTTGAGGTATGGCATTGATGTCAAAGGTTCTTAAGAAAGGTGTTTATGAGGTCATTAAAGAATGTTATTATTTGATAAAATAATTTAGAGGTATGAAATTTTTTTAGAATCATGTAAGTCATGTAAACAAGGTGTATAATCATCAAAGAGTATTTCAATATTAGTGGTCAAGCTTCAAGTACTTGAGAAGCCTAGTCATGACACTAGTCATAGCTTATAAAGTCCTAGTGAGAAGGTTTGAGCATGGTGGATTGGTGATAAGGATGAAAAAAATAATAAGAGTATGTAAGGTGTTTATTTATAATTCATATGATGCATTAGATCACTCATTATAGTCTCAAGGTCAACCTATAAGGGTAGGACCTCTAGGTCAAGGCTGCAACTAGACCATTTCTAGACCCTGTTTGACCTAATGAGGCATCATGATCTATTGTCAATGCATATGAATTATATTTGACATTATTTTAGTATGATGAATTTTATTTTAGAATTTAAGTGAGGTGAATAGCACATGGAATGAGGTTTGAAGGTCAGTTTAAGACCTAATGTGGTGTGAAGACTCAAGTGTAGTAAAGCAAGATGGTGAGAGCATGATCTAATGAAGATCAGGATTAGTTTCCAAGGAAATCATGGAAAAGTGAGTGTTTTATATGTATTATATGTTTTTTAATCATGTTCATAAGGTTTAAGTTCATGGTTTTCAAGTTAATGCATGAAATGTGGTTTTGAGGTCTCTCGTGTGTACATAATGAAATGTTCTCAACCCAAGAAGGAATTTTAGGTGTTCATTGGTATGTGAAAACTCTAAATTTGAACCTAATATATTAATTGGAGATGTGTAATGTTCCTAGATAATATATCTAGGAATTATTTTTGTAAATGAGAAGCAATCATTTATGAACAATCATTAACACTATAAATAGTGTTAACCCTCTCTAAAACCCTAACAATGACCTGATGTGAAAGATCTTGTTCTAAAGTGATTATAATGGTTTGGTATGGATATTTAAGTGATTTTAGGTTGTATTAAAATCTCCCAATCACCTCTAAGTGTGATTGGTTTGTGAGGTGAGTGAGTGGACCCTACAAGAAAGACCTTGTTTCTCAAATATTTCTTGTAATAGTCAAAGTTGACCAAGTCAAAGTTTCTAAATAGATGTAGTAAAAAATCTGAGAGATATATTATATTTTAATTGTGGTTTGTAATCAGTTTATAATAGTCAAGTTTGTTAAACTAGTTATACAAGTTGACCAGTCACTAACAGGCCTAATGATGCAAATAGTGAAAAACCTAGGTAGAAATGAGAAGGTGATTCATGATGGGTTGTCATGGATTAGGGATGAATCCAAGTGAATTTAAAAAATTTTAAATAAATTTAAGATATTTTAATTTTTGATATAATTATATACTTCAAAAAATTTCTCTCAAGTTGACTTGTCTAGCTTAATGAGGGCTGTGTAGAGTGAGGTCATGAGATTGGTCTATAAAACTAATATTTAAATTAGATATTATGATATTTTTACTGAAGTCTATTTTTATTATATTTTATGATCTTATTCATGAATTTTAATTACTTTATTGTTCTATTTTATGTGCCATAAATTCAAATTTTTATGACTATGTTTTGAGGCTAGTTGGCAATTCTAAGTGGGATACTTGTAGAGAAGGGTTTGATTACTTTTTCCATGAGTTGTGAAGTATAAATAATATTATGATGAACTTAAGGAAATTTATCTTCTATATATGTTATTTTTTTCTATGTTTATTTGTAAAAAATGTGTTTATGCTTCAGTTTTTGAAGACAGACTTTTTGGTTATGCATAGGACTAATTGTGAACAATATTAATGGCATGCTTCAAGTGGTGATTAGAGATAAAAGGTGTAATTGAAATAATATAAGATTATTATGGGTATATTTTATTTACATCTGATATTTTCCTTCCATGTTAATATTTTTAAAGTGCCACAAGGAGTTCAAAGGGTAACATGTGTTAATGAAGGCCTAATTTAATTAGGTCTCCTTAAGGCCTAAAATGGGTTTTGGTACTATATGTTATTAATGACACATTTTAATGTTTGATTAATGTTTTTTTCATGTCATAATTCCCATTTTACTGAAAATATAAGTGGTAAAGTGTGTATGGTAGACCAACAGGTGTATGTGCAAGACCCTAGACTAAGAACAAGGCATAATGTGCCTAATTGACTAGTTAAAAAATGAGGGAGTTGAATCAAATGATATAAAACCTTAAATAGATGAATGAGGTCTTATATAACATTAAAAGTTTTTATATAAACTATCATGAATATCTAATAGATTTATTATGTATAAAAAGCAGGTTTAGATGACATAATCAAGTCAAGAAGAGGGCTAGTTGAGTGAAGAGGCCTAGAAGGCAGTTTGAGAGGGATAATAGTGTGAAGATATGAATAATTAGTCATCATAAGTTTGTTGATAAACAAGGATATACAAATTTTATTAAAGAAATCAAATATTTGAGTTGGTTCTTAGTCATCTATGGGGTTGGTGCCTTCTTGAAAGTGGGTGTTTGGTTAGTTAGGGTTGGTGTTCCATGTGAAATTGGTGCTTCACTAAATCTTTATGTTTATCTTATATGACTATAGTCAATTTGAAAATATCAATGGGTTTTATTCCCCTTGAGGGTTTCCCACTCATATATGTGTTTCTTGTGTTATACTCATGTGAATGACCTTTTATGCATTGTTATATCTTTGTATTTCTTTGATGGTTTAAGGAATGTTAAAGTATATGTGAAATAAAGTTTTAAGAGACTGATTCACCCCCTCTTATTCATTGTGTTTCAAAGAATCAATATAATATCTTTGTCATTTGAATATAAGTGCAATAGCTTAAATGTGATCCTATGATGCACAAGATGTAATGTGATCAAAAGGAAGAACACAACATATATGATGAATAATTATCTAATGATAGTGAAGAAGGAGAAGATAAAGTAGACCTTGAAATTTAGGTCATAAGAGTCCTTGATGATTTAAAGCATCAAAATAATACTATCAATGATCTCAATAGTCAATTAGAAGGTGTCAACATAAGTTTTAAGTCAAAGGAAGTTGAGTATGATTAGTTAAAGATAGAGGTATATTCCCTAAAGGTTGAGCATGAGTATGATATGATGTGTGTAGGTATCATGATGAAATAAGTAATCTTTGAAGAATAAAATATATGCTCCAAAGATGTACATGAGTAATTTTGAAGATTCTCTAAATGAGATATGAAGATGTGAAATTTTTGAAGAATGATTGATAGTGTTTGATCATGAAAGAGCCTTTTTGAGTTTGTACATGAGGTGTTGAGGACCTTGAAAATTAGTATAATGTTAGATATGAAGATATGTGTATGAATTTTGGAAAATGTTACAAATATCCTTAGTTAATCTTTAAAGATATATAAGAAGCTCCAAAGATTCTCTATTGAAGCTCTAAAGAAGATTGAGTATATTAGGTTACTTAATCATACACAAGAGGCATTGGAATATAAAATATTTTAAAGTTAAAGACTATAGGGTAGCTATAAGGATGGATTCAAGGCCTAATGAGACTTGAAGGTCAAGGCCTAGAAATGAAGAAGAGATATGGTGGCCAGATGGGTATCAGGATTAGTTTCCACGATATGAGTAAGTAGGTGAACATTTACATAGGTGATTCAAGTTGTTTTCAGTATGTTTATAAATTTTTAGATCAATTTTTCAAAGAAAAGGCTTAAAAAAGTGTTTCAAGGTTTCATGAATGCACAGAATGAAGAGTTATCTACCCAAAAAAGTTTTTTTAGTACTCATTGGCATGTGTATCATATGAATGAGGATATAATATATTCATGGTATATGAGGAAGTTTTATATCTAAAATATTAAATCATTAGTTTCTATAAAGAGGATATAATTTTTATGAATTATCGTTAAGACTAGAAGATGGTCAAAATCCTTTAAGAACCCTAACAATGACTAGATGTTAAATATCTTGTTCTAAAGAGCTTAGAATGATTTTATATTTATATACAAGTGATTTTAGTTTGTATTAAACTCTCTTATGCATATCCAAGTGTCATTGGTTTCTTATATGAGTGATTAGACCTTACAAGAAAGTGCTTATCTTTTGTAGATTTGTTGTAGGAGTTAAAGTTGACCTCTTCAAAGTTTCTATGTGGGTAAAGATCAAAGTGTGAGACTTGTAGTTGTTGTTCCTAAATATTTTGTATATTTTATATATCTTATGTGTGTAAATTTGGTGATACAATTTGGCCAATCACTAATAAACCTAATAGTGTAGATACTAAGAAAATCAGACAGAAGGGAGAAGATGATTTTTGATGTGTTTTCATGTAAGAGTGATTCATTGAAATGCATGATGATGTTTTTTAGATATTGAATAATATATCCATGATTTTCAAAATCTTGAAATTGATATTAAGAGGTTAAAGCATTTAATCTAAAATGGATTGTCTGACTAAGTAGAGTCTGTGAGAGGAAGATCAACAGATTGTTCTACAAGACTAATAGTTTCCATCATAGCTTATGATCTAATTGCTTAATATTATTTTGAGGATTGTATAAGATATTTTTCATGAATTTAATTCCTATGAATGAATAAAGTCATATGTCATAATTTTATGTTTCCCTAATTATGTTTTAGGGCCAGTTGGTAGTTTTGAGTAAGCATCTTACATAGAATAGTTTAAGACTATATGCCAAAATTTGAAGCATGAGATGAATTTAGTGATGACCTAGAGGTCATGATGTTTCTATATATGAAATTTTTTCATGTTTGGTTTTAAAATTTGAGTTTATGCTTTAGTTGTTCAAGATAGAGTTTTTGTATATACATAGGCCTTTTAAGTGTAGTGATTTGAGAAAGGGTTCAAGTGGTGGTTGGACCTAAAAGATGGTATGGACCTAAAGTGAAGTTGGATAATGTCCATTAGAGTTTAATATTATGTATTCCTAATTTTCAAGGTGTTTTAACATGATTAAATAAGATCAAAGGGTAATGTGTTACTAATAAGACATATTAGGTCTCCATAAGCCTAAAAGAAGAGTAAATGGCTAATTGATGTATGGCCAACCTATTGTATTTATTTATTAATGATTAAAGAATGATATTTTAATATTATAATTATTATTTCATGTATAACCTAATAGATAATAATCTATGGCCAACTAATAAGGATATGATCAAGAGACTTGTGTAAAATCAAGGTAGTTTAGGACAATTTTGGTATGCATAAAGAGTGATAAAAGAAGAGAAAAAGTGAATTATATATATCATTGGTGAGAATAAAGAGGTAATATGGACCATAAATTTAAGTTTCATGAATATAAAACTTAGTTTATTCATATGAGGATCAAGGTTAGAAGACATACTCAAGCCATGATGAGGGCTAGTTGAGCGAAGAGGGCAAGAAGGCAATTTGAGAGGGATAAAAGTAAGAAAAGAGCTAAAGGAGAAAATAATAATATATTGTATAATAAAAAAGGGTTTTTAAAGGTTATAAAATAATAATTTGGTTGAGTTTATTCCAAGTCATCTAGGGGGTTGGTGTCTCCTTGAAAGTGGGTGCTTGTTAAATCCTAGATGAGTGGGTGTTGAGCTAGTTGGGGTTGGTGCTCCATGTGAAGTGGGTGACTCACTAAACATTTATTTTTATCTTATATTATTTTATTTCATTTTATTCATTAGTGGGTTTTATTCCCCTTGAGGTTTTCCTATGTATATGTTGTGTTCATGTATTTCATGCTCTTATGATTTAGTGCTTATTCTTGCTAAGATATATATGCTTGTTAGACTGGTTCATGTATGATTAAGTGAAATTGAATGAAAATTTTTAAATACTAATTAACACCCCAGCTCAATCATTTTTATTCTAGTAATTGGTATCATAATAGGTCCTTTAGAGTAGGCTTGATAACCTAAAGGAGATCTTAAGAAGCAAGAATGACTAGTTAGCAAACCCAAGGTGTTTTCTCTACCAGTAAGGACTCATTATTCATTGGGTTTTACTATGCCTTTTTTAATTTTAAAATTATTATATATCTTATTTCAAAATGACATGATATTTTAAAGTCTATTATGGATTTTTATATTGCACTTCTTATTCCACCAATAGATGCATCAGGTAAGAAGGCTAGTGAAAATAATTCCAAGGTAATGATTGCCATTCTATGTGGCCTATCAGAGGTATAGATTGTAATGGTAATTCATTGTGTATCATCCTAATATGTGTGTGTGTGTGTGTGTGTGTGTGTGTGTGTGTGTGTGTGTGTGTGTGTGTGTGTGTGTGTGTGAAAATTTAAGACCATATATGAAGGAGACACCAAGGTAAATTTAACCAAGTTATAGACCAATAGAATATATTTTGAAAGCTTGAAGATGAATAAAGATGAAGCTATTGCATCCTAGCTATTAAGGGTTGATGAAGTTGTCAATATCATTATAGGATTGGGAGAAGAAGTTAAAAATTCCACTATTGTTCAAAATGTATTAATATCACTAGCTACTAATTTTGAATGTAAGTTATTTGTAATAGAAGAGATAATAATTTGAACAAGCTAGATATGGATGGGCTTCATGGCATCTTGACTGCCTTTGAGGTGGGATTAAATGAAGTAAGATCTATCAGTAAGTAATCAACTTTCAAATTTAAAAATAAGTCAATGTACAAGAAGGTTAAATATGTGTATGTTTATATTTTTATCATGATGAACTCATAGCTATGTTTTTTAGAAAGTTAAGGTTTGGCTTAGTTATGTACAAGGGTAAGTTACCCTTCAAATGTTTTAGTTGTGGAAATATTGGCTAATTTTCAACCAAGTGTTCTAACAAGGACAATTTTGAGCATAATAAAAAACATGATAAACACCATGGAGATGATAAAAAATTTCTATAAATTTAAAAATAACAAGAGATATTTCAATAAAAATGAAGGAAGGAAAGGATCATTCAAAAATAAGAAGAATTTATATACCAAAGAAGATAACTCATCTAATGTAAGTGATTTAGACATATCTATTAATGATGATGGAAGTAATGAATCTAAACATGACAATAATAAAACTTTGTTCATAATCATAAAATCAAATAATGAGGTTTGTTTTAATGGGAAAGGCCTTATGGTTGATATAGAATCAGATGAAGAAGTATACTATGATAGTGAACAAGTAAAAGCTAAAGTGGATCTTGAATATGATTTCATGAGTGTCTTAGAAGATTTGACTATTTTGAATAATAATAACAAGAAACTAAAGTCATTAGTTTAGGAATATGAGGAACATATCAATTTGTTTGAAGAAAAGCTAATCAACACTTCCAAGGAGCATGAAGAGATCATCCATCAAGTAGAAACCCATATGGAGATTATGTCAGCAAGCCTAAAGACTAAAGAGGAAGAATGCATCAAGTATGAATCTAAAATAGAATCCCTAAAATCTGAATTGGATCAAGCATATAGCAAGGTGAAGATATTTGTGAATTTTGAAAAGAGAACTAAGGCTCTAGATGATATGTTGAGTAGTCAAAAGTCTAAAAGTGATAAGATAGGTCTTGGCTTCAAACAAGACCAAAATGAGTCATCTCATCTCAAGAAGAAGATTTTTCAATACAAGAAGGTAAACATAAAAGACCTATCAGACAACCCAATGCTATAAGGTATGCTAGTTATTTTAATGGTTATTATTTTTAATGTAGTTATTTTAATGGTTATTATTTTACATTTAGTTATTTTGGTCATAAAATAAGAGAATGTAAAAGACCCTCCATGAATGAGTACTCATGGAATTATGGAAGGAGTCATAATTCACATCAAACAAATGGTATGTATAAGTTGGTGTGTTACATCTATCATAATGTATGACACATTTTAATATTATGTCCTAATAGATTTAGAAAGGCATCATGTCAAAATAAGAAGTTTGAAGCTCCTAGTGTGTAGGAGAGAAAGAAAATGAATATAGGAAACCTGAGGAAGTAAATATAAGTCATTATCAATCTATAAGCTTAAGTAGACTTCTTGTCAAAATAAAGCATACCCCAAATGTGAAATCAAGTAATGAATGTCAAGAACACTTGTTATCTACATGTGTTAACAAGGCAATCAGAAAAAAGGATGAAAAGGTGGATGATTAAAATGCTAAGTCAAATGTTAAGCCTAAATTGATAGTCAAGCCTAGAAGGATGTTGAATAATATTAAGTCTTAAAAAGATATGGAGATCTGGGAATATCCAAAGTTCATGTTGTTTTAGTGCCCTATGAAAAAGGGGTGGCTCTATTAAGCTTCATAGAGACATTATTATATCAATAGAAGCATGAGGTTTTAGTCAAAGAAGGTTTCTTTTTTATGAGATTCTTGGTTGTCTATGTTGTAATCAAGGAGATGAAGATAGATATTATCCAATCTTGTGTTAATAGCACTGAAGTCAAAATGCAAAAAATTGGTATATAATATGTAAGCTTTTGATATCTATTTTTACGATTAGTTGAGCTTGATTTGTGAAGACAAAGGAAGAGTCTCTATTTATGTAGTTGATATCAAGAGAATAGTAGCCTTGTGTATAGTCAAATAGTTGAATCTTCTTGAGTCATTTTAAGGAAAGAAAGCAATATGAGTTTTTAGTTATTTGAAAGAATATATGCTTGGTATAAGGGGGATCTTTGTATCTCTAAGTTATTTGTCAAGACGGTGATTACTTTTTGATATGCATGGAGTTAAGGATAGATTGTGTCTGAGATGATTCATAGACTCTATTTATTGGTCTTCTGATAGATCAACTGGAAGAGTGACCTAATTGAGATAAGTTCTTGAATAGTTATCATAAGTGGTTTCCATAGGTTTTGAATAATGTGTGTCATCTAGTGTCTTTGAGAGATAATATCAGCTTAAAGGGAGAGATTATGATTTTTAGTAGTTACAAATGACCCTTGATGTCTACTACTAACATAAGCATGGTGGATGCTTGGTTTGAGGGGGATCTATTTAGGTTGTTGACTAAGCTTGATCTATGGTCTTATAATTTGAGTTCATTCTGAAAGAGATGATCATTGTGGAAGACCTTTGTCATTAATGTCAAATGGGTAGAAAAATAAAAAAATATCAAAAAAGGAGAAAGATTAGAAAAGATGAGAAAAGATAACAATGAGGTCTAAGAGATGATTTCCATCAAGAGTAGTTGATATTTTTTTTAGTGTTTTTACCATTAATGATAAATGGGGATATTATTGAACATTGTCATTGATTAAGGGAGATATTTTTTAGCATTTTCATTGACTATTGAGCTTTTGTATTTAATGTTGTCATTGATATCAAAGGTTATTATGAAGATGCATGGTTCTTTCACTAATGTCAATCTAATGTCATTGACGTCAAAGTTTCTTGTGAAAATGATTGTTCAAGAAAGCCTTGAGTTATGTGTAAGTTGAGTTTATATTCTAACATATTGAGTATTGTTTCTATATGAAAATCAATGATGTGAAGAGTATTATTTGTCTTTAGAAATATCATTGAGATCAACATAAGTTAGTATAGGTCAATATGTCAAGTATCAAGCATCTTGTAATGCTTTGTCTAGACCTTATGAGATGATGTGTGTAGTTAGCATGATGAAATAAGTAATTTGAAAAAATTAAATTGTATGATCCAAAGAACTCTATAAGTAGTTATGAAGATGCTCTAAATGAGCTATGTATATTTGAAAACTTTGAACAATTATTGATAGTGCTTGAGCATGAGAGAGTTTTTTTAAGTTTGTACATGAGGTGTCAAGGACCTTGAAAATGATTATACGGTTAGCTTTGAATATATATGTATACAAATTTGAACATGCTATTAAGATCCTTAGTTGAGCTCTAAATACTTGTAGGAAGATCTAAAGATGCTCTATTGAAGCTCCAAATAAGAGTGAGTTTATGAGGTTGCTTGAGCATACCCAAGAGACATTGGAACATAGGAGAGTTTCAAGGTGAAGCCTACAAGGTGGATAAAAGGTATGATTCAAGGTCTAATGAGACTTGAAGGTCAAGCCCTAGAAATCAAGAAGAGAGCTAGTGGCCAAATGGGGTGTTCGGATCAGTTTTTATGACATGGATAAGTAGGTGAACAATGACATAGGTGGGTCAAAAAAATTTAAATATGTGGAAAAATTTTAGATCAAGGTTTACAAGAGAAGTCTTGTAAAAGTTTTTCAATATTTTCTCAAATACACATAATGAAGAGTTATCTATCTGAGAAGATTTTTTTAGTGATTTTTGACATGTGTAACATCTACATGATGATATAATATGTTCATGGTAGATGAGGAAGGGTTCTATATCAAATTTATAAGAATTATTTTTTGAAAAGAGGATCTAAATTTTATGAATGATCTTTAAGACTAAAATATGGTCAAAACCTTTAAAGAACCCTAATAATGACTTGATGTTGAAGATCTTATTATAAATATCTCAAAAGGTTTGATATGGATATACAAGTTATTGGAGGTTTTATTCAACTCTCTTAAGTATCTCAAGGTGTGATTGGTTTCTAAGATGAGTGAGTAGACCCTATAAGAGAGTGTATCTTTCATAGATTTATTGTATTAAGGAAAGTTGACTGAGTCCATGTTACTAAGTGGATCAACATGAAAGTGTGATATTTTTAGTTGTTCATTAAAATTATGGATATATTTCATATATTATGTGTGAAAATTTGGTAATCCAATTTATCAAGTCACTAATAGACCTAATGGTATAGATAATAAGAAAATCAAGTAGAAGTGATAAGATGATTTATGATGTGTTTTCATGTAAGATTGATGCATTGCAATACATGATTATGTTATTTGGATCTTAAATAATATATTAATTATTTGCATAATCTTGGAAGTTAAAGTGAGATGTTAGAAAATTTAAGCCAAAATGGATTGTCTAACTGAGTAGAGTATATGAGAGGAAGAGTAACAAATTGGTTTACAAGACTGATATTTTCCATTATAGCTTATGATATGAATGGTTGAGGTTGTTATAAAGATCTTATAAAATCATTTTCATGAATTTAAATCCCTTGAATTAATATAATCATACATTATAATTTTATGTTTCCCTAATTGTTTTTTGGAGTCGATTTGTAGTTTTGAGTAAGCATCTTGCAGAGAAGAGTTTGATCCTATGTGCCTAGAGTTGAGGCATCATATAAAGTTATTGATGACCTTAAGGTCACGAGGATTTTATATATTTAATTTTTTTCATGGTTTTTTGGTAAAGTTGAGCATATGCCTCAATTTTTCAAGATAGAGTTTTGGTATATGCATGGGCCTTTTATGTGTAGTGATTTGAGAAAGGGTTCAAGTGGTGGTTGGACCTAAAAGATGGTATGTACCTTAAGTGATATTTTATAAGGTATATTGGAGTTGAAATTATGTGTTACTTCCATGTGAGGTTTTTTAATATGCTTTAAGAAGATCAAAAGGTAACATGTTGTGAAGAAGACCTATTTAGTTTTCATAACCCTAAAAGAAGAGTAAAGGGATAATTGATGTGTGGATGACCTACTGTATTGATTGATTCATGATTAAGGCATGTTATTTTAATATAATAAAACCTATTTCATTATTTACCTAAGAGATAATAATGTGTGTCTCACTAATAAGGATATGATCAAGTGAATTTTATAAAAGAAAGGCAGTTTATGGCTATTTTGGTATGCTTATAGAGTTAGACTAGAAGAGAAAAAGTGAATGATATAGATAATTTGTGAGTATAATCAGGTCATGAAAAAAATAATATAATTTTCATGAATATCTAATATAGGTTATACATATGAGGATCAAGATAAGAAGACCTAATCAAGCCATGATGAGGGAGAGTTGAGCGAAGAGCACAAGAATCTAGTTTGAGAGGGATAAAAGTAAGTGAAGAGATGAAGGACAAGATAATCATCTATTGTAAAAGAAACAAGGGTTTATAAATGTGTTCAAATAATTAGGTGAATGATTTGGTTCTGATTCATCTAGGGGGTTGGTGCCTCCTTGCACATAGGTGCTCGTTAAAGCCTAACTGAGTTGGTGATGAGCTAGTTGGTGCTGGTATTCCATGTGAAGTGGGTGTTTCACTAAATAACAATGTTTGTATTATTAGTCCATTCTATTCATCACCAAGTTTTATTCCCTTTTAATTTTTCTCATTTATATTTTGTGTTCATGTGTTTCATGCTCTTATGATTTGGTGCTTATGCTTACTAAGATATACATGATTGTTATAATGGTTCATGTATGATTATGTGGAATTAAGTGAAAAGTTTTAAATAATTATTCACCCCCCATTTTAGTCATTTTTATTACAACAAATATGTTTTCAGTGTAATGTTTGAAACATAACCTACTAAATGTAATTAAAATGTGCAATCAAGGACACACACTAACCTTTCAAGATAGAGGGTGTGAGATAAGGATAACTAAATTAGGAAGGATAATTTCCAATGCTAAGATGAATTATAATAATAAATATTTATTAAATGATATCAAGAGGGATAAATGCTTCATGAGAAATAGAGATGAAATTTGGATATGGCATAGAAGGTTAGGTCACCTAAAATTTGACAATCTAGTCAAGATTACCACTAAGAAGTCTGTGAAAAACATGCTTAAGATCACCAAACCTACAAACATAATTTTTAATACATGTTAACATGGTAATTAGGATATAAAAAGTTTCAATTATAAGTAGTACTATACTACAATACCCTTGGATTTAATATGCATTGATCTTTATGGGCCTACGATAATTCAAAGAATTCAAGGAGATAGCTAATTCATGTTACTAATAGATGATTACATAAGAATGACTTGGGTTGCATTCTTAAAATAAAATTTAAAAATTCTTAACAAATTGAAGGCATTCAAGGCTCTTATTGAGAATGAGAAGAATGAGAAGATCAAGTGCCTAAGATCTAATAGAGGAGGAGATTTTTGGTCCAATGAATTTGATGATTTATGTGAGGTTCATGGAATAAAGAGACAATTCTCAGTAACTAAGAAACCTTAATAGAATGGGGCAGTGTAAAGGAGGAATATTATAGTTTAAAAGATGGATAAAAATATGTTAAATGAGTCTATTCTATGTGATGCATATTGGAGATAGGTAGTAAGCATTACAGTCTACATTTTTAATAGACGATAAATAAGGACTAATGGTAATAAGACTCTTTATGAACTATGGAATGGTAGACCCACCAATATGGAACACTTTAGAGTGTTTAGGAGAAAATGTTTCATCAAAATAGATGATGAATACTTTGTAAATTTTGATTCTAGATCTAATGAAGGTAATTTCTTAGGATACACATCAATGAGCTCAACATATAGATTTTATAACATGAGGCTATAAAATATAGTGGAAAACATGAATGTGAAGATTTATGAGATAAGGAAATCACACTTAGAGTTAAAGGACATTTTAGATAATCTAGAATTCAAGAATTAATAGGATACCATAGAGGTTGATGAGGAAGAAGAAGAATTTGAAGAGAAATGAGATTCAAAAGTACCCTTAAGATAGATTTGAAGAGATCACCCTAAATTTCAAATCATTGGCAATTAAAATGTAGGTATGTAAACAAGGAGAAGATTGGTAAGTAATCTAAATCAAGAGAATGTTGCTCTATTTTCTAATATTTAACCTAAGAGTCTTATATAAGTAATCAAATACAAATTTTTGATAGGTGATATGAAGGAGGAGTTATACCAAATAGAGAATAATGAGACTTAGGAACTAGTTCCTAATCCTAAAGACAAGAATGTCATTGACACAAAATGGGTTTTTATAAACAAGTTGAATGAATATGTAGTAGTCAATAGGAATAAGGATAGACTAGTATGCAATGGATATGCACAAGTTGAAACAATATAATTTGAGTAAACCTTTACACTAGTATTAAGATTAGAGGCTACCATATTATTTCTATCATATGCAAGATTTAAAGGATTAAAGGTATATCAGATGGATGTCAAATTTGCCTTTTTAAATGGGAATTTAGAAGAGGAAGTGTATATTGAACAACCTGAGGGGTTCTCACTATAAAATGATAAAGGATATGTTTACATATTAAAAAAGGCTCTCTATAGTTTAAATCAAGCTCCTAGATGTTGGTATGGTAGGTTGGATAGCTATCTACTGGATCAAGGATTCAAAAGAGGAGTTGAAGATACTAATATATACATCAAGACAAAATATGACCATTGTTGATAGTATTTGTCTATATGGATGACATCATATGTGGTATAAAAAATGAGAAGATGATGAAGGCCTTTGCATAGGTGATGAATAAAGAGTTTGATATGTCCATGATAGGATAACTATCATTATTTATTGGGTTAAAAATCACTTAATCTAAAAAATTTATATTCATCTCACAAACCAAGTACATAAGAGAGATGTTGAATAAGTTTGAGATGGAAGATTAAAAATTAGTTAGTAGACCCATGATCATAGGGTGTAAGTTGAGAAAGGAATATGAGTCCTCAAGGGTCAATCATATTCCATATAGGTCCATGATTGGAAGTCTATTATACACCACAACTTCTAGACCTAACATCATGTAAGTAGTAGCTCTTGTGGGGAGGTTTCAAGTAGATCCAAATTAGAATCATCTGCAAGCAGTCAAAAGGATACTTAGGTATTCCAAGGGGACTATAGAATATGGATTGTTATTCCAAGAAGCAAGGAGTTAAATTTGATAGCCTGCATAGATACAGATTGGATAGGAAGTATAGATGATAGGAAGAGTACCAGTGGATAATCTTTCTTCTTAGGTGGATTCTTAGTTTCATGGATAAGTAAGAAGTAACCATCAATATCATTATCCACATGTGAGGCTAATTAAATTTCAACATCTTTATGTGGCACTTAGGTCCTATGGATGAGATAGACCCTAAAAGACTACAAAGTGGAATACGATGGTCTTATTCATATCTATTATGGAAACACAAGTGCTATAAGCATCTCAAATAACCATGTCATGTACTCAAGGACCAAGCACATTCCCATCAGATATCATTTTATAATAAACTAGGTAAGTGAAAAAAGTGTCAAACTTGATTATGTTTCTACACAAGATTAGATTGTAGACATCTTTACTAAACCACTTCCAGAGGTAACTTTTGAACACCTAAGATAGGAATTGGGTGTAATTCCTACCCCTAAAAATCATTTAAGAAGGAAAAATACTTAAGGGAAGATAATTAGGTTCATTATCTACAAGAATAGGTGAGTTTTTCCAAGAAGGTATGCATGGATATAGGAGTAACATGTTTGTATTATGTCTCATTAACTCATAGTCCTGTGTGTTGAGTCTTTTGGTTGCAAGGAGTGAAATCTAAGAAGTTACAGATATCACTTTATCATTTATGTCAAGGGGGAAAAGACTAAAATATAGAGATAAGAATTATAATTTTATAGTATGCTTTGTCATTAATGACAAAGGGGGAGATTGTTGAGCATTGTTATTTTTATTTAGGTTTGGCATTGATGTTGTCTTTGATGTCAAATGTTGTTAAGAAAGGTGTTCATGAGGTCATTGGAGAATGTTATTGTTTGACATAATCATTGAGAGGTATGAAATTGTTTGAGGATAATATAAGGAATGTGATAAAGTTGTATAATAATTAAATATCATTTCAATATAAGTTTTTAATACTTAAGTTCTTGAGAAGCATAATCATGACACTAGTCATAACTTGTAAAGTCTTAGTTAGAAGGTTTAAGCATGGTGGCTTGGTGATATGGATGCACAAAGGCATAAGAGGCTATAAGGGGTTGATTTAACATGAATATTAGGCATTGGATCACTCATGAGAGTCTCAAGTTGAATATACAATGGTAGGACCTACAAGTCAAGGCTACAACTAGACCATTTCTAGACCCTACTTGGCCTAACAAGGCATCATGATCTCTTTTCAAGGAATATAAATAATTTTTGAAAGATAATGAGATATGTTTTTTTAATATGTAATTTAAGTTGAGAACACATGTAATAAGTTTTTAAGGTTAGTTCAAGACCTAATGAGGTGTGAAGACTCAGGTGTAGTAAAGTAAGATGGTGAGAACATGACCTAGTGAGGTATCAATATCAGTTTCCAAGGCAAGCATGGATAGGTGAGTGTTGTTAGAGGTATAATATGTTTTTTCAAGAATTTTAACTATGTTTTAAGTCATTATTTGTAATTTAATACATGAAAATTGGTTTTGAGCTCTTTCATGTGCATAAAATTAACAGTTCTCAACCTAAGAAGGACGTTCATGTGTTCATTAGCTTGTGTAAACTCTACATCAGAACCTAAGATGTTAATTAGAGATGGGGAAGGGTATTTTATAATATATATAGGCATTATTTTTTTAAATTAATGGAAATCCTTTATTAATAATCATTAACACCATAAATAGTGTCAACCCTCTTTAAAACTCTAACAATGAATTGATGTTAAAGATATTATTATAAAGTGATAAAAATGGTTGTCTCTGGATAGTTAAGTTATTAGATGTTGTATTCAACTCTATGAGTCACCTCTAGGTGTGATTGGTTTGTTAGGTGAGCGATTGGACCCTACAAGAAAGGCCTTATTTCCTAGATATTTCTTGTACAATTAGAGTTGACCAAGTCAAAGTTGCTAAATGAATGGAGGATAAAGTTTGAAGCTTTTATTTTATGTCCATTTTGGTTTATAAGAATATTCTATCCCTTATTTTTTCTAAATTGGTCATACAATTTGACCAGATACTAATAGGCCTAATGATGTAAATAGTGAACAACCTAGGTAGAAATGAGAATGTGATTACAGATGGGTTATCATGGATTAGGCATGAATCCATGTGAATGTATACATTTTTCAAGACCTGTAAGACATATCCATGTTATATATAAATTTTAGAGATCATTTTATATAGTGAATAGTTTCTCTCAAGTTGATTTGTGTAGCTTAGTGAGGTTTATGTATAATAAAGTCATGAGATTGGTCTACAATATCAATATTAGCATTAAATATTATGATATTTTTATTGGATGTGATTCTAAGGATGTTTTAGTATATTTTTCATTCATTTTAAGTCCTTTATTTTTCTATTTTAGGTGTCATAATTTCAAAATTTCATGATTATGTTTTGAGGCTAGTTGGCAATTATAAGTGGGCTACTTACAGAGAAGGGTTTGATTACTTTTGCCTTGAGTTGTGAAATATAAAAAATATGATGATGACCCTAAGGTAGTTTATATTATGTGCATGTGATTTATTTCCATAATTTTTTGTAAAAATTATGTTTATGCTTCAGTTGTTCAAGACAAACTTTCTAGGTATGCATGTGCTTAATTGTGAATAGTACTAATGGCATGCTTCAAGTGGTGATTGGAGATAAAAGATGTCATGGACATACTATGAGATTATTATATTTATATTTTAGTGACATATGATATGTTCATACCATTTTATGAGTTTAAAAGTATTCGAAGGATTTTAAAGGCTAACATGTGCTAATGAAGGCCTAAAAAGGGTTTTGGTCCTAAGGAATATTTTATTGAAAATATAAGTGAGGAAGTATGTATGGCCAACCAATAGGTGTATTAAAAAGATATTATTATAATAATAAGGCCTAATAGTCCTAATTTACTAGTTAGATAATGAGGGAGTTGAATTAAATGATATATAACTTTGAAAAGATGAAGTAGGTCTTTTAGACCATCAAAAGGGTGTAGAGAAACTATCATGAAGATCTATTAGGGTTATTATGTATGAAAATCAAGTTCAAATGACCTAATAAAGTCAAGAAGAGGGATAATTAATTCAAGTTTCCTAGAAGGTATTTTTAGAGAGATAAGAGTGTGAAGAGTTGAAGTAGTCATCATCAATTTATTGAGCAACAAGGTGATTTGAAGGTGATCAAAGTAATTAGGTGGTTTAGTTAGTCCTGAGTCATCTAAGGGGTTGATGTCTCCTTGCAAGTGGGTGATTGGATAGTTGGGGTTTGTTCTTCACTAGATATTGATGTTTATCTTATAATACTATAGTCCATTTTAAAATATTAGTGGGTTTTATTCCCTTTGAGGGTTTCCTACTCATATATGTGTTTCCTGTGTTATGCTCATGTGAATGTCTCTTTATGGTTTTCTATATCTTTTTATTGCATTGATGGTTCAAGGAATGTTAAATTACATGTGAAAGAAAGTTTTAAGACACTGATTTAGCCCCCTCAAGTCATTTTTTTTCCAACACCAATCCATCCCACCATGATTTTGAATGTTATGCACCTATATCTCATTTTATTATAAATATAAAATAAAATTAAAACCTATATTTATGTTCTATAAAATGTGTGCATACGAATTTCATATGCCCATAAACTATGTTCCAATCTATAAACATCTTTCCCATAATATAAAAACAAACAGATAATCTATTACAATTTGAAATCTTTGAATAATCTAATTTATCCTAAAATATGAATTATGAATAATAAAAACTTAAATCTCTATCACAAGCCTACTAATATTCCCCATTTTGAGGTGAGGGATTTAGTTTGCAAATCAATCATCTCAAAAAATATTTAAAATCAACATGTTATATATAAATATGTAAACATTTAGAATAATGTCCTAACATGTGGAGAATGTGTTATCATCATAATGAATATATAATCAAAGCTTATATAAAACATGTAATGTAAGACACATGATTGACATTTCAAGATAGATATATCAATTAGGAACACAATAATAACCATCACTGATATAAACACTGAACTAAATAATAAAATATGTAAAAAGGTTCATGATATGGATCATATAAACACACCCAAATAGGGAGGTGTGTGATATATATCATAACACCACAAATTCAGAAAAATATATAGACAATTACATATTTATCCACTCATAAGCACACAATGTCCCGACCATGATGCACAAAATAAAATAAAATTCAATAACACTTAGTATCACATAAGTAGATCACCACACACAATGTAAAATAAAATGTCTCATAATGAAATGACCTAAATAAAAAATGATGTAATGAAAACTTAGTCAAGAAAATTTAATAAAATAAGGCAAGCCCCTAAAGGAAGAGTCATAAAAAATTAAATCAAGTAAATGGAAAAGTATAAAATTAAGAACCCAAAGAAAGATTCATACAATTATAACTCAATAAATAATTTTATATACTAATTGAAGAGATATATAATCACTTTCAATGATTAACCTATATAAATGAAATAGAAATAGTGAAGCATAGAAAAATTGAAACTAGTCTACATCATCGATCTATGTCAATGCCACAATATATAAAAGTAGTATATCCATGAAATATAGCATTGTAAATAATATAAAAAATATAAATACATTTAAAATAAATAAATTTATCTTAACATGATAAATGGAAAGTTTCTAGAAATACACAACTTTAATAAGTGAACTATTTTAAAATTCCCCTAGCATTGGCATGGCCCATAGGTATAGACATGCCATGAATATGTGCATCCATGTATCAGGTGTAACCTATATTTACTACATCTCATTAGTTTATACTATGTAAATGAACATTAATATGGAAAATGATATCTAATCTAAGAAACATTTTATAGATAACATAGGTTAATAATGTAAAATAGTAAACTTTATATATTAAAATCTTAGTTTATATGTTAAACTATCACAACCTATTATTTTGACCCTTCTAATAGACATTATTAGATGTCATTAGCATAATGTGAATACTATTTATCTGAATTTAAACTTTATTAAATAATTTCATATAGTTATTGATTTGATATTTATGATGTATTAGTACACTCTGATCTTAATTATTGATGATGTCATTGGTATCATTTTATATTATGAGGTCTATTATAGTTTAGTTTATATATATACATAAATATATATGTATGTGTATATATATGTGTGTATATGTATACATACATAAATACATACATACACACACATATACATACATAAATACATACATACATACACACACACATACCTACATATATACATATAAATACACACACATAAATTCATGTGCACACATGCATGCACACATATGCACATGCATGCATGTGCGTGCACGCACGCACGGGCACACACACACACACACACACACACACACACACACACACACACACACACACACACACACACACACACACACACACAAAGAAAAGTTTCAAATGTTCATAACGATTAGATGGATTATTAACATTTCATTTCATATCCTGATGCTAGTTCTACCCAACTACTTATTACCCCCACATTTTATTTCCCAACTGTCGAATTCTATTTCTAGCCTATCACATGTACATGTGAACCCTGTAGCCACAAACATGACATCAACACCATTTGATTTGTTGAATTCTATTTCTATCCTATCACATGTACATGTGAACCCTATAGCCACAAACATGACATCAACGTCATTTGATTTATATATATAAATCAAATGGTGTTGATGTCATATTTGTGGCTACAAGGTTCACATGTACATGTGATATGCTAGAAATAGAATTCGACAGTTGGGAAATAAAAGGTGGCAGTAATAAGTAGTTGGTTAGAACTAGCATTGGGATATGAAATGAAATGTTAATAATCCATCTAATCATTATGAAAAATTTCAAATTTTCTTGATATATTTATTTTCCATCTCATCTTGTCAATTGAGATTGTTCAAAAAAAATTATATCTTTTGATTGTAATGATGTTCATGTATAAATTTCATATATTATTGGTGCCTTATCTGGTGTTGGTTAATATAGTGATTATACTTGCCTTTTTCATTTTATATTCTGTTTTTTATTGTTCTATCTACTAAAGGTATTAGTTGCTTTAGTGTAATATTTGGGCTTGTTAACATGTTTGTTTACCCCTTATGTCATGTTGTGGTTATATTACTTGATCGTTAGTCTTAAATAACTTGGATTTACATTGAGGGGCCCTGGTTGTGTTAGTGTTTTTGCATCATGATATGACTTGGGAAATCCATGTAGTCCTTGATTTTGGAATCCATGTTAGTGTTAAGCCATGATAGCCAAGGGGGTCATGGACTCTATTGACTTACATTATAGCCTCAAATAAAATCAAACCTTTGATGTTTACGTCTCATGATGGCACTAGGGTTTAATAATTACCCATAAAGGAGTAATCAAGTAGTTGCATGGAAAATAAGGTAGTTTTGTGTGATGTACTATAGAGAAAAGCCTAGGAGGAAATGAAGGCCATGGGTAGTTATTGAGGCTAAAAAAACATCCTATAGGCCTTAAGGGTAGGGAGAAAATCAAGTAGGGGGATGAATGTAAAGAGGAAGTCAAGCCATGGGAGGAAGAAGGTAATTTTGGAAGGTTCTCAAACTTGGAAAGAAAAAATTGAGTCAGATTCTTCATCTTATAATTCAAAGGGGTAGATTTGCTATAAGTACATCATGTTTTAAAGTGATAAATGGGAATGTTGATGCCATGGTTGTTGAAACTAATTTATACCCTATAATTGTTTTATATAAAAGTACTTACATATTCATGAAGAATTCATGGGACTTCCTAATGAGCTTGTAAGGCCCCCAAAATAATTATAATATTTTATACCTTATATTTTTGCTGGTAAATCAATCTAAATGTTGATGAGTTTTACACCTATCCATTTTAGGTTTTAGTGTATACTTGCACCCAGGGTTTACAACTCATCTTCATTATAAAAATATTTGATTGAATTTATTCAATACCCTAGATGGATTATTTATCCTTTTGGTTAAGTTCATGTTAAATGGCAAGTTGTGTTTTTTTTTGTTACTTACATACTAAGACCTAGGTAATTAGGGATTTAAACTTGTTGGTCTCTACTTGTATTCTATGTAATATCAGCACTACAACCAAGATTATATAATTTTCATTTATGTTTATTTTATTGGTATTTTATGAAGCTTGAATTAATAGTGTAATGGGGCATATTTAATAATTTTCTCATTCTTTGCATTATCCTTGTTTGGGTTAAATCATGGGTGTGCTTGCTCATTTGTCACAAGGTTAAAAATTAGTTTGACCTCCTTTAGTGTTTTTATCATTAATATTTTTGTGCTTGATAACTTGGATTAGGTTTATGTGATTGAGTGAAATCCTTTAATTTTAGCAATGGTGTATATGTGCTACTATTTGGGTCTTGTGTGTAACTTCAATAGTTATTATATTTATGGCTTCAATATCATTTTTCTCACATCCTATCCCTAAATCTTGAATAATTAACTCCACCACCCAAATAATGGCTAGTGTGGTAAGGACCACCAATTGGGGAGATCATAGGATAGGTTGGGGTAGTTCATTTCATGTTTGGATCCTCTTTTGGTAGTTGTTCATTCTATATTAAGTTATATTATTTACATGGTTACTATTCTTGCTTGGTTACAATAAGATGATGCCCAACCTACATCATGTTTCATTGTATTATTCTCTCTCTATTATCTATTTCCTATAGAACTTATTATAAATCCAAAAAATGATTCATACATGACATACTTAACAAGGTGTCATAATGACTTTGTACTGATTGTAGTTGTGGGTTCTTGATTTTTATACCTTAGTTACTTATCCTCTCATCATCATATTGTTAAATCATTACAACCTTTATTTTTGTTTTGGTGTAAATAGTGTATTTGATAACTATGGATGTTATTACATTAGATGATGAAATGAAAATGGTATGCTTATGATAAATAAATAGTTGGTTTGTATTCTTCACATGGTTGTGTTGAGGTTAACATACCCCCATTTTTGAAAATTAGGACCCTTGAGATACTTTTAACCTTAAACCTAAAACTATGGCATGTTTTAAACATTATTAAACTTTAAAGATCATCCACTTTGATAAGGTTGGCTTACTAATTTATGGTTTTGCTTTGGGCTTGCCTAGTGTTGTTAATAATTAGTTTTCATGTCTTAAAGATATAGGTTCTTGGAGATATTTATGATGGATCATGCTTAGAGTTTATAGAGTAACTCTATTTGGGCTTCATTTTTTGAAGGCTCTCCTTCAAGAAACCCTAAGAATAAACCCTTGGTTTAAATTTACATTTGGTATGAGCATTTGGTGAGAATATTTTTAATGTATTTTGTACTTAATCCCTAATTTTGATGTTAAGGATTGATCATGTTTTTTAACATGACCAAACCTTAGCCTCAAAATTACTCTTATTCCTCTTTATTTTCCCCCCTTTTATTTCCTTTATTTTCTAACCAAGCCTAGCTTTCGTATTGGTAGGGTCTTTTTGTTTTCCTAGGCTTGATCACTTTCATTTTATATCTAGACTAAAGTCTTAATTCTAAGGCCTTGTTTATGTTTATCAACATGAACGTGACCTTAGCCTTAATGCTTTAGCCTAAGTTTATATCTACCTAGGTCCTAACTCAAATACCTCACTTCTTTGCAAATATAATGGCCTTTGTTTAAGTAAAACTAAAAATTAGATGGCATGAGGGAAGCCTGAGGGTTGGATGGGCCCTAGTATTAAGTATAATCTTAAGCCTAAGTTTTTATTCTAATTCCTTGTTGTATATTTATACAACAAGACCTTAGTTTAAAACTTAGTTTTTTTAATTTATTTAATCGAAGGAGCTAATCATGAACAAGTACCTAGATCATGATCCATAGTTTGTGGTCACTCATAGATTTAGATCCAACATAATGAAGACAACGTCAAAAATTCAAAATTCATAGGAAGTCCCATAGAGATACCATGTGGCACTCTCACATATAGGAACTTCACGAGCTTAGAATTGAAATTTTTTTTACCATAATTTGAGGCCATCATTGACATATATGAGACCATCAACATTAAGGTCATTAAACCTAAAGGACTTCATGATCTTAAATTTGATGTTCTTGTGAACATAATTTGAAATTTAAAAGGCTATCATTGATGTATGTGAGGCCATAAAATTTAATATTGTTTAACATTTTTGCTTTGACAAAGGGGCATGTTTTATGTCATTCAAGGGGTCATTTAATATTATGTTAAAAAAATAGCATAAAATGTTTTGACCTTAGTCTATAGAATGTTTATTGACATGAAATAAAATTAGAATAAAATATTTTAGTCTAAATCCTTTTTATAACCATGCATAGATTAAATTTCATGCATCTTTTAGGATCAAGAGCTTACATTATGTCATGATTAGATGATTTTGCAGTGCAAAATAGCTTATGACTATTCAACAGAGCTCTAAAAGCTTGTGAGATTGACACATGGTGGATGCTTGTTCAATGTGTGATTGATACAAGTAGAAAATATCAACAAACCCATCTATGTGCCAAGTGGCACAAATATGAGTCTTGATGTAAACATGACCAATAACATGTGAAGGCTTGGATCATGGTCAATGGCCCACATTGATCCTTAGATCTTGATCAAATGGTAAGAAAAATGAAATTTTTATATACCAATGACTAGTGCTTTGAAGTAATTAATGAAATATGCCATGAAAATTGATAGATATACACAAAATAAGCACCACACAAGCACAAAATGAAAAAATAATGATCTTGTGTGCTCAAAAAAGAAAACATATAAAGGAAAAGGTCAAAATTAAATCTGAGGCATGTATGAGCTGAAGTCCAAGGAAACCATCAGCATTAAATCTTTATGAGAGCACCAAAATTACATAATAATCCTAATTTGAGCTTGAATTAATCAAAATTAAGCTAAAATAGAGTCTAATTGCAAGTTTAGCACAAAATAATTAACCTATAGACCATTTGGAACATAATAATAAGCAATTTTCAAAGTTTGGAATCCATGGTAGCTTAGAAGCAATAATATAGGGATGAGATAGAGTTGTATCTATCTACAAATAATGAAGGGAGGGTCTTCAAGGACATGAACTTGGACACTATTGTATTGAGCATGGATAATAAGAACTGGTTCAAGCTCTTTTGGACCATTGAAGACATTTAAACCATCATGAAAGAACAAAAGAAAATTACCGTTATAACCAAAAGGTATTATGACCTAGTTGTCGTCTAAATGGATAGTCTCCACCATGTGACCACCAAACCATAGGTAATCCATTGTATCAACATATTTTATCCTATTTTCATGGACTATAGGATTGAGTAGGGTTGGATTATTCATGAAAGGACGTTTAGAATAATTGCATTCATTTCCCTATTAGACTTTGAGATTTATTACAAAATTTAGAAACCCTAAGTTGATTTACCCACTATTAGAGAATGGACTGGCAAGAATGATCTAGATACCATCCTTAGGCCATGGTTTCTCTAAGGGAACCATGTGATCTGAGACCCTAATGGCAACATCCTAGTTGCCCAATTTAGAGAGGGGATTAGGGAAATCATGACTCTATTGCATAGATTATTTGGAACCCCTTTAACCACTTATGTTAACATGAGTTGGGTGTCTTACATCTACTTCATGGTAGAGAAAGATCTCACTCCCCTAATTAGAGAGATGATCAACATATACTTAATGGAAATTTCCAACCATTAACAATAAAACTAGTAACCAATTCTTCATGATGTCCTATCTATTAGATACCTTACTAGCCTCCACCTAGATTCCTTATATCAAAAATTGGTCACTTGAGGGCATGTTTATAGACTCTCACCACTATTAAAAGTTACACATATTGAAATATAGCCATAACATCCAGTTAATCTATGAATTTGTGTATCTAACCTTGGTAGAATCCATCATAAGGATCCCAACGCCCAAGGTAAGCCTTCTAATTAAGAAATATGTGGAGCTGATGGGAGAAATCTAGTTATATCTAGATTATACAGTGATCAAAATTAAATGGATTTTGATAAAACCTTATAGATTTCATGTCTATGTTCCCACAAAGTTGGCAAAGCAAGAAACTACATACCAAATTCTTAATAGTGTGGATAGAGTGTGCAATTCTAGGAGAAAAGGCTTCCTACATCCCTTTCCTTTAAACATTGGTAGAAATGTGTTATAGAATTAGGATCAGGTAAATACTATTTTCAATAATAGGTATTATTTCAAATTTAAACTTTATGAGCTCAAGTTGTGGGACCCTAATGGCATAGTCTCCACACACTTGAAATCCAAACAATTATCCAAGCTAGTGTATAAGCACCAACTCAGTCTCCATGACACCATATATATCAAAAATAATAATTTTTAAGAAATATTGGTTAGGCTCAAGGGACATAACATTAGACTTGAGTATATATTGACCAGTGTCAAAAGCCCCATGGAGACATATGGAAATTGGGTCTTTTGTAATACCATTTGCTACTTAGACCTTCAAGGCCCCCTTAAGAGAAATCACAAGTGGAAGGGAAATAACCTCAAGCATAGATTACAAAAGGTCCCAAAAATGAAAATTTTAAAGAGAGACCTATTGAGGTCCTATCATCCTCAGTCCCTCCCCAAAGACCAACATCTCTATTTGAATACCTAGATATGATTACCCTAGAGCCTAATGAGACAGTGAAGGATGTCCTTAAGGTTTTTGCTAAAGCATATGAATCTAATGAAGAGGATGAGTAAGATGAATAATATTAGTCCTAGGTAGAGGAGATTATTTAATAAAAATGGAAAGAATTTTCCTTGGACCTAGTACCAATGGCACCATTAAATAAGATAAAGGTAGAGCTGGCAATTATCCCAACTGGACAAAAGAAGCCAAAGTTGACATTCACTCACCCCATGAGTGAATCCAACCTTTTTAGTGAGGAATACCCCATCCATGGACCAAGAATCCCTAATTGGTTCATCTAAGGGAAAATGTAGAAGATCCCTTCCTTATCCCACTCATGGGCCTTGACCCAAACCATCAACATTGATGTTCATGATAACATCAAGACATAGATAAGGAATTTGATTGAGGAAGAAGAAAGAAGAATAGTGGCCACTGTAGGATTAGATAGTAAGAATATAAATGCTCTAGGAGCATAAATAAATACCTATATGGAGGTCCCTAAAACTCCAAAGTACATTAAACTAACAACTACTATGAAATTCAATCTAGAGATAGTTAAATTAGAGAGAGTGACAACTATAAAACCTATGGTGGGGATTGAGGAATTTACCTTTCAAAAGGTCAAGCCATTTTTTGGTTTAAATCTAGTTAGAGGTTAGAGACATGGTGAGCACCCCATCTATGTATTGGACATTAAATAACTACCTAAGGTTCATTCAAATTAGGTCAAAATAGGCATTAGAGGTATGAAGTAAAGAATGGATAATTTGGAAAAGGAAAAGGATAATTTGAAGACACAAGCTATTTTATCAGTGCCTAAGGAAATGATTAAAATACTTGATGAATCCTTATATGATATGTTTGAGGCCTTAAAATCAATGAAGCTAAGGCAAAGTGCATTGAAACAACATAATACAGTGGCTAAGGGTCTAATATCCCAATGAAAAGATTTAAAGGATGAAATAATAGGGTTGATCAACATTAGAGTTTGAGGGTAGATTCCTTGGGTTTAAATCAGTAAGTTTGGGACATTTGACTATAATTTTAGGAATTATTATTGACAAAATCTATAATTTAAATGTCTAGTCCAAGGATCTAGAGAGATTTCAGAAATATGATGACAAGATAATGGAAAGGATTGAAAATCTCTTTGAGACAATGCTCAAATACACTACATAGCCTACTATTCTAGGCATCATCAAGGATGATGAATTCAAACATAGGGCTACTTTGGTGGCTCAATAAATAAAAATTAAAAGTCAAAGCCAATCTAGGGTAGACAATATTATGATCCTAGACATGATCCTTAATGCAAGGTAAAGAATAACTAAGGCCAAGAGCATTAAGGAAGATATGGCTAAGAATGATATGTAATTGAATGAACTTAATGATAAAGAGGAAGAGTGTCTCTTGAAACCAATTATGGACATAGAGCTGGTTAATGAACAACACTAGAGGGATATGAATATAATTAAATAATAGCAAGAAAGTTCTCAGGTGTAAGGCCCTCAAACTAGCTAATTAATATTTCATTTTGTAAAATCTTTGTAATATTTTCAAAAATGAATATTATTTTGTAAAATCATATACTAATTTGTTAAAGCATTTCCTCTAGTTTATTTTAGTTTGGAAAAGCAAATGTAATCTGTAGCTTTGTAGAGAAAGGATACCTATCATTACTTCTTATACATGTTTATCTTGTAATTGACCAGTATATTGGGTTGTCCTCCTATAAAAGGTATTACTACCATTTTGTAAAGAGAGAATTTTGAGAAAAAATTGTATAATTTGAGAAGTTAATACAATCAAGGAATTCTGAAAAGATTGTCCAAATTTATTTGTGTCAATTGTTACATGGATTTTCTCTCAATTTCTAGTCTTAATTATTGAAATTAAATAGTTTATATGAATTTGAAGTTGCATCTTTGACTATATGGTTGATAATTTGTACTTATGCTAGATTTATTTAATGATCTTAAATTTTATTTATTTTAGTTGCTCTAAATTAGAATGTGATAATGTTAGTTGAGTGTGGTAGCAAATCTTAAAAGTAAATTTAGTGCTTACTTGTACTTATTTATATCATCCTTGGAAGTTTGCCTAGTGTATAGTGAGATCTGAGCTTATTCTATTTTACACTATATACTAGTTAAATGCATACTCAGTTGTAATTGAAACTTTGTCATAATTTTTGGGGCTAAGATCAATAATCACGTATTCTCTTTCTACCTTACCCTTTACTATTTCTTCTTTTTTAATCAGATCACTTTAGTTTAGATTTAATTGTGAATGTTAATTTAGGTTAGTCTGTAGTTTAATCTTTAATCATAATTCACTAGTATTAGTATAGATACTTACAATTTTCAAATATTTGGTCCATGATGGCTCCCAACCATCAATAAATATAATTTTTTTGGAATAGTTAAACATTGCTCTATCACTATTTCACCATAGGTAACATAAGTTACCAAAACCTACTACTCATGCTCTAAATTCCTAGAATTATAAAATGAGAAGTGTTCTTTGAACACTAAGGACACCTATGATACCTATAGAGGAATCAACAAGTCCCACTAGCACTAAAAAGAGGGCCTCTTTATGAATTGATTGAATCTTTTCTAATCTTAGTGTTTTGGTCTAAGATTGGTGTTATCTTTGCACTTTTACATAATTATTTTCTCAAAAGCATAAAGATCATTGATATTTATGGTATTTGACATATCTTTATTCTTCTTTTAGAAAAAGATCATTGTTATTTGAATTCTAATGCTTAATTTTAGTAAGGATGGCTTAAAATCTAAAAATTCATGGTATTTGAGGTTAAAATAGCTTATTTTGATCAAAGATTGGTATATTTTTCATATATCTAGGTTTATTTAAGCTTGGAATTATAAATATAGACCATATTTTCATAATTGGAGACATCTTTGAGCTATCTTAGTCAAATATTAACATCCTTTACTATTCTTTATATAAATCCTTATAAAATTAGCTTAATGTGTAGGTTTAATCCTTATTCTTTATAAAGATTAATGTGACACATTGTATTTCAAACAAGATCTTCAATCTTTAAGTTGGGATTGCCAAGGATTTTAACAATATGAAATTCAAATACAAGAAAACCTTTACTTGAGTTTGAAGTCCATAGAAGAGATAGGAAAGATAAAGGTAGGTGTAGATGTTCAAAATCTTTGCCAACCTCACCTATTTAAGGTACCCCTTCCTTCAACCTTCATCTAGGTATGGAATGGTTGGGAGATTATTCAATCAATGTGATATGTGTGGTATATGATCTTCCATGTAACCCTAAAAAATACTTGCCAACATTTAGTTCAATTGGTATTGTAACTATTGAAGAGCACATTAAATCTTTCAAAGCTGATTTAAGGTTGCTAAATGTCACACATGAAGATGTAGCATACATATTGTTCCCCTTTACTTTTAAATATATTGCATACAAATGGTTTCTCAATTTTCATAACAATTAAATTAATATTTGGGATCATTTTAATAATGTTTGCATAGATTAGTTTGATAAAATTGTTAGTCCATGCATCATATACCACCAGTTCACCACCATCAATATGGATGTAAGTGAGGCCATAATTTCCTTTAATAATAGGTTATATAAAATGTGTATTAGGACCATAGAACCTTATAATCCTAATGATGCTTTATCTATGGAAATCTACAAGGATGCAGTAGATCCTACGACTTATGTATTCCTAAAAATATCTCTTATACCTATAACTTTATTATCTAGGGCTTATTTTGAAGTATTGATTATCAATGATCAAATACAACCCTAAGGAAAAATGACCTAATCTATTACAAATATCAACCCACATTTTTCCACTTTGAACATCTTCCCCAAAAATAATCAGAATGTTCTAGCCCTGAATCAACTCCCAAATTTGAATCAATTGCCTTTGAGTCATGCTACTCCTAACTAGAATTTATGATTCTTGAGTCATATTACTACTAATGGATTCAATACAAATGATCAAATAACTTTAGTAATATATTGTGGTACTAAAAATAACAAGGTTCAAAATTCCTAATCTCCCAAGAATGAGATTGAGTCTATCCTAAAAATGGTCCAAAAGTTGAGCACTAATTTCCTTCAGCTATAAAAACAAGTTATCAATATTAGAGAGAGTTCTAGTATTAAATTCTAATTATAAAGGTTTAATAGGCCTAATAATAAGTTTCAAAATTATATTTTCCACAATAATAATAATTAATCATCTTCTAAAAATATGACTATGGACATTAATCTTACTAAAATTGCTTGCTTGATTATTTTAGGGTGCATTGTATAGCTAAGCATGGTGAGATTGATTGCATTAAGTTTTGTAATGATTTATAAGCTTTCTAAAAAGATTTATACACATTTTAACTGGTCCCTAAAAGGATAGTGGTGTAGGTATTTTAGGGTCCAAGCCTACTAATACAAATTTTATGGTGGAGATGTTTGATTTCACTTTTCCAGAGGACAATGAATCTAATGATGTCCATGAGGAAAACTAAGCCTTCCAAAAATTCTTATAGAAGACTTATCCTTTATGTAATAGATATAAAAGGAAACCCTTGGCTACCTCAACACCTCCAAATAACTTTGGAACTCCTATAGATACTTCTTCAAGAAATGATCCAGAACCACCCAAAGGGAGTACCTCTAAGCATAATGTTGATGTTCATAGTTCTTCAAATAAGACTAGTTATAATATTGTTAAAGACATAAAAAAAGATAAAATCTAACATCACATTGCATGAATTAACATAGACCATAGAAAAAAGGGACCTCTTTCTATAATCATTATCACATAAATCCAACAAACCACCTAAAGTTGGCAATGCTAATATGACTATGCACAAATCTAAAGTAGAATCTCCTTCTTTCCTGCTCATAGTTAGGATGTTTGGAAATAAATTACACAATTATTTATTATATTCTGGTGCATCTACCAATATCATGCCAACATGTATCTACAAATAATCTAGCTTTATGCCTATTAAGTTTGATAGAGTTTTTACTCAATTAGACAAATATAGAGTCAAGGTGACTAATTGGCTTATGAGCTTAGAGTAGAATATTTTATTGATATCCAATTTTTTGACATTAATAATGTTTATGGGATCTTGTTAGGCAAGAAATGGACCAATGATTTGAATGGATACATGTCCACTAATTATTCACATTTATGGCTACCTTGGAAAGGAGTTACAAACCAAACAAAAGTTGAAAGAGAGTCAAGGAAGAAGCACATGATCATTGAGTACAATGTTATAAATTAAAGGGTCAATATAATTAACTTTGATTTAGGATTTTTCATCCTACAGACTACAAAGGTATGTGATCCTAAAAATACTTATGTTATGCCTGGGATGTGGAAGCTACATTTTGTTTGTGTTAGGTGTAAGGCTGGATCTAGAATAGGCATTATTCTAACTGACCCTGTTGGTAATAAATACCATGATTCCTATAGTATCTAATTCCCATGTACTAGTAACCTTGTTAAATATGAGGCCCTTATTTTAGGTTTGTAATTTACCATAAAAAATAAAGTCAAAGATATACTAGTTTATGGTGACTTGGAACTAATAGTCAACCAAGTGAAAAGTAATTATCAATGCAAACTCTCATACACAAAGAGGTATAAGTTTAAGTTATAGGATATAATTGAGTATTTTTATGCCTTTAACATTGTCTCCATCCTTAGAGAGGAAAATAAAACTATTGATGAGTTGGCATCTATTGCAACCAACCTCATGCTTGACCAAGACTCACCCAACTTTAGCATTGAGATAATACCTTTTCCTTTGATCTTAGATAATTTGAATCATTATTTGGTATTTAGTGATAATGAACAAATCTTAAAATTCATGACTATTTCAAGATAATTTGAGGCTCAGATCAATGATGAGACTGATGAAAATGCATTTAGGAAAGGCAAATTTGATGGCAAAGTCATTTAATGAAATGATAATAAGATCATCAAGGGGATGATTACCTTATAGATAATATTTGATCAAGATAAGATTAATTATGTTTCTAATATTCCTAAAGTAAGTTGGAGGAATTAAAATGCAATTGATCTTGGCCCTCAAGATTATTCTTAACTAGTTATCATTGGTAAATCTTGCACTAGTGTTGAGAACAAGAGGGCCAAAGAGTTGTTAGTAAAGTAAAAATATATCATATCTTGATCTTATGATGACTCAAATACATTTGATCCAAGAGTCATCACCCATACTTCACCTATTAAATAAATTTGTAAACCTTTCAAGAAAAATCAAAGGCTTGTGAACCCTATCTTAGAACCAATGATCTTTAAAGAAGTTAAGAGATTCATAGATTCTAGAATTGTGCTTCCATTAGGAATTATACCTAGGTGGAAAATTTAGTTTGAGTTAGAAAGAAGAATTATGAGATTAGGCTATGCATTATCTTTAAGAATTTGAATAAATCATCTAAAAATAATTATTATCCTCTTCCCTCTCTTGATTAGGTAATACAAATTATTTTAGGATCAACCATGATGTCTTTTTTTATTCTTGTTTAGGCTACAACTAGGTGTTGTTTGATAGAGAAGACATGATGAAGACAAATTTTATAACTAAATGGGGAACCTTTATTTATAATAGAATGCCTTTTGGGGTAATAAACATAGGAGATGCTTTTCAAAGGGCTATGGACCGTGCCTTCTAAGGTTTTATTGGTAAGTGTATCATTATATATATATGGATGATCTAACCATTTATCTAAAAATAGAGAAGATAAATTAATGCATTTACATTAAGTATTTGACAAATGCATAAGCTATGGAATCTCCCTCAACCCTAATAAAAGCATATTTTGTGTTACTGAAGGAAAATTATTAGGCCATGCCATAACTAAAGATGGGATCTCCATAGATCCTAAAAGAGTGGAAGCTATATCTAAGATAGAGACTCTAAATATTAGAAAGGAGTTAAAATCATTTTTTAGTAAGATAAACTTTGTAAGAAAGTTCATTTCTAGATTTGTGGAGATTACGAAGCCTTTGAATAACATTCTAAATAAGGATGTCAATGTCTCATGGAATGAGGAATCTAGGAAGGAATTCAATGAAATCAAAGAAGAAATTAATCAAGATCTAGTCTTGATAAGTCCTAACTTTTCAAAGGATTTATATCTCTATTCTTTTTCATCTGACCATACCATGGTTGTAGTTTTACCTCAGAAGGTTGATGGGTGTGATCACCTAATAGCTTTCATGAATGCTAATTTTAAAAGTGTTGAATTGAATTATTCATTGATGTATAAACAAGCATATACATTAGTTAAGGTGGTGAATAAATCTAGGCAATATGTCCTTAGAAATAAGGTGCATTCTATTTTACCTAACCCTACCACAAATCTCATGCTAAGCCAAAATGAGCTTGGACAATGTAGAGGTAGATGGATGCCAATTTTACAGGAATATGACATAGAAATGAAAATTGAAATGCTAGTAAAGTGTCAAGGTTTGATTCTAATGATTGTTAATACCATCCCTAAACTAAGTATTATGAAAGTTGATAAACAAAGCTTTCAAGCTAGTAAGTGGTATGATTCCATCATTTATTTACTAATTAATGGTACTTATCTTATAGGACCCTTAGGCTCAAAGGGGGCCCTTAGGATCAAGGCAGTCCATTATCTAATAAAAAATGGGGTTTTATACATAATTTTTTTGAAAGAGTCCACTTGAGATGTGTCTCAAAAGAAGAAGTTGCCAAAATCATGAGCTCCTTCCATGAGAAGTTTGGCAATGGGCACCCATCTGGGAAGATAATAACACACAAAATCCTCAGAGCTAGATACTATTGGCCAACTATTTTTAAAGATTCTCATGATCACATGAGGGAATGTCACCCATGCTATAACATTATCAATAAAGATACTAAGACAATAATGCCTTTACAACCAATCATGGTTGATAAACCTTTTGCATAATGGGGGTTGGACTTTTTAGGGGTAATCAACCCCAATTCATCAAAAGGTCACAAGTATATCTTGACTCCCACATATTATTACATAAGGTAGACTGAATTTATAGTTACCAAATAATACAAGACTAAAAAGGTGATTAGTTTCTTGGAGGAGAAAATATGTACCAAATTTGGAACTCTAGTCTATTTAGTGTGTGATAATGGATCTATATTTATATCCATAAAGATGATAAAATGGGCATATGATAGTGAAATTTGTCTTAAGTTTTCATCCAACCATCATCCTCAATGAAATAGATTGTTTGATTCTACCAATAAGAACTTAATCAAACAAATCAAGAAGTCTACTAAAAATAATCCCAAGACTTGGCATAAACTTCTCAAGTATGCCCTATGGGTAAATAGGATAAGAATCAAGCAAGACATAAAGGCATCACCATTTCTTTTGGTTTATGGTCAAGAGCTTATCTTCCTTATCATTCTCAAGTTGCCTATCTATAAATTCATACAAGAGTATATGGAAGAAATCCAAGAGCGTACAAATTCAAGATTATTAGACATCATCTAGATGGAATATGTACGGGATGAAACCTTTGCTAATTTTAGTAGAAATCAAACCACGATGAAGAGGTAGTTTGACAAAAGATAAAAGATCAAGGTATTCAAACAAGGGGACTTATTTCTCTTTTAGGGAAAATCATCTAATCCTAAGGTCAAGCATGGAAAGTTCACACCTCTATGGATTGGCCCTTATTAGATTGCAAACACATTGGGAGATAAAAATTTTAGACTCAAAGACTTATAAGGAGTAGATTTCACACTACCCACCAATGGGTAGTACCTCAAGCATTATTTATCTACTACTCCCCTTAAGGTCTTTATAGAGTAAATTAGTATGATGGTTAAACTTAGTCTAGGTAGGATAGTTAGTTTCTTTTAGTTCTTTCCTTCTTTCCCTTATTTGTACATAAGCATGTATATATCTTTTGTGTTTCCTTTTGTTTCTTAATTTTCTACTTTTTGTTGTGTGTTTGCTATTTTTTCCTTGTTTGTTGTTTCCAATAAGTCTTTTTAGACAACCCTAAATCAACTCTCAAAATTCAGGAATGTGGGTATAAACCTAATACATATGTTGACCATGGGTCCAAAATATGAGCCTAATGTTATGATTTGAATAAACTGGTAAAGATTGATAGAAGAGGCAAACTACTCCATGAGAGATTAAACATTGTCTTGACATAAATTTGGTTTTTAGAAGATTTACACTTTTAGGATTAAAGATTAATCTATTGAGGCACAATCATTCTTAAACTTAACAAACATCCTTACTTGGGATAATGGTTATAGCCATAGGTGATTTTTTAGGAATAAAAACTTGACAAAATCCTTAAACTTAGCTACATTGGTTCCCAACCTTATTAAAAGCATAAAATATCTAAAAATACAAAAATAAGAATTCAATACAAAATCAAAAGCTTTTCAATCATAGGTGATTATCATAATATCCACTAAGGATATGGATACCTAACCAGTAATGGAAAAAGTCTATGAGTGGACTCAAAGCATCTCTATTAGGGCTATGGATGCCTGGCTAGTAGTAGAGCAATGCCTAGGCCTTCTCTAAACTAGAATCATGGTTCTTAATAAATATTTAAAAATGCTCCATGTCAATATTAAGGATTAAAGATATGAAACCTAGAAGTTGTCCCCTGAATCCCATGGAAAATAGCAAGTGGAATCAAAGCACACACATAAAATGGCTCTCTTAATGTTTTATTCTAATTCTGTAATTACAAGGTTTGTTTCAATCTTAAAATGATCTGGATAATGGCATTGATCAAGTGGAGTGGATGATTTAGTTATTTGTCTAAACTAGAGTCTCTAAGTTATAACATATTGATGTGTTCCTTTGGAATTCACCATTTTTTGAGGTCAACATACTCCCATTTTTTAAAATTGGGAACCTTGATATACTTTGAACGTTAACCCTAAAACCATGGTATGTCTTGAACATTATTAAAATTTGAAGAACATCCACTTTGATAAATTTGGCTTATTGATTTATGATTTTGATTTGGGCTTGACTAATGTTGCTAATAATTGGTCTTCATATCTTAAATATATAAGTTCTTGGAACTCTTATTGATGGATCATGCTTATAATTTACAAAGTAACTCTATTTCGGATTCATTTTATGAAGGATCTCCTTTATAAAACCCTAAGCTTAAACCCTTGGTTTAAATTTACATTTGGTGGGAATATTTTTAATTTATTATAGACTTAAGTCCCAATTTTTATGTTAAGGCTTGGTCATTTTTTTGAACATAACCAAACTTTAGCATAAATATTATATTTAGTCCCCTTAATTTTTCCCCTTTTGTTTTCTTTATTTTTTAACCAGGCCTAACTTCTATATTGGCAGGGTCCTTTTATTTTTTTAAGATTGGTCCCCTTTATTATCTATCTATCCTAAAGTCTTAATTATAAGGCCCCATTCATGTTTATCAACACGAATGAGACCTTATAGTTAATTATTATAGATTAAATACCTCACTTTTTTGTAGATCTAACAGCCTATGCTAAAGTGGAACTAAAGATCAGATATTATGAGGGAAGCCCAAAGGTTGGATGGGCCCCAATATTAAGTATAAGGTTAAGCTTAGGTTTTATCATAAGGCCTTGTTTTATATTTTAATACAAAAATACCTTAGTTTAAAACTTAGGTTTTTGAATTTAATTAATAAAAGGAAATAGTCATGAATAAGTGCCCATATCATGATCCATGGTTCATGGCCACTCATGGATCTAGATCCAACAGAGTGAAGACAATGTTAAAAATTCAAAAGGCCTAGGAAGCCCCATTGAGCCACCATGTGGTGATCCCACATACAAGAACTTCACAAGCTTAAATTGAAATTATCATGACCATCATTTAACATCTATGAGGCCGTCATTGATGTCTATGAGACTATCAACTTTAAGCGCACCAAACTTAAAGGACTTCACGAGCTTAAATTTGAAGTTCTCATGAATGTCATTTGACATTCATGAGGGCATCATCAACATTCATGAGGAGATAAAATTCAAGATCATCTAACATTTTTGCTTAGATAAAGGGGCATGTTTTATGTCATTTGAGGGCTCATTTGATATTATGCTAAAAAAATTAACATAAAATGCTTAAACCTAAGTTTATATCATGTTTGTTGACATGAAATAAACTTAGCATAAAATATTTTAGCCTATGTCCTTTCTATAACCATGCATGGATTAAATTTTATAGTCTTTTAAGATCAACATTTCATGTCATGTTAGGTACATATGATCCAAAAGTGTGAAATCACTGATGACTACTCAACAGAGCTCTAAAAGCTTACTTGCTCAACACATGGTGGATGTTCATTCAATATTTGACTGATACAAGATGTAGAGCTTAGAAATCCCATGAAGGTGCTAAGTATCACAACCATAAGGATTGATACAAATATGGATGATGACATGTCAAGGCCTAGATCATGATCAATGGCCCATGTTAATCTTTGGATCTTGATCAAATGGTGTGAAGTAAAAGGAAAATTTTAAATACCAATGGCTAGTGATTTGAAGGAATTTATGAAAAATGCCATGAAAATTTATAGATATATTCCAAATAAGATCCACGTAAGCACAAAATGATAAAATAAAGATCTTATGTGCTCAAAAATGCAAATGTATAAAGACAAAGCTCAAACTCAAATCTAGGGAACATATGAGTTCAAGTCTAAGTAAAACATCACCATTAAAGCTTCAAGAGAGCCCCAAACTTGTTTAAAATCCCTAGTTTGAACTCAAATTGATCATAGATAAGATAAAAAAAAGTCTAATTATAAGTTGATCACAAAATAACTGACCTAGAGCCTATTTGGAACATAAAAGTAAGAAATTTACAAAGTTTGGAAGCCATGGTAGCTCGGAGGCAAAAATATAGGGACAAGGTAGAGTTATATCTATCTACAAACAATGAAGGGAGGGTCTTCAAATACATATACCTAAACACTATTGTATTGATTAAAAGTAATAAGAACTAGTCAAAGCTCTTTTGGACCATTGAAGACATGAAACCCATTAAGAAAGAAGAATAGAAAATTGCAACTATAACCATAAGGTATTATGACCTAATTACAATCTAAATGGCTAGTCTCCATCATACAGCCACCAAACTAAAGGTAATCCACTGTATCAACATCCTTTCTCCATTTTCAAGGACTATAGGATTGACCAAGGTTAGATTATTCATGAAAAGACCTTTAGAAGAATTTAATTCATTTCCCATTAGCCTTTGAGAGTTATTAAAAATTTTAAAAACCCCAAGTTAATTTGTCCACTATTAAGGAATAGACTAACAAGAATGATCTAGACACCATCCTTAGGTCATGGTTGCCCTAAGGGAACCATGTGATCTGAGAGCCTGATGGCAACATCCCAATTGCCCAATTTAGAGAGGGGGTTAAGGTAATCATGACTCTATTAAATAGAATTTATAGAACCCCTTTAACTACTTATGTTAACAAGATTTTGGTGTCTTACATCTACTTCATGGTAGAGAAATTTCTCACTCCCCTAATTAGAGAGATGATCAACATCTATTTAAAATAACAATTTTTAGCCATTAAGAGGAAAACTAGTAACTAATTCTTCATGATGTCCTATCTGTTGGATACCTTTCTAGACTTCACCCAAAACCCTTATATCAAAAATTGGTCACTCAAGGAAAGATTTATAGTATCTCACCACTATTAAAATATACACATATTTAAATATAGGAAAAATGTCCAATTCATCTGTGATTGTGTGTATCCATCCTTGGTAGAAGCTGTCACAGGGATCCCTATGCCCAAGGTAAGCCCTCTAGTTAGGAAATATGTAGAGATAATGTGATACATCTAGTTATATCTAGGTTATACAATGATCATAATTGAATGTATTTTGATCCAACCTTTCAAATTGCCTATTCATATTCCCACCAAGATGGTAGAGCAAGAAATTACATACCAACTTGTTAATGGTCTGGATAAATTGTGTAAGGACAAGATGAAAGGCCTCCTCCATTCCTTTCCTTTAACCATTAGAATAGTTGTGTTAAAACATTGGAATTAGGTGAATACTATGGCTAGGCACAGGTAATTTTTCAAATTTCAACTTGATGAGATAAATATGTGGGACAATAATGGCATGGTTTCCACACACTTAAAATCCAAGCAATTTTCCAAGCCAATGTATGAGCACCAACTCAGTATCCATGACACCATATATATCAAATAAAACTATTTTGAAGAAATATTGGCTAGGTTCAAGGTATATAACTATATACTTGAGAAAAAATTGACTAGTGATCTAAAGCCCCTAGAGACATATGGCAATTGGGACCTCTACATACCATTTACTACTTGTACCTTCAAGGCCCCCTCAAGAGCAACCATAAGTAGAAAGGAAACAACACCAAACATAAATTACATAAGGTCCCAGTGAATAAATGTTGGAAGAGAGACCTAGTGAGGGCCCATCATCCTCAATCCCTCCCCAAATATGAATATATCTAGTTAAACACCTAGACATGATTTCCCTAGATCCTGATGAGATAGTGGAAGATGCCCTCAAGGTTTGTGTTGAGGCATAGGGATTTGATGAAGAGGAGGAGTAATATGAAAAATATTAGGGCCAAGTAGAGGAGGTTTAGAAAGAAAAAGGGAAATAAGTTGCCATGGACCTAGTCCTAGTGGCATCATTAAAGAAGAGAGGTAAAATTGGCAATTATCCTAGTTCAACAAAAGAAGCCAAATTTGACTTTCACTCACCCCATGAGTGAAGTCAAATTTTTTAATGAGGAATAACCCATCCATGGACCAAGAATCCCTAATTATTTCATCTATTAGAAAACTCAAAATATCCCCTCCGTATCCCACTCATGGGCCTTGACCCAAACTATTAATGTTGATGTGCATGATGACATTAAGCCATGGATAAGGTATTTCATCAAGAAAGAAGAATAATGGCCACTATAGGGTCAAATAAAAAGTATATTGATGATATAAGAACATTAAGCAATACCTAGATGGAGGCCCTTAAACCTCCAAAGTACACTAAACCAACTACTACTACAATGTAATTTAATATATAGACATTGAGATTAGAGAGAGTGATAACTAGAAAAGCCATGGTGGGGATTGAGGAATTCACCTTTTAAAAGGTCAAGCCATTTGTGGGATTAAATACAATTGGAGGTTAGATACCTGGTGAGTACCCCATCCATGTAGAGGACATTGAATAATTAACTTAGGCTCATTTAGTTCATGTCAGAAAGGCATTAGAGGTATGAAGCAAAGAATAACTAATTTGGAGAAGGAAAAGGAGAATTTGAAGACACAAGTTGTTTTATCAAAGGTAATGATTAAAATGCTTGATGAATCATTCTATGATATGTTTAAGGCCTTAAAAGAAATGAATATAAGGTAAAGTGCATTGGCATAGTAGAATACAGTGTCTAAGGGTATAATAACCCAATGACAAGCTTTAAAGGATCAAATAATAGGGTTGATCAACATCAGAGTTGGAGGGTAGATTTATGAGTTTAAATCAGTAAGTTTTAGGTATTTGAATGTAATTATAAATATTATTCTTGACAAAATATAGAATTTAAATGCCTGGTCTAAGGATCTAGAGAGACTCCTAAAATATGAGGATATAATGGAAAGGATTGAAAAGCTCTTTGGGGAAATGTTCAAAGACCATGTATAACCTATTTTCCTAAGCATTATCAAGGATGATGAATTCAAACACAGGGCTAATTTGGTGACTTGGGTAATAAAAAGTAGAAGTCAAGGCCAATCTAGGATAGATAATAGTAGGATCCTAGACATGATCCTTAATGTAAAGGAAAGAATAATTGAGGCCAAGATCATCAAAGAAGCTATGGCTATGATTGATAGGGAATTTAATGAGATTGCTAACAAAGAGGAAAGTGTCTCTTGAAACTGACTATGGACTTAGAGCTATTTAATGAACAACACCATAGGGCAATTAACATCCTTCAACTATAACAAGAAATTTCTGAGGTGTAGGGCCCATCAATAAGCTAATTAATATTCTATTTTTCAAAAGCTTTGTAATATGAAAAGGAATATTCTTTTGTAAAGGTATATGATAGTTTGTTAGTTTATTTCCTCTAGATTGATTTAGTTTGGAAAAACAAATGTATTCTATAACTTTTTATAAAAAGGACAGATATCCTTACTTCTTGTAAATTTGTATCTTATAACTGATTGGTATACTACCTTGTCCTTTTATAAAATGTAGTACTACCATTTTGTAAAGAGAGAATCTTGAGCAAAATTTGTATACTTTGAGTAGTTAATATAATCAAGGAATTTTTACAAGATTGTCTAATTTTTTTTTTCAATTATCACAAGGATTTTCTCTTAATTACTAGTATTAAGTCTTGAATTTGAATAGTTTATATGAATTCAGAGTTGCATCTTTGATTACAGTGTTGCTAATTTGTTCTTATGCTAGATTAGTTGAATGATCTTGAATTTGATTCATTTTATTTGATCTGCATTAGAATGTGTTAATGTTATTTGAGTGTGGTAGCAAATCTTTAAAGTAAATTTGGTTCTTAATTGTACTTTTTTATATCATCCTTGGAGGTTTTCTTGGTGTATAGTGAGATCTAAGCTTATGTTATTTTTTACTATATACTAGTTAAATTCATACTCATTTATAATTGAAACTTTTATAATGTTGTAGGCTAAGATCAGTAATCACTTATTCTCTTTATGCCTTACCCTTCTCTTTTACTTCTTTTTTAATCAGATCACTTTAGTTTATATTTCATTGTAAATGTCCATTTAGATTAGTTTGTTATTTAAGTTTTGATCATAATTCACTAATATTAGCATAGATATTTACACTTTACAAAGATTTGGTCCATGATGGCTCCCAACCATCAATTAATATAAATTTTGTGGAAAAGTTAAGCATTTCTCTAGTGTAATTTCACCACAGGTAACATAGGTTACCAAAATTTGTTACTCATGATCTGAATTCCTAGAATTCTAAAATGAGAAGTGTCCTTTGAACACAAAGGACACATGTGATACATTTAGAGGCATCAATAGGTTGTTTATTTTTATTTTTATTGATTTAATATTTATTTGATATGTTAAAATCTTATAAATTTTATGAGGAAATTTCAATGATGTTATTGAATACATGGCATAATTACATTTTTAACTCTATCCTATTTATGTTTAGTTGTAGCTTGTAAATATTTCCAAAGTAGTGGCTTATGATTATGGATAGGTAAAGAATTGTTAAATTATGTTGTATTGTATATAAAGTTAATGTGCCTTGTGTTGGCTACATTATTAACCCTGTTGAGCACTATGTAAGAGACTTATTTTCATTCATAGCATTACTTATTTGAAATATGCCTAGTATGGTATAGCCAAGTATAAAAGAACTTTAACTAAATTGTTATCTTAGAGTATGAAGTAATGAAATTTTATAAGATGTTAGAAATTAATTTTTGAGTTTTTATATATCATTTCATTAACAATATTTTAAATCTGACACTAGTGGTCATTTGAATAAGTAAATTATATAATGAAAGGGTAATGTATGTTATATTTGGTATTTAACCTATTATTGCCCACAATGGGTAGTCAAGCTTATGATTTGAAGCGTGGATTGATCTTCGCATGGGTAAAATTGATCTTATTTATAAAAGAGACTATTATTTTCATTTTAATTATGAATTTTAATATGTATTTGGATGAAGTGATGTAATAGTGTTAACTAAGTTGCTAATAGATGTTGTTAAGTGACACTATGTGAAACAACCCCCCCCCACATAAAAAATGGAATTATCTATCAGAGTACACAATTGAACATCAAAAGGCCCCACTGTATAATATTAATACAATACATTGCATCTCAATAGACACTATAGGAAGTACTAGTAACAAACAACCAACATCCCACTTATCCCAAATAGATAATTCTATAACAACCAGAATATAATTAAGCATATCCAAGAATGACTAATTAGCTAATTGCTATATAATCAAATAAGATATGATAGAAGTGTAGTATTTAATCATGGAGTTACAAATGATTAAACATAAAGATCCATATCACTAACTTTTTTAGGCAAGTCTAATCACATTGTGGGATTAACAAGTGGAGATCTCTAGTCCACTGCTAAATCCAACACAACAAGGTTATTAAGCTAACATGATATTATGGGATCAACCTAGGCAAAGGATAAATCCTTATGCTACCCCTATTAGATCACTATAGCATGATTTAATTTACTTAGGGAACATTTTACCTTCATTCCTTACTTGATGAAGGTCATGCACAAGATATAATTCTATAATAAAGAATTTTTCAAATTAAATTAGATGATTTAAAATATACTTAAATCAAGGTGGATGGCATCCCACATGTGAGCATCCATTTGAATAATAATAAAATTAGTTTTAGAAAATCAATTACTTCTCATGATACATGAATACCATCTCATAAGCTATCCATAGGGGTCTTACACATATTGTTGCTTAATTATCCTTTGGTTATTATACAAGAGTTAATTACTTAAATAGTTTTAGGCATTAACTCAAGTGTTCATTAAGGAAATTTATGATTTAGTAACTCATTTCCAAGGTGGATTATTAATCCAAATATCATGATATAAGAATTATGCATTCACATACCTAGTATCCCCTTCCCAATTCTAGGATTATTCACATTTAATAATCATAACATAAGGAATATCAAGAGTTTCAAAACCAAGATACGTTTATAAATTTTAAACATGCATATCCATTATAAACCAATAACCATATGTCTCATGAAAGAACTAATGTCAATATGACTAGATTTTCATTAATTAAGGGTTGATTTAAAAACAAATGATCAAAACCTTATACAAACTTGCCAATAGTCCATGTCATTAGATTACCCTTATAGGTAAGGACTAAAATCAATAACCCAGACCCATCTAAGAAGATCATTATTCAATATTTATTTCAATTGTTCAAGTAATGAAATAAACTCACTTAAAATGATACCACAACCATTAAGAATGTCCAATATTGTAGTGAAACCACATTAATTTGAATTACCAAGAAACTACTTGCATAAACTAAATGCAAAAATTTATTTTCAGCCATGATTATAAGCATGATAAGGCCATAATTCAATTAACAATGCCTCACTACAAGGTTAGGTAACATCATGCCCATATAATAAATCAGATGTAAGTCTATATTCTATATTGACATTCCATGCCATAAGAATGTCACCAAACCATATTTGTCATCACACACACACACACACACACACACACACACACACACACACATAAGTATAAACAACTAGATTAAGGAAATTTAAATCTTCTAAATGTTTTGGCATAACATTAAACAATGTTGACTTAACCTTTATTTTGATATAAGGCTATATAAAAAATAGATACAGTTGCATCTATATCACTTTATACAGCTTTCATGCATATTTCACATCAACAGAGAATCACTATGTTATTCCAATATGTACTTAGTAATATATAATATCCAAGACATAACATACTACAGATGGAGTTATTTTAAATTAGACATAGAACCCAACATGAATGTATGTCAAATAAATGAATACAATTTACTAAATATATAAGATCCATGTTACTGTATTCATTTCCACCGACTAATAACCACCTCCAACACATTGTTATTATATGTCCAACATAATAAATGTTACAAGGTTGCATAAGGTAAGAAAAGGAAACCATAATATAAAATAAAAGACAAATATAATCCAACATGCCAACCAATAATCATGTACCTACTGACATGATCAAGAGACATGCCACTACATATAAGTCTAGGTAAATCAAGTGAATAGGATAAATACATCAAGTAGAACAACCCTCAAAACCATCCATATGAGTCCAACCATCAATTGCCCTTACCACCCCAACCATCAGCTTGGTGGAGGGTTATAGAAACCAGGTACTTGTGTAAGATAAAAGGCACACACATGATACTGAGCCACCAGTAAAGACAAAATTGTAGTTAACAAAGGATGAAAGAAGTAAAGCAATCAACATCGAACCAAAAAACTTAGTCAAACCACTTTCTCTAACTATTGCCCAAGGCAAACATTGAATCTTCATAAAAGATGATTTACATCATAAATAAGGATCTATTATATCTAATTCTCAAGATCAGAAAGTCTATCCAAGGTCCATTACTCAACCCAAGGGGCTTATCTGAGCATAAATTAATTAGACTTAAGGGAATCAAGCTACAATAGCTTTATTAACTCAATGAGTCAAAAGAGGGAAAATATAACATTCATTAACCCAAAAAAAAAACTCAGTTGGGCTTTAATATGGTCGTGTATATCCAACATTTAATTCCTTCAAAAACATTAATACCTCCAAAATTAAAATAATAATAATAATAATAATAATAATAATAATAATAATAATAATAATAATAATAATAATAATAATAATAATAATAATAATAATAATAAAATAATAATAATAATAACCCCATTCTATCAAGTGGAATTAAACAACAAGCACTCCAAGACTGGTAATCTCCACCCAACTAGATTGCAAAAAAACCCACTCCAACCATCAGAGTATATTAGAGGTTTACAATCATGAGGGGTAAATCAATTTTTATTATAAACCACAACATAAAGTATGGAAAGGGGATATGCATAGCATATAAGAGAAGCATAAACATAATTATGTAATGGAGGGCATCAAGTTTCAAATAAATCTATTTGCCTCACATGTAATATATGGAAAAACATTATAAATGTAAACAAGCCCATAATAACGAATCCAAATGAGGCATTGAGTTTAGCACTACATTTAGGCCAAAAACTACATATGATATATATCATAGAAATATTAAACAAAACACATAAAATAGAGAATCAAAGCTTCATATAAATTTACCTCCTTTTCATATGATGTCTAACAACACAAGCTTTGAACAAATTTACATATAACGTAGATGTCAAGTTTTAGGAAAATCTAGCCATAGGATAAAACCTAACATAGCTGAATTAGTTTAAACAGGGTGAGATAAACTTACTACACCCAAGTGGGGTTAAGGAAATTAAGAAACATTTACATTTAATCCAATCTTCAGGGTTGAAACCCCCACATCCGACAACACAAAAATTAAATCCTAAAATTTTAAAACTCCCCTTCTTTGGTTAAAACACAATCCCAATTTTAAGTCAAGGGATCTTAAAGTTCCCAACAAGGGATGTATCTAATTTTTAATCAATTTCAGTCCATTACAAATTTTATTTCATTTTATTGGATAAAACAAGTAATAAATCAATTACCCACTTAAAAAAATTAGTTATGTGGCATACCAGGGATAATGGTAGATTACCATGGAAATAAGAGTGGTTATCCTCTTCAACAAGATGATCTATTATCCATGACTCCACCATATTTTTCTAGTTTAGGGTAATATGAGATCTAAACAAACAAAATGTAATATGGATATCCCAAGCAAAATAAATCTCGATCAAACATCAAATCTTGCATTAAAGAGGAAACATAGTCCCCTTCATACATTTACTATTTATTTCTAAACTAGGTATATAGGGCGTTTCTACATTTTTTATAGATAGGGGAGAATATAATATTTCCTTTATTTTAATTTATCTTCCCACATAGGCATTCAAAGGGCACCTAGCTCCTTTTAATTCCCAATGCCTATCAAATAATCAAAATGTTGTGCCCAGCATAAGAGTTTAACCCCATTATTTTCCCCAATCATGGTGTCTCTAAGGTCAAGGTGCATAAAATCCATCCCCAATTTGGTGAGTCAATGTAAATTAAAGGGAGATCCAAACCAATAGATGTAATAAGGAAATTCATGGTTAAACATAAAGTTTGAACAAATATTAAACTTTCATTTAGGAGGAAACAGAGTCTCCTTCATACTCCCAATGTCTAATAATGCCCAACAAGGGTAAAACAACATGCCCCCCATCTCCAATTTTTTTGTTTCTCTCCCCAAATAAAACATCCAACTTCTAGGTTTTGACCCATCCTCCTCCCTCCTCCAAAAAGGGTAATGTGTCCAGCCATATGCTAGGGCATGATTCAATGTCCCAATGGATTCTTCCATAGGCCAAAATGAAAATAATAAAATAATTAAAAAAACTAACAATCTTATGATCCCAAAGCATACCTCAGGCTTAAAAAAAATAATATAATAATAAATTCAATTAATAAAAGGTATAACAAAATTATTGGTCCTTGAACAAAAACACCGCCATGAGGAGATAATAATAGTAGTTAGAATAATAAATAATATAATTATCAAATATATAATAAAAAATAAGAATTATAAAATAATACATTAAACAGAATTCATAAATCAATTAAAAATAATAACAACAATAAAGTTATTAAATAATAAAATTAACAAAAATCATTAAGATAATAACAATAATAATAATAATAAGTGAAAATCATTAAATAATAATAAATAATAAAAATCATTAAAATAATAATGATTAACAAGAATCATAAATTGACACAATTCTCATTGTAAATTAATAGTCCATGAAGGGAAGAGTTACTAACATGATTACTAAGGTTGAGAGACCCAATACAATCTATTCATACCCAATGCCAACCAGGCTAAAAGACAAAACACAACATCAATATCATCATCAAGAAAATGATCAACACATAAAACCAAGCATGAGAAAAACTCCAAGTAGGAACAATAACCACATGCACAATATGGAAAGATCAATAAAATATAGAGAATGATAATGATAGAAACATAAAATGATGATGATTCAATATCATATAGTACATGTTATACCTATTGGAGTCACATTCCAACTACTCAATCACCTATAAGTATACCTAATATGTCCAAACCCACTGTTAAGCCTATCTCATGCCCTAGTACCCATATCCACCACATAAAACATCAGTAATAACTAAATAATGTCGATATAATAATAATAATAAATTAAAATCAATCTTCAAATGAACTAATAATTTAATCATAGTCATCGATAGCTAAAAAAGGAAACAAAGTTAGTCCTGATAACCATGACCCTAAGTATGCCCAGTGAACATAACCAACAAATGTAAGAGTAACCAATTTCAATTTACATCAGTGAGACATGTTAAAGTAATAACATACAATAACCTAACTAAAGTATCATATATAAAAAATAGGATAAAATAAATCTAGTGTAAAAAATATGGATATTAAGATATAATGAATCCAATGCAAGCATCATCTGTGACATAACATATCACAATGGCTAACCAAGGTACCTTGTATTACAACCATTTAAAATAGAACCAACATCAATAGTCATTAGTCCAAGTGATATCAAAACATGTTAAAGCAAGCTATAATCTAGTATCTATAAGGGCCAAAAAGGTTGGTTCATGATATTCTCCCTTGTTTGAAGAGGAGTCATCCCAGTGACTATTAAAAGTTAAGAACAATGCTCTCTAAAACTATCCAAGTAAGCTAATTAACATTGTTTCACACTATTTCCACCCAATGAGCAATGTCCAATGCTTCAACCTTATCTTTTTGGCATTCTTATTTCCTGTCATTAGGATAGACACATTTTATTTACATTAGGCTAAGTAATGACCTCTATCTAGTTTTCATGTGTCCTTTATGACACCAAAAAGGAAGAAAAACACTTATATAGTATTATCATAGTATAAAATTCCACCAAATCTCTCAACTTGGCTAGAATGTTTCCACTTCCAGGCCTTAAAAAGACCATCAAAATATTAAAATCCACTAAAACTAGCTATAATAGGTTCATTAAACCTAAAATACCTACAATAGTCAACAAAATTTCATGGCCACATAACATAATTTTGATATAACACTATTATTATTAACTTTCCATCCATTTATGAAGGTGAGAATTAACATAACAAGCATATAGTGCTCCAAAACATAGTAGAATACACCTTCCTTAATATGCTTTCTAGCAAGGGTGCTAACAACACTCCCAAGTAGGAAAATACAACTAAAGAACCAAAAGATAAAAATTTATGTCTAAACTAGATTAACAATATAAATAGAAAACTTTAGTAGGATCATAACCACATGTGTCAATACACACATACTTGCAACATGAGGTCAATAATTATAATCATCCAATCCCACCAGATTACAACTAGAGTTACAAATAAAGAGTGTAAATATTTCACTTAAACATTCTGTCACATGCATAAACTTAAGAACATTCATTAAAAAATGTCCTTACACAATGGTACTAGTCCATACTATGATGGTTACTCTAATATATCATCAACCATCCATGGTTTAGTGTAGTGTCCTACACCGACCATGTTGAACACCAGAAAATCCATATTAGGCATCACATGAAACCCAAAGGCTTAAAACATGTTCTCCAACACATATAAGCTCACATAATAGTCTAGAGACACCAATCCCACCATCCAAATCAGTAATTTGAGGGCATTACCCAACTTTAATTACTCTATCCAAGAGTCAAGTGGGTACCTAGGATTTTAAATATCACCTAATCAAGGCTTTGTGTTTCTCCTTAAGAGCATAAAATCAACACATATTCAATTTATGATTCTAAAAAATATATAAATATTCATCCTCAAATATTTATAATAGGTACAACAAAAATAATAATAATAATATACCTTAACCAAAGCATGGTTGCACATACAAGTCAACACATGCATACATTTCAGAAGTACCACCTTGCTGATTTTACATAAATGTCCAAATTTTAGGACTAGATAGTGATTCACAAGGGTATATAACAATAAAAATTTCACAATGGTTGCTTTTAACATAACCTCTAAGAGGTGGTTAAATGAATGCTAAATCTATAAAGTGACCATTATGTATTAATATTCCACGATGAACTTATAACACATGTGGTGCACACTCTAAATTAATCAGGTGGCTACTCGTGCAAAGGGGAAAAATGGATTTTCATTCTATGAGAGACTCCACTTCCTAGCCCATACCTAGACAAAGTCTTTATAGATGTAGTTATTCTCTACCCTTAACCTCATACTTAAACTAATACTCAATACTAGAGTAATGATGCAGGATCACACATCACAACACAACATTATACCTTGGTAGATTTCAATAAATATAAGTTTATTTCAAGAGGGAGAAACACATCACATGGGTAGCTTATGACCACATTACCACATACTAAATATGTTAACAACACAAGTCACATTTATTTCAAGACATGTACACCAAAATATTCATACAATAATTTTAAAAAAAATAGATCAAAGTAAAGTTCACATGATTGAATCTCAAGAGTGGGAAATCACTTTACAAAATTAATTTACCATAATGCATATATTAACCCATTAAAAACATACAATCATGTCTATAAAATTCTCACACAATAATTTTGATATCAAGAAGACAAAGTGAAAACCCACAAGGTTAACTACATACACATAGTGTGTGAAAAATACCAAATTACATGATTTAATACACTCAATGAAATTTATGGTTTATAAGACATGTAAAAATTTTACATATAGGGAGGAATCACAAGAAATAGACCACACATATGTGACTTAGATGTTTTAACAATTATGATAATGTACTTTCACATCACACTAATTAACACACATGATGGTGAAGTACAAGGGTCCATGACTCCCATCAAATCACATGATGTCTAAATGTCATCTAAATAACACCAAATATACATCACACAGTACAACATAATCAGTCCTAAGGGTCTTGGATTAGAATCACCCTCTCTTAAGGAAGGTTCTATTCTAAAAAATACATAACTATCTCCATGATTTTTTTTGTAAATCTACCAATAATATTCATGCATCATGGATATAAGGCTCATGCTAACCAATAAAAATAAGAGATGCCCAAAAATATCTAACTTACCCAAGAAATTTGGTCACACTCACCCCATTAGGCCCTCTAAACTTAGGTCATACCCTTGAGCCTCCCAAGACATTATACCTTAGTATTAATGGATAAATTGCTCTTGAAAGTTATCAATGGCCACCAAGGCATTGTTTCATGATTCCAACAACAAGATTATATCAAAATTATTCAAATTAACGTAATCTAACAAGTCAAAGGTTCAATGGTAATGCTTGATTTGACATAATATCACTTCAAAAAAGGGTGGGATTATCCAAGGCACAAGGAGAGTGATAAAACACTATCATGGGAATTACCATTTCCCACAATCAACAAGTTTAATTGAACTCACAATAAACATCCTCATGGATGCAAGGCATATCTATATCAAAATAGACTTCCTATGAGTGTCAAAACATAAATAAATTTTTAAATAGGCATCCTCATGGATGCATAACTTAGCCATAATCAGCTCGAACATCCCCATGGACATAAACATATCCATGGTTAACATCATATCCCCACATAAATAAACCTATCGATGATCAAATAACCCATCATAGATGTAAGAATATCCATGATCAAAACAACTTTAAAAATGCAAAATAGGGAATAAACATCCCCATACACTTATTTAATTTCATCCCTTTTAATTTAGGAAGCCACATGCTTCACTATATAACTCAGAAGAGACTAGAAACATAAATAAGATCAAGCTCTTAATTCAGTTTAAAATAATCCCTCATAAATAGATATCTCAAGCCTCATTGATCTACCCAAGTAAATAATGCACCCTCACCCTATACAACCCTCTAGGTTTAATTCTAACCCTCAGTCTTCTTGAGTTCATAATTTTATAAGCATATATTTATGACTTGCCCATATAATTCAATCAATATATACCAAACATAATTTCCTCAATTCTAAGGGTGAAGTAGTTATCACTAGTCTCCCATAGAATTTCCCTTACAAGTCAGCAATTAATAGTTGACACTACCCGAACATGAATGAATGAAGGAAGAGTTGACCAAACCAAGGATACATGTAAGCATCACAAGGTTATTATGTAAATTTATTGATTTCTACACACCCAGACACATAGGTACACATTCCATAATGCAAGAACTTACAACACTTTAGACTTGCATAATAAAAGTATTATTTAATTCATCCATGAGGTTAAGTGCCTTTATAATATCACAACATAGGTTACTCAATCAAATAAGACACCTATAAATCCATACAAGTCATATAATTCTAACCATGGTTTAGTATACACACTGTCATACAAGGTTTTAATTTAGTCTTAGCAAGACAACATAGACATATAGGTGGCATTTAGCCATTACAAGGCATACAAATAATTGATTATAAAATAAGCCTCCATAAGGATACATACATCTATAATATGTGTGATTTTAGTCATCACAACATGCACCATGCAACATAATCCTTTGAAAAGGTATGCAAAAACATACAAAAGCTCAATCAACTTTCCAAGAATGTACTAAAAATCAATGAAATATGTCCAAACCTACCCAAAACCTTTAAACACAGGCTCTGATACTAGAAGAAACAACATCAAATTTTTTTGGAATTATCTTTTAGAGTACACAATGGAACATCAAAAGGCCCCATTGTATAATATTCATATAATGAAATACATCTCAATAGACAATAAAATAAGTACTAGTAACCAAAAAGCAGAATCCTAATAATCCCAAATGGATAATGCTATAACAACCATAATAGAATTAAGCATATCCAATAATGTTTTCTTAGCTAATTACTATATAAGTAAATAATATATGATATAAGTGCAATACTTAATCATGGAGGTCCAAATGACCAAACATAAAGATCAATCTCATTAACTTGATTAGGCAAGTCTTATCACATCATGATATCAACAAGTGGAGATCTCTAATCCACTGCTAAAGCCAACATGGAAAGGCTATTGAATTACCATATACTTCTAGGATAAACCCAAGAAAATGATCAAGCCTTATGATACCCCCATTGGATCACTATACCATGATCTAAGTTCATTAGGGAACATTGCATCTTCATTCCTTACTTGATGAACGTCACACATAAGATATAACTCCATAATGAAGGACTATTCACATTAAATTAGATGAGTTACAATATACTTAACTCATGGTAGATGACATCATACTCATGATCATCCTATTGAATAAGCATACAATTAGCTTTAGGAAAATAATTACTTCTCATGATACAAGAATACCATCCCATAAGATAGTGACAAGGATCTTACACCAACATGTTTCTTACATATCCTTTGGTTATCATACCATGTTATTATATAAACATAGGTGTTCACACCATTCAAATTAGCATGTGTATAACCACACAAGATTTCATTAAATAAATAGTCTCAGGCATTAACTTGTGTGTTCATTAAGGAAAGTCATGGTTTAGTAACTCATTGCCAAAGTGGATTATTATTCTAAAGATCATGATATAAGAATTATAAGTTCACATAACCTAGTAAGCCTCTTCCAAATTTTAGGATTATTCACATTTACTAATCATAACACAAGGAATATCAAGAATTTTAAATCCAAAATACATTTATAAATTTTAAGCACACATATCCATTATAAACTAATGACCATATGTCTCATGAAAGCATTAATGTCAATATCACCAGCCTTCTATTAATCAAGGGCTGATTTAAAAATAAATGATGAATAACCTTATACAAACTTGCCAATAGTCCATGGCATTACATTACCCTTATGGGTAAGAACTACAATCAGTAACCTGGACCCATATAAGAAGATCATTATCCATGATTTATTTCAATTACTTAATCAATGAAATAAACTCACTTAAAATGGTACCACAACCACTCAAAACATCTAATATTATAGTGAATTCACATTACTTTGAATTACCAAGAAACTAATTACATAATCTAAAAAGGGGGGGAATTTCTATAGTTTTAGACTTTCTAGAGTTTTTTGACTAAGAAATATCATTTGATTTTGTCTCATTTTCTTGAGTTGTAGAGTTGATGTAACTGTGCATATTTTTGTGCCTTTTATGTGGCTTAAAGAATTAAGAAGATTGAACTCTATGCCTTGGTTGATATTATCTGTGTCATTTGCAAAAGTAGTCTAAACTATGGATTTTCTAGATTTGTGATTAGGAATGTCATTTGCTTTTGTCTCATTTTCTTAAGTCAAAAGTTCTACATAAATGTACGTGTTTATGTGCCTCTTATGTGATTGGAAGATTCTTATAAGAAGAATGAACCCTATGCCTTTGTTGACATTTTCTATATCTCAGCAAAATAATTCCCTATTGTGAGCCTTTGTTTCTATTATTTCAATCTTTTACATTGATCATGCACTTGTCTGCTCTTAAATGTAATTGAATCCTATACATAGTCTCATCGTGCTCAAGTTAGGATCAAGATTACACTCAGGCGCATCACCATAGTTAGGTTTCAATTCTTGCATTTTCATTTCTATTTAATTTCCTATCCCTTTTCCCCTAACACTTGATACAAAAGAAGATACCAACTTCTCTAAAATTTGGAGGTTGGTTCAAGCCACCATATCCCACAGCTTGAAACTTCCCATTGTTGTTGATTAGAATCAATTGCAATTTTAACCATCAATAGTTTTTGGCATGCCTAGTGGGACAAAACTTTTCAAGGAGTTGAAGAATTTTGGTGTGTTCTTCAGCCAACCAGCCTTTGGAGGTTTTTATTTTATCAACACCAGTGGCGACTCTGAGTTGAATCAGCTAGTTAAGCAGTCCTAGTATCATCAAGAAATCACCATTTGGTATGTATAATTCTGTTACTCATAGCTATGAGTCTTATTCTCCTTCATATATTTTTAATCAAGATCAATTTTTGCATGGAATCACATCAATCAACAAGGATGCATATGGTTATAGTTTTTGCCCTTCACAGGTCCGATATGACCAGCCTCAGCCCTATCATGAGCTATACCAGTATTATGCCCAGTCTCCCCAATGTGTCACATCCCATGCTCAACCTAATCTTATTTTCACCTTTAAAAAAGCATTACTAGGATATAAAAAATATATATTAGAGCTTGACAACAGAAGGGGATGTGGCCAATAAATTCCTAATCATGTCATCCATCAAATAAGGGATGCAATAGATCTGATTAAAAGTGAGTGGGATCCCATTGAAAGAACAAATTGGAAAATTCTTGCATATGAGATGTTGGATGTGTGTGGATTGATTGCATTTATAGAAGAGAAGCTGAGAATTCATGAGAGATAACCTTACCAAGTCTATCAACCTACACATTCACTGTAACAAGTTTCATATTAGATATACATAACCCCTGCTCATGAGCCAAATTGAACCTGTCAAGGTTATTTCCCCAATAATGTTGAGTTTATGTTGGCAACAAAGGAAGCAGACTCTAAACCCTCACTTTCCCCTCAAGAAGATTCTTGCTTTTCATCTTAGTCTCCATACACTTCCCACTTCTATGATGATTCCCATGAGCTCCAAGAAAGACTTTTTCAAGAAAATATAGCTAAGCAAGTTGAGGAATTAGAGGCAAAGTTGAGATTGCTTAGAGAAAGGGAGATAGAGCTTTCAAACTATAGAGAAGAGCATATGCCAAAAAATACATCCTCTACCAATCCTCATATCTCTCAACATGATGTCCAAATTCTAAGTTGGAAGAGAGAAAATCATGCACCAGCTAGGGATCTTGAAGAAGATAAAATTGATTCCTATTCCCAAGGGAAAAGTTTTGGTCACAAGGTCATGGGTTGGAAACAAACAATGGAATCATGGAGTAGAAAGGAGGAGGAGTATGCTTAGTTCATGGCTAGTCAAGAAGATTTCATGAGTGCAGATGAGGAGGAAATCACCATAGATGCACCCTTTAATGAACAAGAGGACAAGTCACAAGCTTTTGCCTTAATTCCTGATGAGGAAGAGATCATTTCTAACTTTTTTCTCACTTTTCAAGAAGATATGGAGGAGCATGGACACTTCCTTGATCAAGTCAATGGGATAGGTTACACTATCCTTTTAGGAGGCCATGAATTGGCCAGATGTGGAGAAGACAACATTGAGACTCAAATGAGTATGCAGAGGGGATGCAAGCTTTCAGATTTATCCTTTCAAGAGGTTGAAGTCATCAAGGAGCATGATGATGTAATGAAACCTGAGAATGAAGTAGAAAGAGATAAGCCAATCAATAAGGTATATCTAAGGGCTTATGGTGATGAGCTGACAAATAGTGATTTCTTGATGAGACACGCCAGTATGAGGAACTAGCATTTGACAAGCTTTCAAGAATAAGAAGAGTATGTATATAGTGGAAGCATGTTTGACTCTGATTCACTTCAATGCAAGCCAATCAAGGTGGCAAGCAAGATGAGCAAGTCACCAGAGCTTTATCCCATTCAGCCATTTATCTAGCACCATAAGTCTTCTCACCATAAAAGAAACTTCAAGAATTTTCCTTTTGATCTAGGAGGGAGGAAAATATACCTGGTTAGCTATATATAGTAGTTTGCTTTAAGTTTTGTTGCTCTATTTTCCCATTTTTTCTTTCCCACTCTTTCTTTTAAATAAGTTTTCTTTGAGCACGTGGCCGTGGCTCAGAAACTTTTCAAACTTTTCAAGACTCTTGACACATTAAGTCTTTCTCAAATCTCTATAATTCCCTAGATGTGTCTGATTCATCAGTACTAGAAGTGAAAGTTGTTTCAATTCAACTTGAATTCTAATTGAAGGTTGTAGTTCATATTTTGTAGAGTTTTCATACAAGGACATCATTAACCTTGATTTAGATTTTTAGGAGTTACAAAATAAGTAGGGGATATTTGATGTTGAATGGTCTGTTTATTAGACGGCCTTATTGAAGTTGTGATTATTGTCACAATTTTGATCTAGTGGGAGTTGTGGTTTCTTTTTGAGTAAGCTCAAAAGTCCTAGGGGTTGCCAGTAACTGTAGAGTAAATTTTTACTCTACGTTGCATTCAAATTTTTAGACATGCACTATAGTTTTGGTTCCTTCATACCTTGGTCATGGCGGTAGAGTTTTGGGGCAGAGAGTGGGTTTCTTTTTCATCCAAGAATTGAAGTGCAGCAAAAGCTGCCAAGTGGCATTGTCTGAGCATGGGTTCTCTTTCCCCCTTTCTGTTTCCTTCATTTCATTTTTGCCTAAGTGTTGAATTCGAGTGGAAGCCACCAAGTGTCACTTTCCAAAATAAGGAGCCGGCCAACTGGCATCATTCGAGACACTTTTCATAACTTTCAAGAGAGTTGCAGATCGTGCCACGTATCCAATAGCAACTCAGTAGAAGTCACCACATGTCAGCATCTAAAATATATTTGGTTTAATGCTAGGGTTCAATGCCCTAGTTCAACATTTTTGGTTTAATACCTCGATTAATGTGTAAATGGCATGTAGTGTTGAACCGTTGAACCATTGAACCATTTTTTTCATCGGGCAGTTAAAGGGAGTGTCGTGAAACCAAAGGGGTCAAGTACCTTTTTGAAAGGCAAAAAGGCATCATTTCATTTTTTTAAGTGCCAAAAAGTAGTGGAGGTCACCAAGTGTCACTTTTTGAGCCCCTTTCTACTCCATTATTGAAATAAGTAGAAGACACCACATACCCCTAGTAGGAGAAGCGAAAGATGCCACGTATCTTCCCAAGAACAATGGAGGCTGCCACATGTCAACTTTTGAGAGATCATATTCAAGCTTCATTGCCAAATAAAGATTGTGGTGGGTCTCAAGTGCTATTTCAAAGGGATATGGAAGCTACCAAGTGTCACCATCTATAGGAGCCTAATATGTGCCCCAAATAATTCTATAGCATAGCTAAAGAGAAGTGAAAAATGCCGTGTGTCTTCAATAAATCAGGTGAAAAAGTGCCAAGTGTCATTCTCCAGTGCCTTCTAAGTAATAATAAGAATTTTAGGAAATTGACTAAGTGTCCTCTTCCATTTCAATAGAATAGAGTGTTCCATGTATCTATTGTTGCAAAGTGAGATGGAGGGAAACTCAGTGGGAGTTATTTTTGGTAGGTGGAACAATTCGTTGAGTAGATTTTTGGGGCATGTAAACATTAAAAGGGCCGTCTATTTGTCCCCTATAAGTGGAGGTAGAATAGATAGTTTAGGGCTAACCAGGTGATGGAATGAGGAAATTTAGGCATAAAAGGAGGTACTAGACATGAATCAACATGTCTTAGTTAGGGCAGCTACCCTGCTCGAGCATGGCCCTTTCTAATAAGACCAAAATGCACCCAAGGCATTGAATACACTGAATTCCAAAATATTTTATCTCTAAATTTGAGGCTATAAAAGGAGGGGGGATTGTCTAAAGAAAAAAGGGGGGACTTTCTATAGTTTTAGACTTTCTAGAGTTTTTTTACTAAGAAATATCATTTGCTTTTGTCTCATTTTCTTGAGTTGTAGAGTTGATGTAATTGTGCATGTTTTTGTGCCTTTTATGTGGCTTAAAGAATTAAGAAGATTAAACTCTATGCCTTGGTTGATATTATCTGTGTCATTTGCAAAATTAGTCTAAACTGTGGATTTTCTAGAGTTGTGATTAGGAATGTCATTTGCTTTTGTTTCATTTTCTTAAGTCAGAAGTTTTACATAATTGTACGTGTTTCTATGCCTCTTACGTGATTGGAAGATTATTATAATAAGATTGAACCCTATGCCTTTGTTGACATTTTTTGTATCTCAACAAAATAATTCCCTATTGTGAGCCTCTATTTCTATTATTTCAATCTTTTACATTGATCATGCACTTGTCTGCTCTTAAATGTAATTGAATCCTATACATAGTCTCACTGTGCTCAAGTTAGGATTAGGATTACACTCAGGTGAATCACCATAGTTAGGTTTCAATTCCTGCATTTGTGTTTCTATTAATTTCCTATCCCTTTTCCCCCAACACTTGATACAAAAGAGGAGACCAGCTTCTCTAAAATCTGGAGGTTGTTTCAAGCTGCAATATCCCATAGCTTGAAACTTCCCATTGTTGTTTATTAGAATCAATCGCAATTTTAACCATCAACAATACAAAAATGTATCTAAGTTAAAACAACATATACATAAAACATGATAAAATGAATCTAGTGTAAGTAGTATGCATATCAGGATATTATGAATCTAATACGAGCATTAACCGTGACATAACATATCATAATGGCTACCTGAGTTAAATTGCATTGAAACCATATAAAACAAAAGCAACATCAATAGTTTTTAGTCCAAGTGCTATCAAAACATGCTAAATTAGACTATAATCCAATATCCATTGGGGGCCACAAGGTCAGTTTGTGACACTATGGTCTAAATATAACATAAATTTATTATAAACAATTTTGGACATGGTTTATATACTATAAATAACTATTATATGATGGGTCAAGATATTATCATAATAGTGATATTTGGAAATTTAATTCATTTCTCCATAAATGTAAAGGAGTATGAAACTTTTTATCCTATACTCATTTGAAATTAAGTGTTATAACACTTATGGAGTTTAAAAAAATTGTCACATAATTAAATAACCCATATAAGATTCATTTAAGGATTATTATTATAATTATGTATGTTTCACATACGATGTATAAACATGGAATGTTGTAATGGATGTACAATTTTCAAGCTATGGATTTATTAAATTGAATAAATGGCTATAGGCATTAATGGAATTAACAAGGAAAAGATAAGACAAAAATATAGTAAAGGAAATCACATATATTAAATATGGTTAACATAACCTTGGATATTCAGAAAACTGATCTATTTGATAATTGTAAATAGTTCTCATATTTTACAAATTAAATGACAAGTGGGTGGCAATATAAAGACTAGCTACCTAGTTGTTTACTGGTAGGATGATTTATTGTTTTCATATAAATAAATAAATTATTTTATGTTAAAGGAAATCACATGATGGGGGATCCCTTGTGTGAGATCATTTATCTTTGATGAGAATAATTATGTTTTGTTATAATACAAAGAGTAAATTATCCTTGAGTAATGTATCATATCTCAAATTATGATAAGTGTAAAGTAGAAGAGTATGGTGCAATGATCCCTAAAATTATAAGGTCATGTATAATGATCTGAAGGGGAAAAAACCATTATGAATTCCTTGATTATGAAAATTTAAACATACCAAGGAATTTTTAAAGCATATTATGTTTTTAGGGATTTTATATGTGTTCATTTTCCTTACTAACCATGAGTATGGTAAAATCCCTTGATCAAATAGTTATATGATTATTCTTATGCATTCTGAATCTTGAATTATTTGAATGAAATGTTGTGTTTTTATAATTATGAGTATAATGAGATTAGTTTATGAAGAACTAAAGACTTCTATTTTTTGTTAACATATTCCCTAATAATGTAATTATTGTGTAATGGCTTGGGTAAATACTAAAATATACCAAGTATCTTGATTGTGAGGAAAAAGTGTTTTTCTACCTTAGTTGATAATCATACTTCCATAGATGTAAGTCTCTTAGGTAGGGTAATAACACATAGGTAGTCCTATTTATAAGGTGAGTGCCCCCAAATAATTCAAAGCTTATTATTATGGACAACATATTGATATGCCCTAAACTATATATAGACTTCATTGGTAGTAATCTTCCTCATAGAATATTCTATGGTTAATTACCCTAATTAAGGATTGAATGTACATAAATTTGGTTATGAGGTTATGGCTATATTATAGTGAATTTAAGATTTGATTATTTAAAACCAAACTAGGTATAATGGATCATATTCAAAAAAATTCTTTATACTCTGAACATAATAACACCCAATTTGTTTGGGGGTTGATTCACCTAATATTAGAGCCTTTGATTGAATTAGAAAGTATAATAAAACTCTTAAAAACTTGGAAGGATTTATGATTATTTAAATAACATGTGTGAAATATGTTCTATGACTTACAAGGAAAATGGTTAAGACTAGATTTAGTGGTAATTAGGGTTTTGGTGGCCAAAAAGAGGATAGACCAGTCTTAAGGGGAGGAGGTAGGGGTAGATTTAGAGGTAGAGTCCATAGAGCCTAAAATAAAAATCAAAATAGAGATGAATATATCCTAAATAATGATAAAAATCCCCAAGAGGAACCAAAACAAAATGTAATTAGTGAAAACCCTTTGAATAAGCATGTAAAATTTTTTAATGGGATCTGAATGACACTAAATACCATCTAAGGGAGGTTGGACAATAGGGAACTTAGGATGAAACCCTTGAGGTAAACCATACTAAAGAAGGGACCCATCTTGAGATAAGACCTATTAAGGAGCATGTACTTTAAGAAGTACCCTTAAGAGTGGTAGACCCTATCATAAAATAAATTAGGAATATTCCACCACCTATATTCATGGGTGAAAAATATGGAGATGAAACTAATGGGTATCGTATAAAAATATAGAAATAAGTTAATATGCATAACATGTCCTCTAATGTAAAGGATAGAATGTAAATTTATTATTTGAATGGTCCTAATACCATTTGGTGGTACCATTTATGTGATCTATAAGGGTATCAACATATGATGCTTAACTAATCCACTTTCAAAAGGTAGTTTCAGAAGAGATATATGAATGCAAATTACAAATTGCATAAAATAATGGATTTTTTATCTGTTAAAATAGGAAAATATGTCTATTATAGAGTACAAAAAATAAGTTATTAAACATACTACATCATGTTAAGTACATACATGACTAGTAAAAAAAAGTGACACAATTTAAACTAGGGCTGAAGGAAGTACTAATGAATGATGTCAACATGACCAACCCTAAGACATTGGTAGTTAGCATAGAATATACTAATAGGGAAGAATAAAATAAAAAGTCTTAGTATAAAGTGAGACAAGACTTAAAATTGAGCAGGTGGCAAGCTAAAAACAAAAATCTATCTCTTGCACACAAAAAAATTAAGAGATCATATCATAAATATAAAATCCAAGGGTATAATAAAGGTTATGACTGATTTTAGGGGTAAAACAAGAATTATAAGCCTCTAAATATTACTAAGCTAGGGTATTTTAGGAAAGACCAAAATAGAAATAGTTAGCATGGGCCAACTATAGGAGTTAATGTTATTCTTATATCTGCATAAAGGATAATAATGTGTTGGGTGTGGTGATAATCACTACTACAAGGACTACCCAAAATTGAAATCTGGATAGACAATAAAACATTAGGTGTACATAATAGTGGAAAATTGTAAGGCTAATTTACAATCTACTCTAATATAGATAAAAGGTACTATATGTGGCAATCATGTGACTTTTTTAATTGATTCTAGTGTGATAGACTAATTTGTTACACATGTGGTAAATTACTAAAAGCAAAAACCTATTCACTTAAGAGAAGGCTAAGAAGCTTAGTTCAGTACTGGCAAAAGGGTTCCTATACAAGAGTGATTGGAGAAAATTGAACTTGATCTTGGTGTTTTTAGAACTAAGGTGAACTTGTTTTTGGTCCCCTTGGGTATTATGATGTTATATTAGGCATGTATTAGTTGTAACAACACCATGCAACACTTAATTATTATGGGAAAAGAATGCAATGTACTGACAAGAATGGGAAGCTCATAGAAATTCAAGGCATTCAAGGGTCCAAACCATGAAATTTACTTTTGGCTCTATATTTGAAGAGAGTTATAATGAAATGTTGTAAAATATATGCAATCCAATCATAGTAAATAACCTCATAAAAAGAGAAAATTTGCTAATATTTTCCTATCATAAGAGAATTTAAAGATGTTTTCCTTGAAAATATGCCTGGTTTACCCCCTAAATGTGGGTTTGACTTCTCCATTTGACTTATTATGTGGGCTTCCACTATGTTAGAAGATCCTTATAGGATGAATGTGGAAAATTTACAAGAGCTAAAGATTTAAGTATAAGAATGTTTAGATAATGGAAGTGTCAAACATAGTGTGTCATACTAGGGTGCTCATGTAGCCTTTGTATGAAAGAAAGATGGAACATTAAGTTTGTAAATTGATTATCAATTGATTAAAAAAGGTAATGATCAATAAGTAGTATCTGCAACCCTATTTTGATGATTTATCAATCAAATGGAAGGTGTATTAATGTTTTCAAAAATTGATCTAAGATCTGGGTATCACCAGTTAAGGATCAAAGAGGAATACACTCACAAAACATACTTTTAAACTAGATATGTCCATTATTAGTTCATTATTTTACCTTTTGGCCTAACAAATTCACCATCTATGTTTATGAATTTAAGGAACAATGTGTTTAGGGATTTCTTGGGAAAATTTGTTTGATTATTTCTTAATGACATCCTTATCTATTACAAGAATGTAGCTAATAATGATCAACACCTAAGATTAGTTTTGTAAAGACTACGATAGCCAAAAATTTATGGAAATATATCTAAATGTGAATTCTATCAAACTAACATTAACTATCTAGGACTTGTACTTTCTAAGGAAGGTATTGAAGTAGATGTAACCAAAATACAAGCCATCCAATAGTGGCTTGCTCTTTCCAGTGTGAATGAAGTGAATATTTATATGGGATTGGTAGTGTATTATCAATGGTTTATCAAACAATCATCCCACACATCCAACCCCATTACATATTTATAGCATAAAGGTAATAAATTTGTATGGATGTCTTAGTGTGAAGAATCCTTCAATAGACTTAAGGATTTGTTAACCAAAAAACCTATTTTGATCATACCTAACCTTTATGGAAACTTTGAAGTATGGATTGATGCCTCTAGAGAAGGATTCAATTGCATATTAACCCAAGATGGGAAGGTAGTGGGTTATGAGTCTCATAAGCTAAAGAAAGCTAAAAATTACTACCATACACCTAATTTAGAAGTTTGTACTATAGTATACACACTTAAATAGTGGAAATGTTTCTTGATAGCTAATCCCTTTCAAGTGAAATGTGATCACTATAGTTTGTAACATCTATTTTTGAAATATGACTTGAATGCCTACCAACAGAAGTGGTTGGAGTTTACTAGTAACTTTGACATTGAAATATCTTATGTGAAGGGCAACAGAAATTCAGTGGTTGATGTGTTTGACATATGTGTCTACCTTAATTCTCTATCAATATTGCAAGGAAATTTTGGAAACTATGCATTAAAATAATAGCATGAGGATGGATATCACATAAAAATAAGTAGATAATAGGCTACTAAGCCTATAGCAAAGGCATTTACTAATTTATCTATTGAATCAGATGGCCTTATAAGGTATAAGGGTAGAATTTGTGCACCTTAAATAGGTAATATACATGATGTTGTGCTAAATAAAGTGTATATAGAACCCCATTTTTCTCATCCTAGTGTCATGAACATGACTTATGAGTTAGAGAGACATTATTTTTGGCTTGGGATGAAGCTAGACATTGCCATTTTTTTTGGAAAAATGTCTAAAATGTCAATATTGAAGGATGAACACTACCACTCAAGAGGTTTATTATACCTTCATGACATTCCCAAGGATAAATGGGTAATAGTTTTTTTGGATTTTATTGTTGAGCTACCCAAATCCCATAGTACACATGACACCATTTTAGTAGTAATTAACAAAACAACCAAGGTTGGCCATTTTATAGCTAGAAACCTAACTGATGATCGTTCCATGTTTATATAATGGTTTATTAAATAAGAGGTATGATCACATGGCATACCATAAGATATTATTTTAGATCAAGATGAATATTTAACTTTAAGGTTTTGACAAACCTTAAATGTAACATTTGGTACTTGACTAAATTTTAACTCTTCATATCATCCAAAAATGGATATTTAGATTGAAAGGATGAATCAAGTAGTTGAGGACATGTTTCATATGTATGTTATAGACCAGAAATAAAAGTGGGATGACTAATTCTATTTTATTGAGATTGACTACAATAATTCATACCATTCAATACTAAAAATGTCCATTTTTAAAGCATTATATGGGAAAAGATGTAGAACCCTACTTGGATTGGATGGCTTGGATAATAAGGTTATTATTGGGCCTAAAATTATACATTAATATGATAAGTATATGGCCTTAATATGACAAATTTTGAATTTTACTTTTCATCATCAAAAGAGACATGCAGATCAAAATAGAAGACTATGTGAATTTGTTGCTAGTGACAAGGGTTTTCTACATGTAATACCATAGAAAAGTTTTATTAAGTTTTGGAAAACCTCTAATTTAGATCCATATTTTGTTAAACCATATGACATTATGGATAAGCTCACTCATGTTACCTACTAACTGGATTTACTACCTTCTTTATCAAATATCCATTATGTATTTCACATTGCATTGTTAATAAAATATGTGCATGATCCATCTCATGTGTTGATTGGAAAAATATCTAGGTTATAAAAAATTAAAATATGCAACTAGACCTAATGAAAATCATAGATCATCTCAACATTGGACTGAGAAATAGAGATATTTAGTAAGTCATAGTATAATGGGATCTACTAAGTGAAAGAAATTCCACATTGGAAAATACAAAGCTACTTAAATAGCACTATCCATGGCTATTTTAATTTTTTGATAGGATAGCTCCTCATTAAGTGGATGAGGGCATCACAACTTATTGTTTTTACCTTTTGGATATACATTATTAGATGTTATTCATAAAATGTGAATACAAGTTATTTAAATTTAAAATTTATCTAATACTTTCATGTAGTTATTGATTTAGTGTTTATGATACATTAGTACACTTTGATCTTGCATATTGATGATGTCATTAGTATCATTTTATATTATGAGGTTTATTAAAATTAAATTTAGATATCTTTTCATACAAGTAGATGTTTTTGATGTCATGTTTATGGTTTTAGGGTTCAAATGTACATGAGCTAGGTTGGCAATGGACATCTATAGTTGGGGTAATAAAAGATGTGGGTAGTGAGTATCTAGGTAACATAGGAATCGGGATATGATATGAAATGGTAATAAGCCATATAATCACCATGAGAATTTTTATCTTTACTTGATCTATTTTTTCCATCTTAGCTTATCAATTGATCCTATTTAAATATTATTATTTTTATTCCTTTTGCATGTGATCATGTTCATTTATAAATTTCATTATATTGTTTGTCTCTTATTTGGTGTTGGTTGGTGTAGTGCTTGTGCTTAAATTATTCATTTTATCTATTGACTTTTAATATTCTAGCCATTGAGGGACTCAGTTACTTTAGTGTAATGTTGAGGCTTGTTATCATGTTTTCATATCCCTTGGGTCATGTTATGGTTAAATTGATATATATTTAGTCTTAAATTACTTGTATTTACATTTATGGGTCTTCGTTTGGTTAGTGTTTTTACATCGTGGTATGAATTGGGACTTTAATGCAGTCCTTCATTTAGACCCAACATGTGTAAGATTGACCCCCCCATACATTATGATGTTATTTAAAAATATTTTTTAGGCCATGATGGATAAGGGGGTCATGGACTTAATTGACTTAAACTATAGTCTCAAATAAAATTTATCCTTGGATGTAAAGGGATCATGATGGCACTAGGGTTGAATCTTTACCCAAAATGGATTAATTAAGTAGTTGTACAGAAAACAAGGTATTTTTGTGCATTGGCCTATGGATAAAACCATAGGAGTAAATCTTAGACATGGGGAGTTATGGAGGTTGAAAAAACATCCTAAAAGCCTTAATGGTAGGGATAAAATCAATCAGGGGGATGGATGTAAAGAGGAATTCAAGTTATTGGAGGAAGAAGGTGGTTGTGGAAGGTTCTCAACTTGGAAAAAATACCAAGTCATAACTTCATCTTATTTTTCAAAGGGGTATATTTATTGCAAGTAAATAATTTTTAAAATTTTATAATGGGAATGTTGATTCCATGGTTGTTATAATTGATTTATACCATATAATTTTTTATATAAAAGTGCTTATAGGTTCATGAGGAATTTATGGGACCTGTTGATGAACATGTAAGGCTCCCAAAACAATTATAATATTTTTATACCTTATATTTATGATGGTAAATTGATATATATGCTAATATGTTCCACACTTGTATATTTTAGGGTTTTAGCATATACTTATACCCATGGTTTATAACTCAACATTATTTACAAAACCTTTGAATGTATTTAGTCGATATTCTAGATGGGTTATTTATCCCTCTAGTTTTGTTCACATTAAATGGCAAGTTGGGTTTTGTTTGTTACTTGCATAATACAACATAGGTCATGATATATTTAATCTTACTGGTCTTTACTTGTATTCTATGTAATTTTGACACTATGACCAATTTTATTTAATTGTTATTTATGTTTATTTTGCTAGGATTTTATGAAACCCAAATCAATGGTGTAATGGGGTTGATTTAATAACTTTATCCTTCTTTCCAATATCCTTATTCAAGATAAATAATGGATGTGATTTCTCATTTATCATAAGGTTAAAAATTTATTTGACATCCTTTGGTGTTTTTATCATTATTATTTTTATGATCAATAGCTTGGATCTAGTTTGTGTGATTTAGTGTAATCATTGCATTTTGATTATGATATATATTTATTACTATTTTGGTATTATGTGTAAATACTATGGTTATTATGGTGATGGATTGAAAATAATTTGTATCATGTCCTCACCCTAAATCCTGAATGCTTGACTCCACCACCTAGCTGATGGTTGGGGTGGTAAGGGCCACTAATTAGGGGGCTCATAGGATGGGTCAAGGTAGGTTTTTTATATTTTGATCATCTTTTTGCGGTTTCTCATTCTATATTGAGTTACAATATTTACATCTTATTATTACTTGGTTTCAATAAGATGGTTCTCCACCTGTAACATGTTTCATTGGATTATTATCTCTCTATTGTTTATTTTCTATAGTACTTCTTATAAATGCAAAAATGATTCATACTTGGCATACTTAACAATATGGTGTCATAATTAATTTATAATAAAGGTATTTTTAGGTTCTTGGTTGTTACAACTTAGTTATTTTTCTTCTCATTATCATATTTTTAAATCATTATATCCTATAGTGTTATATCGGTGTAAAAAGTGTATTTGATAACTAGGGATGTTATTACATTGGATGATGAAATCAAAATTATATTTTTATGATAAATACATAGTTGGTTTGTATTTTTCACATGTTTTTTTATTTTTAATTTTATTTCATTAATAGTTACTGGATAAGTTTAAATCTTAGCAAGTTTATGAGGAAATCTAGACAATGTTATTGAGTACATGTCAAAATTGCATTCATAATTCTATCATACTTATGTTTAGTTATAGATTGTAAATATTTCCATAATAGTGGCTTGTGATTATGGATATGTCAAGATTTGTTAAATAATGTTCTATTTTATATAAACTTAATGTAATTTGTGATGGGTATATTATTAAACCTATTGAGCATTATGTTGTAGACTTCATTGCATTGAGAGAATTACTTGTTTGAAAGATGCCTAGTATGCTATAGCCAAGTATAAAAAAACTTGAGCTAAATTATTATCTTAGAGTATGAAGTAATGCAATGTTATAATATTTTGTAAACTATTTCTTGAGTATTTGTATCTCATTGATTTCATTAATAATATTTTAAAGCTACACCAATGGCCATTTGAATAATTAAAAAATATAATGAAAAGGTAATGTATGTTATATTATTTAATTAACCTATTCTTGTGCATAGTTGATGTAGGAACTATGCCTACAACCTATTTACCTCATAAACTTGTCTTTGATCCCTTAATTTGATCCTTCCTTTGACCTATGTGTTGAGGTCAACATACCACCATTTATATAAAATGGGGACCCTTGTGTCAAATTATGTAACTTTGTACCCCAAATTATAATTTTCATTTGATCAAGAGCATCCATTACATGTTTGTACATATTTTTTATTTGAATATCATCCACACCTAGTCTAGTTGGCTTATTTGTTCATGTCTCTAGTTTGATCTTATTGCTAATATTATATCTCTATGTTTTAGGTTGTAGGTTCAATAGAGTTCATTCACAATGGGCAACACTCAAGGTTTTGTGTGTAGATATTTTAATAACCTTTGGTCTGTAATTGGTTAATGGAATTTATACTTGAATTGATAAAACCCTAGTCTAATATTTTAACTTAGGTTCATTTTAAATTTAAATTTGGCAAGAAAATTTTACATGAGAATAATTAAATATGTTATGGACTTAATTTAATTTTTATCCTGAGGTTTAGTTGTGTTTTTCAACATAAACAAGCCTTAGTCTAAAAATTCTATGTTAGGTCCATTTATGTCCCAAACCCATTTGTTCTCTTTTATCTTAGCATGATACAACTAATGTAGAGTCCCTTTTGTATATCGTAGATAAGTTATAAAGCTTTATCCTAAAGTTTTAAACCCTAGGCTAAAACCTTATGACTTATCTTTTATTATTCGTGGGGTCTTTTTTATTAAGTTTTTGACCTTAGTCCAAAAACTTTATGCTAAGTGCCTTTTAATTCATGAGGTCACTTTAATATGTCTTTGACCTGGATTATGACTTTATCCTAAAGCTTTATTTATATTTATTAATATGAATGAAATCCTTAACTTAAGTCCTATATTATTCTCAATCTAACTTAATTATTATGCTTTTCTATAGGTTTAATGACCTATGTTTTCTTAGGCAAAGCTAATCTAGAAAATTGAGATCAAAATAGGAAGACTAAGTATAGGAACTAATCTCACTCAACCTCAAAGATCATGATCAGATAGTGTGAATTTTCTCAAATAATAAGATCTAATGGCACAAAATTTAGGTTGAAATGTCAAGCCACAACAAAAGGGGTAAATCTTGAGCATGTCTTCAAGATCAATGGTATGCATTTTCTCACCTAATCTTTATTAGATAATATGAGCCAAGTCAAGAATTCAAAGGATACCCAAGATAAATGAGAGGGTGACAACTGTCACCTTTTTGGTAAAGGAATATTGAGCATCTAATGGCATTCGACCTTGAAGATCAAGATCCAATAAAGTGTGTTTGCCCAAACAAAGATAATCCAACAGTGTGACATTAATGTTGAAAGGTCAAGACATATATGAAGATGACATGTAGCATAATTTTGGGATACTAAATTAAAGCTACAACATATTTTCAAGATCAATGCTTTGTAGATGAGTGTACATACTTAGATCAAAGGTCTATGGAACATGAAGTATAATTAAGCAGGAATATCCAATGGAGTGCATAGTAAACATTGAAAGGTTAAGTTGAATGTGGAAATGACAAGTGTCATAACCATTGGGAATGCAATGAGTACCCAATGGTGTCCAAATTCTTTGATTGAGATTAATGGTTCATGTTGATCCATGTAAATATTATCTAGTGGTGTGAAATCAAGTCAATATTTCAAAGGGCAATGGTCATTTTTTGAATATGAATGAGCAAAGTGCCACAATTATGCCATACAAGTAAAAAACAACAAATCTAAATATCTTATGGGTTCAAAAAGGCAAATGTATAAATATGAAGATCCAAATCAAATCTAAGGCATGAATTTCATATAATCTCAATGAGTTGTCACCATTAAAGTTTTGAGAGGACTTGAAAAAAATCCATATCATCTACAAAATTCCTAATTAGACCATTTAAATATTATAATTTATCAAAGGAAGATTAAATTTTCATTTTTTCAAGAAGAATTAAATCTGAACTAAACTATATAACACTAGTGGATAGTTTGAGTTATTTTTCATCCATAATAGCTAGAAGTGTTTCAAGGGAAGATGTGGAGCTCTATCTAAACTCAAATGTAGAAGGATGAGTCTATAAAGATACATAATTTGATGCCACAACTTTAAATAATGGTGAAAATAATTGGTTGAGATTGTTCTAAACAATTTAATATCAACAAGTGATCACCAGAGAATAAGAAAAGAAAATATCTATGAAGAAGAGATACTATAATGTAGTGGCAATCTAGATGACAGGAATTCATTATGAAATGGTAAAACTTGAGGTATTTCACTATATATATATATATATATATATATATATATATATATATATATATTCTTACTCCTCTCTTTAGAGATGATAAAATTGATTAGGGCATGATAATTCATGAATGTAGCTTTAGGAAAAATTCCTTTATTACTCCTATAGCCTTTGAAAACTAATATAAATTTCCAAATCCTTGGGTATACATGGACATAATCAACAATTAGGATAAGGAAAATGACTTGAATACCATACTTTACCTATGGTTATATTCTATAAATCAGGTATTTTCAAATTTCTATGGCAATATTCCCATTAGATAGTTTAAACTTGAGATAAGGATGATCATGACTTTCATGAATAGGATATGTGTAAATCCAACCACCATATATGTAGATAGGATATGTGTTGCCTTGGTCTATTTTATGTTTGAGAAATATCTCACCCCTCCCTTTGGTGAAGTGGTTAGCACCTGTTTGATTAGGTAGATCTTTGTAGTTAAGAAGAGAACCATGAACTAATTTTACATGATGGCCTACCTCTTGGATGCCTTTATTTATACCATAAAGATCCCCAACCTAATGGAATGGTTGCTCGATGGGATACAAAACATCTCCTAATAATATTTGAAGTTGCATAATTTCAAATATATGGACCATATTCAATTTATTTATGATTGTGTTTACCCAACCTTAGTTGAGGATATTACATGGATTTCAATGCCAAGGGTTAAAACCTTGATAAAAAATTCAATTGAATCTATGGGGGAAATTTGGTTATATCTTGACTACACCATAATTAGGAATGAAAGAACATAATGCACCCCACTTAGACTACCAGTCCATGTGCTACTAAAACTAGCTAAACAAAAGGTAGCATACCAAATATGAAATGGTATAGATGGTCTTTACAAGACCAAGAAGAAAGGAATGATCCAAACCCTCCCCATAACCATTGGTAGGACATGTTTCACAAATGTGATAATATTGAAGTTGACTCTAAACATAGGACCTCTTTCAAATTACAACATGATGAATTAAGGAAGTGGGATCCACAAGGAAGAGTTGTGGGTCACTTGAAAGCTAAAATAATCAATGTAGTTTATGAGCATCATCTTGGTGCCTTTGATCCAATGTACACCAAGTCATCTTCATACAACAAGGTCTTAGAAAGAGTGAAGAAACATAAAATCAAGCTAGAAGCAAGAATCCTAAGGGAGCATAAAGGAAATGATGATATATGGAAGTTAGGACCAAGGAAATACCATTTTCCAAGAGGTCAATATTATAGAACTCCTCCAACATAGCCATAAATAGAGGAGAAAAATATTGAGGCACAAGTTGAATGAAGGATATAAGAAAGGAGACTTGAGGCGATATCATCATCCTTAATCCATATTGAAGAAATAGGGTCAAAGGTTAAACTAATTGACACAATAACATTAGACCATGAGAAAATAGTGAAAGATGCTCTAAAGGTAGTAGTTAGTGCCTATGAATTTGATGAAAAAGAGGCTCAAGATGAAGAGATAGATAAATAAAATGGAAAGGAATTAGCCTTGGACTTATTTATAGTAGATACCCCAAAGAGAAAAGTTGACCTTGCATTAGTCCTAGCAGGAACCAAGAGGTCCAAGTTTATATTCACTCACCCTTTGAGTGAGGTAAACCTTTTCAGTAAGGAAAACCCAATCCAAATCCCAACCATCCCTAAATGTTTTGTATATGGAAATTTTTAAAAGATACCTACTATACATCATCCTTGGGAAATTAAAAAGTTAGTCAACATCACTATCCATGCTAAACTCAAGCCATGGATAGTTTCTATAAAAAATAAGAGGAACAAAGGATGATAGCTCTAAAGGAGCCAAGTGAAAAATAGATGAAAACCCCAACCCCAAAGATAATAGAGTCTTTATTTGGTGTCAAATTTGACCCAATAACTACCATTCTATAGAGGGTGAATGAGAATAAAACCAAGGGTGGAAGAGAAGAGTTAAATTTTCAAAAGGTGGAACCATTTACTAGATTGAATCCAGTAGGAGTAACAAAACTAGGAGAAATCCTTATTTTTGAGAAAAATGTGATTGAATTAGCCTTATCACAGTCAACCCAATTACAATCTACCCTTAAAGGCATGTAATAACATAAGGATAATTTATAAAATCAAAAGGAAAATTTAGAGAAGTAAGCAATATTATTAGTTTTCGATGCTATGATTAAGATGTGTGAAGCATCCTTGTATGACATGTTTAATTATATAAAATTATTAAGGGCTAGAGAGAATGTAATGAGCCAACAAGATGTAGTAGGAAAAAGCTTAATAACCTAATGGAAAAATTTAAGAGATAAATTTAAATAATTGACCAAAATCTTGATATAAGATCAAATCCTTGGTTTTAAGACCATTAGCCTAGATCATTTCAACACATCCATGAGATTGATTGTGTATAAGATCAAGGGTTTGAGCATATAGTCCAAGTATTTGAAAGGTCTCCTTGAGGATGATAAGGAATTGATAAATAGGATAAAACGCTTCTTGGGGACCATGATCACAAAACCAACTAGACTCATCTCCATGGGATTCATCATGGATAAAGAGTTGAAACATATAACCACCATAGTCATGCATGAAATTAGGAGCAAAAGCCAAGATAAATCTAGAGTGGATAATAGTAGGGTCATGGATATGATCCTAACAACAAAGGAAAATATTTTTGAAGGAGCATTATAGAATCTTTGGTAAGAAATGATAGAGACCTTAGAAACTTGGAAGACCAATAATATTAACTCTTCATGGAGCCTATTCTTAACCTCAGGTTGATTCATGAGCAACATGAGAAGGCAATGAAGGTTCTTTAGTAGAAACAAGGGACTGCATCAACATAGGGGTCTTGAATCTAGTTAGGAATATTATTTTCTATATAAACTTTGTAATATTTTGAAAATAGAATATTCTTCTTATAAAGGCATGTGAAACTTGTAAAGCACATTGACGGTAGGTCAATCCATTAGGAAAAGTCTATTGTAATCTATAAATTTATAAAAAATACAAGTATGCTTACACTTGTACTTTTGTAATTGGATATGACTAGTTGACATAATTCCTTACCTTTTATATAAATAAGTATTATAAATTACAATAGAGGGGACTAATTGTAACTTTTGAAAAATAAATATAAGTAAATAATTTTTCAAAGTTTGTCCATATTTGCTTATACCTTTTATTATATTGGCTTCTCTCTCATTTGTTTGTTCTAATTTCCATATTTAAATGGTTCTTATGAATTCTTGATGTGTACATCTGTATGTAGAGTTTTTTAATAGTGCCAATGCTAGGTTAATTAAAAATTTTAAGTTCATTTCATTTGATTACTCTTATTGAAATTGGGCTAATGTTTTTTTCTTGCAAGGGTAAATTTTTTAAGTGAACTTAATTCTTATTTGCATTATTTCACACCATCCTTAAATGTTTGCCTAATGTCGAATAGGATTTGAACTTATGCTACTCATGTCATACATTGGTTAAGTGCATGTCAAGATGATATTTGAACTTTCTCATGATATTTGGAAATAAGATCAACATCTCTACCTTACCTTTCTATTTGCTCTTTTTTTTAAATCAGATCACTCTAGCTTAATTTTCATTGTAAATATTCATCATAGATTAGTCTTATGATTAGTTCTTGATCATAATTCACCATTATTAGCATAATACACTTCATATTTTACATATACTAACTTTGGCCAGAGTGGCTCCCAACCATAAAACATTATAAATATTATGAAATAGTCCACTTGCTTTGCCTATATTTCATCAATAGATAACAAGATAATCATAACTTATAGCTCAGGCTCTAGATTCTTATAATTATAAAATGATAAGTTTTTTTGAAAACTTTGGGTACCTATGATACATATTTAGGCATCAATAGTAGGGGATTAATTGGCACTATAAGGAGGTCTATGTTAAATCTTTGTATATTTAAAGTATGTTTATTCATTTTTGTGAATTGTGTTCAAATATAGGTGTAACCTTTGCACAATTGTGTTAATATTTGTTCAATTATGTAATGGTATTTAACCCATCTTTTTGCTTCTTTTAGACAAATATCAATGTCCTTTTAAGGTATATGCTTAGATATGGTAAAAATTTATTAAGATTTGTCAATTAAAAATGTTTGAGGTTAGTAATAGTTATTTTGATCAAAGATTGATGTATCATTTCCTATTTTGAGTTTATTTGAGATTTAACATGCAAAGATCAATCATACTTATGTATTTAGATACATATTTGAGATAATTTAGTTAAATATGATTATCCTTTATCATTATTTACATAAATATTTATAGAATTTACTTAATGTGCAAGTCAGATCATTGTTCCTTGCAAATATAAGATTGACACATCATATTTCCAATAGGATTAAAATCCCACAAGCTATAACTACTAAGAATCATGACAAGGTCATGTTCAAATACTAGAGAACCTTTTCTTTCATTATAAATCCATAAGATAGCTAGGTAGGACAAAGGTAAGCATATACTTTCAAACTCTTTACCATCTTCACCAATTCAGAGTGCTCCTATGTTTGATCCCTATCAAGGTATGGCTTGGTTAGGTGGTCCTTTGATCAATGTGCTAGGTATGGTACATGACCTTCCACACAATCCTAAAAAGTATTTACCAACATCTATTCCTAACACATTGACCACACTTGGAGACCTTCCTCATAATCTAAGTCTAATGTTTCAAATCTCATGATGGAGACATTTGAGTTCCCTTTCCAAGAGGATAATGAGTCTAAGGATATTCTAGAAAAGATTCATGCTTTTCATTAATTTCTAAAGAAGACTTATCCTCTAAGAAACTAGGATCAGAATCAACTATTGACCATTTCAACTCCTCCAAATGACTTTGAGACTCCTCTTGATACTACCTTAGAAAAAAATCTAGAGCCTCCTAAAGTAATTACTTCTAAATCCAATGATGATACATCTAGTTATTCTAATATTAATGGGTATAACACAGTAGAGGACATGAAGAATATCAAGGCTAATATTACCTTGCATGAATTGACATAGATTACTAAATAGTGGTGTCTATTGTTGGAATTTTTATCTAAAAATCATGGCAAGTCTTAGAAGTCTACACATGCTAATGTCTCAATACACAAAAGTAAGGATGATGTTCATCATTTCCTATTTACTTTCAAGATATTTAGTAAGAATCTACACAATTATTTATTAGATTCTGGTGTATCCATAAATATTATACCTAAGGGTATGTGTAAACAATTAGGTTTGAATCCCATTAAATATGATAGATTTTTAACTTAATTAGATAAATCAAGAGCCAAAGTTATTGGTGAATTATTGAATTTTCACATGTAGATTTACTCAAAGCCAAGTATCCAATAGTTCATTAATATCCAAGTGGTGGAGATCCCTGATGCTTATAGGATGCTATTGACTAAAGACTAGACTAGGAGATTAAAAAGTTATATGTCAATAGATTATTCACATATGTGGTGTCCTTGGAAGGGAGTCCCCAACCAAATCAAGATAGAAAGGGAGCCTAAAATGAAGCATATGATCATTGAGTAAAATGTAATCAATAGTAGGGTCAACATGGTTAACTTAGATCTTGGTGTTTACACTCTTAACACTACAAAGGTATGGGACTGTAAATTTTTTCATACTTTGCCTAGATTATGGAAAATTTATTTTGATGGTGTTAGATGAAAATGAAGTTATAGAGTAGGAGTGTTGTTAATCAATCCCATTGGGAAAGAATACACTGCCTCCTACAAACTTCAATTTTCATGCACCAATAATTTTGTTGAGTATGAAGCATTTACTTTTGGTTTACAATTTTCAATCAATCATGAGGATAAGGAACTATTAGTTTTTGTTAATTTTGAATGACTGGTCAATTAGTTCAAGAGGAAACATAAATTAAAATTGTCTTATCTAAATAAATATAAATTTAGAGTGTGGAACATAATTGAATGTTTTGGTGATTTTAACATTTTGTCAATCCCTAGGGAAGAAAATAAGGTTGCTAATGAACTTTATTTAATTGCAACCAGCCTTAGGTCCAATCAAATTTATAAGTTATAAAATCTTAGAATTGAGTTAATCCCATGCCCCTTAGTGCCATATAATGTCAACCACTTATAGGTATTTAGTGATGATTAGTAGATTATAGACTTCTTGACTAGTTCAAGAATATTTGAGGGCCACATTATTGATGAAGCTAATCTCATTGATGATGAGAACATTGAAAGAAAACTTGATGACAAGTTCATTCAATTTAATTACAATAAGATTCCCAAAGGAATGATAGATTTAGAGAGACTCTTTGATTCTAATAAACTAGTTGAGGCTAATCCCAAAGTGGGAAGGATTATAACACAATTGATCTTGGATTACAAGGTCAACTTTATATGGTTAATATTGGTACTACTTATACAATCATTAAATCCAAAAGATCTAAAGAAATGCTGACCAAATATAAATATATCGTATCATGGTCTTAAGATGACCTAAATATCTTTGATTTGAAGTTCATAACTCATACCATACCCTTAAAATAAAATTGCAAACATTTCAAACAAAAGTATAGGCCTATCAACCCAGTATTAGAACCACTGATATATAGAAAGGTCAAGAAGATCTTAGATGCCAAGATTGTGATTACCATTAGGCATTTTACTTGGGTTATAAATTTAGTCCCAATTAAGAATAAAAATGGTGAAATCAAGCTATGCATTGATTTTAAAAATCTAAATAGAGAATTTTAGAAAGATAATTACCCCCTACCCTCTCTTGACCAAGGAATAGAAATTGTTTCTGGTTCTACCATGATGTCCTTTGTTTATGGTTTTCTAGGGTATAACCAAGTGATGGTGAACCAAGAAGATATGGTGAAGATTGTTTTTACTACCAAATAGGGCATATTTGCCTATAATAGGATGCCTTTTAGACTTATAAATGCAAATGAAACCTTCCAAAAGGATATGGATAATGATTTCTAATGTCTTGTAGGTAAGTGAATTATCATATACATGGATGATCTGACTATGTTTTCTAAGAATAAGGATGATCATACTATGCACCTATAATAGGTATTTGAAACATGCATAAGGTATGGGATTTGTCTCAACCCAAAGAAAATTATTTTCTATGTTACTGAGGGAAAAATATTAGGACATGTTATCACTAAGGAAGGTATATATATAGACCTTGATAGAGTAAATGCAATATCTGATATAGACCCCCTAATAGTAGGAAGGAATTAAAATCATTATTTGGTAAAATAAATTTTATACAAAATTTTATTTTTGGTTTTGAATAAATAGTGAAACCTTTGAATGACATGTTGAAGAAAGAGGATAGGATCACTTGGAATGAAGAGACAAATAAGGATTTCAAAGACATCAATAAGGTAATTGGACCTGTACTAATAAGTCTATACTTCACCATAGATTTTTATCTTTACTCCTTTGCTTTAGATCATACAATACTTGTAGTTCTAACTTAGAAGATGGATGGATGTGACCATCTAATAGATTTTATGAGAACTAACCTTAAATTATTGAAAAACAAGCATGTGTTTTATTCAAGGTAGTAAAAAATTTTAGGCATTATGTCCTTAGGAATAAGGTGCATGCCATTCTACTAGACCTTGCCACCAAGCTCATGCTAAGTCAAAATTAACTAGGATAAATGAGAGGTAAGTGGGAGTATGTACTTTGAGAATATAAAATTAATATGAAACTTGCCAGATTGGTAAGGTGCCAAGGTTTAGTTCAATTTATTTCTAATACTAACCCCAAACTAAGTGTTATGTAGGTAGAGCAATAAAGTTTTAGACCTACTGATTAATATTATCCCATTGTCCACTTACTAATCAGTGGTTATTATCCTAAAATATTAAGTAAAAATAAAGGAGATCTCTAAGGCTCAAGGTAACTCACTTTATAATCAAAGATGGAGTGTTGTATAGGAAAAACTTTGAAGTCATCTATTTGAGATGTGTCTCTAAGAGTGAAACAACTGAGATCATGAGAACCTTTCATGAAAAATTAGGAAGTAGACATCCATGTGGAAGGAATATAACATGCAAAATATTAAGGGTTGATTACTACTATCCTACAATATTTAAGGATTCTCACAAATATGTGAGAGAGTGCCACTCATGTTAGATCTTTAATACCAAAGAGCCTAAGGCAGCCATGCCACTAAGACAAATAATGGTTGATAAACCCTTTTCCTAATGGGGGTTGGATTTTGTGGGGATCATAAACCCTAATTACTCTAATGGTAATAAGTATGCTCTGATTGCTACCAACTATTATACTAGATGGACTTAATTAGTGGAAACTAGATAGTGTAGGACTGAAGAAGTGAACAATTTTTTAGAAGAAAATATATGTAGTAGGTTTGGGACATATGTATATCTGATCTATGATAATTGATTTAATTTTATATCCATAGAGATGATAAATGGGCATATGATAACAACATCATCCTCATGTTCTCATCAAACCATTATCCTCAAGGTAATGGAGTATATGAATCAACAAATAAGAACTTGATGAAGGGTATAAATAAATATATAGCTAATAAACCTAGAACATGGCATAAGCTACTTAAATATTCCGTTTAGTTAGATAGAACTATAATCATGCAATCTCTCAAAGCATGAACATTATTTCTATTCTATGGTCAAGAACCCGTATTCCCCATCACCATCAAGCTACCAACACATATGTTCATGCAAGAATACATGAAGGAGGACCAATAATTTAAAAATTCAAGGTTCATGGACATCATATAGATGTAATATGTGAGAGAAGAGGATTTTACCAATTTTAGCAAACACCAAACTATGGTCAAGAGGTGGTTTGATAGAAAATTAAAAATAAAGGTGTTCAAGCAAGGAGACTTAATTCTTCTTTGAGAAAAGGATATGAGCCTAAAGGTAAACATGGCAAGTTCAAACTTTTGTGGATAGATCCCTAAAAGATAGAGAAGATACTTGAATACAACACCTTCAAGCTAAATGACTTATAAGGAGTACAGTTTACCTTGCCCACCAATGGGTAATACCTCAAGCATTACTTCTATGTTGTCCCATTAGGGTCTTTATGGAATGATTGTAAGACTAGTTAGAGTTAGTGTAGGTAGGATAGATTATTTTATTTCTATTCTTTTCTTATTATCCCTTGTTTGTTTATATGTCTATATATATTTGTTTGTTTATTTCCTTGCTTTCTATTTTTTTGCTTTTTATTTGGTGTGTTTCATTTATTTACTTTGTTATTTTCTTCTAATAAGTCATTTTAGATAAGATCTCAAGTCAAGATTCATATGATAGCTCAAAAAAACCTCACAATTTAGAAATGCAAGTATGTTCTCTCAACATTGGTTAATCATGGATTATTGAGATATGAGCTTAATGTTATAGTTTAGAGAAACTAGTAAAGAATAATGAATAAGTTAATTGTTCCTTGAGATTATAAACCTTGTTATGATCTAAGTTTGGTTTTAATAAAGATTGCGCATGTAGGATGAAACATTAGATTATTAAGATACATTCATGTTTACACTTAAAAAACTTTAATTGCCTAGGATAAATTTTATAGCCAAGGATGATTGTCTAAAGACCAAACAATTGACCAAACACTTAAACATGGCTAACCTAGTTTCTAACCTTTGCTAAAAAGATAAAATGAATTTAAAAATATACAAATAATAACCTTATAGTAAAATTCAGTATATTTTTGAGTAAAGTTGATTCTAATAATCTCTATAAAGGCTATGGATAGCTAGTTGGTAGTGGAACAAGGTCATGAGTGGAGCCAAAGGCATCTCTATTAAGAATATGGATGCCTAGTTGGTAGTAGAGCAATGCCTAAGCCTTCCATGAGATAAAACATGGTTCTTAATGAACATGTAAATATGTTATAATTCAATATTAATGGTCAAGGTCAATAATATAGAAGTTTTTTACCCAAATCTCATGGCAAATAGTAAGTGGAATCAAAATATGCACGTAACATGACTAGTTTTTGTTGTTTCATCTTAATTCTAGATGTGTAAGACTTGTTTTAACCATGAATTGATCTCAATAATGTTACTTGATCAAATGGAATGAATAAATTGGTAATTATTCTAAACCAAAGTCTATGGATTCTAACATATTATTATGTTCCCTGAAAGTCATAATTTGTTGAGGTCAACATACCCCCATTTCTAAAAAGGGGAACCTTGTCTCAAATTATGCAAATTTGTACCCCAAATTAAAAATTTAATTTGATTAAGAGAATCATTAACATGTTTTTACATATTTTTTATTTTAATATCATCCAAACCTGATCTAGTTGGCTTATTTGTGCATGGATCTGATTTGATCTTACTACGAATATTAGATCTCTATGTTTTAGGTTACAGGTTCAATAGAGTTTATTCAAAATGGGCAATACTTAGGGTTTTGTGTTTAAATTTTTTTCTAACCTTTGGTCTATAATTAGTTAAGGGAATTCATATTTAAATTGATAAAACCCTAGTCAAAGATTTTAAACTAAGTTCCTTTTAAATTCAATTTTTTTGGGAACAATTAATTATGCTATGGACTTAATTTCATTTTTATCATGAGGCTTAGTCATGTTTTTCAACACAATCAAGCCTTAGTCTAAACATTCTATGTTGGGTCCCTTTACATCCCAAACCCCTTTGTTCTCTTTTATCTAAGAATGGTCCAACTAATGTAGGGTCCCTTTTGTATATCCTAGACAAGTCATAAAGCTTTATCCTAAAGTTTTAAACCCTAGGCTAAAACCTTATGACTTATCTTCTAATATTTTTAGGGTAATTTTTATTATGTTTTTTACCTTGGTCCAAAATCTTTATTCCAAGTCCCTTTTAATTCATGAGGTCACTTTAATATGTTTTGGACCAAACTTAAGACTTTACACTAAATATTTATTCATATTTATTAATATGAATGAAAACCTTAGATTAAGACCTTAGCTTAAGCTCTATATTATTCTTGAGCCAACTTAAATATTATTCTTGTATTTAAGTGAATTTTAGCTTATGTTTCAAAAAGGGAAGAAGAAACTAAATATGGGTATGGTTGAAAAACCTATTTGATTATGCATGCATTGAATCAAATGATTATGAATAAATCCTCTTTAGCTTAGGAAGATGACATAAAAATAAGATAACACTAAAGCAAATGGTTGGTTAGATAGATAGTTGGGTGGATTGTCTATCACTATCTAGATCCCAGAAGTAAGATCTTCCTCAGAGGATGTCAATCTAAACATCTTAAATAATTAATTTTAAAAATAAAATGATAAAATACTTGCATCAATAATCAAAAGGTGATAAAATTGAATACAAGATATGTTTGATAAATAAATATACCAAAAATGACTAATATAGTAATAAGGCAACACTAGTGTTAAATATGTTAAGTGTGCTTACAAAAATTAGGTAGGGGTCTGTGAATAGGTAGGGGTATATAAAATTGGATTTGGTTAGGGGTAAGAGGGTAAAATAACATGTTATTTCTTGCCATAGTGATAATTGATGATTTAGATGACCATCAGTGGTTGAGGTGACCATTGGTGGTTGGACAAACGATTGGTAGTTGAGACAACCATCAATGGTTACTATGTGTTAGCTATATGTAATAAATGGCTAATTGATAGGATAGTAACATTGGATTTTAAGAGATGGGTTACTGTTGGGCTGATTTCAAAATAGAAATAAATTAATTGAATATTAGAAAATAAGTACTTATCTTGGTATGTGGTTGATCTGGTAATTGGTTGAGGTGGTTAGCTTGTTGGTGGATTCTAGCATGATTCTGATAGAGTAATGTTACTCAACATTTTGGTGGAGTGGTGGTAGAAAATAGGCTCTCTAACATGATGGATAGATCATTACTATATGAGAATCAACAATATATAAAATAAAAATGGATTTTTGGTTGAAGGTTTGGTTTCCCCAAACAAGGGAGGAGGTGTTCCCCCTTAAATCATGAGTCAATGAGGTAAAATAGAATTGGGTTTGAGTTTGATAATTGGTGGAGGCTGATGATGATAGGTGAATGTCATGAAAGTGATTGATAGGGTGGGAAATAAAGTATAAATAGGTGCATAAAGTATGAAAAAAGGGATGATATCCAAGATATCCCATTTAATAGGTTGCCATAGTTGGTAAAAATAAGGGTTAGTGCTAGAAAGACAAGTGACAAGTAGACTACATGACTGCTTTCAGGCATGGTAATTGGGTACACTTATAAACACAAGTCTCCAAAGTGATTTCTATATTTTGGTGGGTATCTAAGGTAGGAAGTGATCCTAGTGAAAAAACAAAAATTTTAGGTGAATTCATAGGTATTTGAGGTAGTAATTTCTCTTGAGAAGACACAAGTGGGTTAGGAATGCACTAGGTGGTACAAGTGAAAAAAGTAGTCAAAATGACAATGTTGTCATTATGGTCAAAGGACTAGGAAAAAGTCATCACAAAACACATGATAGTGAATCCCAAATGGACTAATGGTGAGGTGATGAGGTTGGTGGGGTGGGTGGAGAAGGTAGTCTCTAGGGGTGGGTTGTTGGGTAAAGTGCATGAAAAGAGGTTGATTGAAGAGGAAATATTCAAAAAGTTGAGACCCTAACTATCGATGATCAAGTGTTCAAAGTTTATAAATGAAGTACTTAATGTTGGAGGGTAATAGGTCATATTCAAATGAAGAATAGAGGGTATACTAGAATAGGTGGGTATAATTAATGTTTGTGGGTGATAATGGGTAGTTAGTGTAATGGAAAAGAGTATGGATTGTTGAGGTACTACTAGGAAAGGTGATGGTTAAATGGGTTAGTTATTGGTAGGGTTGGTTAAATAGATAAGGTCATAAGAAAAATATTATATGTGACTAAGTGTTTTAACCATTGATTATTTGTAGGCATGATAATATATATAGATACATGATCAAATCCCATGCATTTTTATGGAGATCCACTAAGGGATGACCCTAGCTAACTAGGTTCATATGGAAGAGGTGAGCCTTAGAGTGATGAGGCATTACCAACATGTGCCCCAGATGCATCCATGATCATGGTCCTCATCAAGAGTTGGGATTTGGCCATGAATACTTTTCTACTACCCACTAGTGAGCTCACAATCCTACTAAAGGATGTGCACTAGATTACATGGTTTCCCATATAGGGTGACTGAATACACCACATAGAGCAAGAAAAGCATGAGGAGAATTTGGATTTGTTATATGATGATGACCATGATCAGGTCTGATGACATGTTAGTGGATTTAGCTATAACATGTTGTATGAGAGGGCACTAGGTGAGAGGAGACTCATGACTATGTTGATGATTATCATTTTGTGTTCCTCCCTTCTTGACTCAAGCATTGGGTAGTTACCATAATTACTATTATGGGTGTTTATTGAGTTGATACTAGGGAAAATTTTATTTGGTTGGGTACCTATTCTCTTGGTATAGATATATAGTGAGTTGTGGGGATTTAGGTCCCATAGGAGGTATGATATTAGTTTTAATATAGTTCTACATTGTTGGGCCTATGAGCACATCTAAGTTTTAAGGTTGATGGAATTTTCATGGATGGGATATGCACATATTGAGTTCTTAGTTGGTTACATGAGGTGAAGTGCCACCTTAGGTGTAAGATAAGGATCCCATGATGTAGATTGGTTCAAGGTTGTACTAGATGCACTAGTGATTTGAGATATTACCTAGAGACCATATGTTCAATTTTTATTATGGCTTAACCATAGGAGGAAAAAATTCTCCTTGCAGAGTTATAATAAGATCCTTGATAGGAGGGATGGGGAGGTAAAACTGATTCCCTTTGATAGGGTTCATAGGTAGTTCAGTCTAGTTCAGGGTATTCTATCTGCATTCCCTAAATACAAGCACAAAGAATCAAAGATCATATTTCCTAAGCCACATCCTATGAGGATGCTATTATATCATGATGAGATATCAACCAAGCCATAGATAAATGATGTTGTCTTTGAAAATGGGCACATGACATGGTATAGGGATTTATATATGGATAAATATTTTGGTGATGGTGATAGTAGTAGGAGGCTGATGGATGTGGACCCAAATGAGAGAGGAGGATAGAGGTCATAAGTACAGGGGGATAGCCCTGATGCATAGACATGAGTGGCACTAGCCACAACATAGGCATAAGTGGAAGTATTACAAGGGTAGGTGGATACATTATAGGGTCAACTAACCACTATAATAGGTGATAAGGATGAGGATAGATCTATATTACCCTAGGTCACCTAGGAGAAAGATGCTTTGAGATAGGCCAAAGGAGTAACAGTAGCACTAGTAGGTCCAATAAAGACCATTAATATGTAGAGGTATATAACCACCATACATGAGTTATGATAATATGAGGTTATAGTCTTCACTCACTTCCTAATGGAGCCCTGATGGGGTGAGTATAGAGTTAGGCTATTAAGTGGTGAAGATGTAGTGACACCTAGTCAGTGGGTTGCATCTATAGTTAGATAGGCAGCTACCTCAAGACAAACACCAAGAGGGAGTGGTGTAATAGGGGCCATTGATAGTGGTGCCCTAGGGGCATAGAGGAGACAAATGTGATATGATATTTTTATTTTATACATCATTTTGATTTTGGCCTACAAGTTTATGTGGTGTGATATATATTTTTAGAGAGAGAGAGACATGTATATCTATTGTATACATTATGATTTTATTTGAATCACAAGTTATATTTATGATATTTGTTTATTTCTCATGCTCATGGTCTATAATTTACTTTGATATTAATGAGATGGTGTGATTTTTACATTTATTTTGGATTATTATTATGTTATGGATGCTAAACACTATTGTAGAGTCACCTAGCTAGGCATGAGATGGATTTTATTTATGGGTATGCTTGATTCTATGTATGGTGATGCTTATGGCATGATAAATTTTAATGAGTATATGATTCATTATTTAGATTTATAAATGTGATTAAAATGGTTGATTACTTTATTTCTCATGAATTCTATGATATTATTATGCTTTTTATAGTTATGATTATGGTTATGTGTTTTCTTATGAACATGTGCATATGCTTGTTGTTAATTTGTTTTAAAATAAAACACATGAAGTGAGTTAATTAACAACATTAGATGGGAGAACAAAGAATATAATCAAGAGATAAACATCATAATGAATTTATCAACTAGTCATGATAGGATAGGAATAGGGCACGATGCTTCTCTATGATAAGGACTAAAATAAAACCAAATTTGGATTAGCTTAATGAACATAAGCCCTTTGAATGCTTCATACTAGCAATCATTAGTTGGTTTAAAAAAAGGTTTCTAGATCACATAATGTTAAGTAAGCTCAAAATTCCTCACTTATAGTATATAAAAGGGAGATGGATGAAAATGGAACCTTCTTGTGAGACTAGCATGCCTCTTCTATAGGTGTTTGAAGAGTTAGTATAAACAAGTCTATGCCATACAAAGTATAGACTAATGGATGTAGGAAATCTACTTATGAAAGTTGATTGTGGATTTCAATATTTATTTTGATTATGAGAGCCAATTATGGATTTCAAAATTATTTCATTTATAATTTTTTCTTGATAATGGGGTTTTTTTCTTATTTGTTTAGGAGGATTAGGGAAACTAATCGATGCGGGAAGCTTCCAAAAAATTACTTATTTTGATAAATGCTTTACTCAACCATCCTTCAAGGGAGTGGTCTAAGTTTGTGTGATTTGTTTAATGATTTTTATATCTATCTTTTAAGGGAGTAATCTACCTTACATTGAGAAATTTCAAATATGTTTTCAATAGCTATACTTCAAGGGAGTAGTCTGTGAATGCTAGGAATGACACATGATTTATATTTGTAGGGATTTCAAGTTTTTGATTTTTTTTATTTTGCTTGACATATACTTATTTATATAGGCTTAAAATCTCATCTTTATGAAGGAAAAAACTAAAAGCACAAGAATGTTTATTAGGTGTAAATAGGTTTAGGTGATAATGATCATAGGTATCTATCCTTATGAAAAGGGGTGGAAAGTACAATGAGAATCATGCCATGGGTAGATCCATGGTACCCACTATTCAAGATTAGGATATGACTATGATATATAATAACATGCTTTAATTTTAATTATTTTCCCCTAAAATATAGAGATGAATATGGTTGAAAGTAAGGGATGAGCTTGAGTTAAAACAAAAGTTGAACTTGATCCTTCTTAACAAAATAATAGATGTAGATGCAAAGCATTGAAGGGCTCAAGTTTTAGACTTCCCTCAAGATAGGACAACTGGTAAGCTATTGATCTATAATTGTGGATTATTATATAGGGTCTAAGCTAATTGAAAGCAAACTTTTCCCACTTTATTTTCTCCATATTGGTGACATGTTGATTTTCCTTTAGGATGATGTGTTTGATGTTGAAATCTCACACTCTAAGGTGTTTTTATAGGCATGTTTAATTCACTCTTGATATACATGAAGATGGGTAAGAGTGGGTAAATGACTCTTGTTAAGTAGCTCAAGCTGGGCTAAATGATGTTAATGATAATCATCCTAACAAATGAGATATTATAGAGATATGTGAAGAGATGGGATTTTTGCTTCATGAGGAGAGACTACCTCCACTCCAAACATAGTTAAGAAAAAGGGTAACACCTATAAGGTTTCAAATGATAGTATGATATACCCATAAGGTGAAAGGGATGTACAAATGTCAATCTTAACTAGATGTATTAACCATTTTAGTGAGAATGTTATTAAGAGTTTTGTTAGAGGATTTTGCTTGTCCATTCACTTAAGGTTGATAGGGTGAGGAGAAACTTAACTTAATAAAAAATTCATTATAAAGACCCTAGACTTACTTATTCTTAAATGATTTTCCATAAGCGGAAGATGATGTGATGGTTTATAAAGTCAATAATATTCTCTAATTTCATTGAGACCAAAGGAATAGCCTCTACCCATTTGGTAAAATATTTAGTCATAATGATGATAAAATGGTGTCAATATGAAGAATGGGGGTTAATTTCATCAATAAGGTCTAGACCCCATTGTGAGAAGGGCCAAAAATAAGTGTAAATGCAAAGAATATGGCTAGGTGCATGATATATATTGGCATGTTGTTGACACTTAACACACTTTTTCACATAATCATAATAGTATTGGTTAAGGGTAGGCTATTAATAGCTAAGTCAAAAGATGCATTTACCTACAACAAGACCATTACAGTGTCCCCCATAGATACCATCATGCATTTCTTGGATAGTATGAGAGGCTTCATGATAGTGTAGGCAATAAAATAAGAGACCATCAAAGCCATGTTTGTAAATAATTCCCCTCATAATGGTAACATGTGAGGTACTTTAGATAAACTCTCTTTGAGAATTCTTAGAAATCCTAAAAGGAATGATGGCAAGGTTGAGATAGTCTAAGTTCTATTGATACCAAAGGTCATGTTGGGTCTCTTCTAGATTGAAAATGGTGGGAGAATCTAGTTTGACATAAGAAGGATAGGTAAGTCTATGGATAATAAAAAATATCTTTGAGTCAGAGGGTACAAATGGGATCTATGAGGTGAGAGAGGCCATGGTATTAGTGAACTTATTGGTAGATCGTAGGGTTCATTGGATGTAATAGTGTTCAAATGATGCTAAGAGTTTGTTAACTAGTTTTTACTATTGTAAACCATCATTATTACACTCATAAAAACTAATGATTTGATTGACCAAAAGTTGGGAGTCACCAAAGCTGTTGACCATTTTGACTCCTAGGGCTAACATAGTTTGAAGGCCTATGACCAGGGATTTTTTCTTAGTCATATTATTGGTACATTCAAAGGCTAACTTGAAGGATAAAGGAAGAGGCTCACCATTAAATAGATTAAGGATGATACCAATTCCCCCACCATGTTGACATTTTGATCCATCAAATAACATGGTGTATTTATAGGTGAAGTCTATTTGAGATAAGGTCACGATGGACTCATTGGGGAACTCAAGAGGAGGAGGTTAATTTTTTGCTAATGGTGTTTCAGTAAATTAGTTAGCAATAACCTAAACCTTAATTAAATTTTACTAAAGGAACTCAAAGTCAAAATCCACTAAAATCATTAGCCACTTGGCCATACCTTAGTTTTGGTATGGTTTGGAGTGCATGTACTTGAGTGGGATGGTATTGGCTATGACATTGGTCTTGTGGTTAAGAAGGTGGTGGTAAAGTTTGGTGGCTAGAAAGACTAAACTAAGAAAATTTTATCGATATGGGTGTATTGATTATAATACTCTACAAACATGTAGTTGACGTAATAGACAACTTGATCTTTGTGTTATTCATCTCAATGAGAAAACATTGCTCCTAGGGAGTGGTTAGTGGTAGAGATATAAATGTAGAAAGCTTGGTCATCTTTGGGAGGAGTGAGGACAAATGGAGACAAAAGGTAATTTTTGAGTGAATCAAAGGCCTTTTGATAATCAATATTTCACTAAAAAGAGACATCCTTCTTTATAAGGTGATGGAAGGGTTGGCGTTGGTCTAAAATCTAGGAGATGATGTGATATATGGAATGGAGCTTCCCCTATAAACTAAATAGTTTCTTGAGGTGAATTGGAGGAAGCATGTCAAGGAATTATTTGATCTTAGTGGGATTGAATTTGATACCATGAAGAGAGACAATAAACCCAACAAGCTTGCCTGATAGGACCCAAAAGATACATTTCTTGGGGTTTAGGCAAACATGGTAATGGATAATTCTCTCAAATATGATCTTGAGAATGGCTTAATGATCCTTTCAAAGTTTGGATTTTCTAAGAAGGTCATCCACATAGTCCTCTATAATTTTATGGATAAGTTTGTGGAAGATGTAAGTCATGACACATTAGTAGGTTACACCAACATTATTTTTGTCCAAAAGGAATGAATTTATAGTAGAAGATCCCCATGGGTGGTAAAGGTGTTCTTGTGTTGATCTTTAGGGGAAATTAAGATCTAATTATAACTTGATAATCTATCCATGAGGGATAACATCTCATGGCTAGCTGTAAGATCAACTAACTAGTTAATGCTTGATATAGGAAAGTAATCATTGGGGAAAGTGAGGTTGAGATCATAAAAGTCTATGTAAATGTGTAGTTTCCTTGTGTCTTTTGTGATAGGCATGATATTTGAGACCCATTGGGGATAGTTAATGGGTTGAATGAAATTGATAGATATAATATGTTGAATCTCTTCTTTGATGAGAAGGATTATGTGAGGGTGCATATGTCAAGGTTTCTTCTTTATGGGCTTTGCATAATGGTTGGTGACTCTATTATGGGTAGAAATGGTAGGGTCAATCTATGTCACTATAAGACTAAGTAAATGATATGCTACAGTCCTGGAGGAAAGAGAAGAATTCTTGAAGTTCCTTGACAATTAGGGATTGGCCAATTTTGATAATGTGGTGGTTATCTAAAGTGTCTAAGTTTATATCCATGGTGGATTAATTAAACATGGTTGAAGTCTCTATAAGAAGGGTTTTATGAATAGAAGAATCTAGGGCACTCAAGTAGGTGATAATGGAATCATCATCTTGGCACTGAATAGTGTTAATGGTAGTAGAGTCATCTTCTATCATCTCAAGATGGGTCAAAGGGATGGTTATAGTACACCCTTATTTTGAAAGGTTAAGGGTTTGAGGCTGATCATGTTGATGAAAAAAATTTAGGTGGGATGACATCATCATCCACACATGTAGGGGGAGGTTTGTGAGGAATAGGTATTTTCCTTAATAATGGTGGTGGTAGGTGGTTTGGTTTGCTTCTCAATGGGTAAAATGAAACTAAGGCCATGTTTCTTATGAGATTTTCTAGTCTTAATAAAAATAAAATCATGTGGGCCATGATCATATTACCCAAGACCAAATCTTTTTCAAGCATACATGTGGAGGTATGTTTTGGAAAAACTTAGCATGTCTAGGTAGGAGAAGTTGAAGGTGAATGTTTGAGGTGAAGAGGAGGTTGTAGAAGCATTATGTGGCTTATAAATTCCCCCATAGATGAAATGGTTTAATATTTTGAAGTTCCAAATGGAAAATTAGATCCAACATTGGGGTCATTTCTAGATTGGTGGTCAAGTTTCCCATACTATTGAGAGTAAAGAAAGCATCAAGGGCAAGGAGGCCATATTACCCCATTGAAAGAAGTTGGAATGTGGATTTAAAGTGATCTAACGTGTAGATCTAATCAGAGGGGATGGATGAGTTAGTTGATGCCTCATTGGTATAAGAAGGTATAACATCCTCTTTTATGTTTGAGGACTTGTGTTTGGATGATGAGGGTGTGTTAGATGGAGATAGGAGAATGTCATTGGGTCAGTAAGCCATGTCTATGATGAAAATGGGCTTGGGTCATATTATATAGTGATAACCTAACCTTCTTGATCAAATTTAATGCAATGATTAAGGGTAGAGGGGATACAAGCCATACATCAAATCCAAGGTCATCCTAGTAAAACATTGTATTAGAATTCACCTTCCACTATGTAGAAGAGTTTGTAGAGTGTGTAGGGTCCTAAAGGGATATTAAGGACAATATTTCTTAGGGTAATGTCCATGGTGTCATTAAAGGATTAGAGGATGGCTGAGGTTTCAAACCTAACATTATTTGGAAGGTTGAGTTGGCTATAGGCATGAGAGGAGATGATGTTAATACTATCTCCCCCATCAATCATGACCCGTTTGATGTGGGTTTAGTGTTATAAAGGAATGATTACCATTGCAACAAAAGATTGATCTATTAATTCCTGATATAAACCCTAGATAAGTACCCATAGGATCCTATTAGTCCATGTCACAAATCTTTGAGAGGGACACTGGCGATCAGTCCAATAATCCCCCCCTCAGCATTACCTAAGGGGATTTAAACCCATGACCATGGCTCTGATACCAATTGTTAAAAAGGAATGCTTTCCATTGTACCAAAATATTGACCTATTAATACCTAATACAAACACTAGATAAGTACCCACATGAGGCTATTAGTCCATGTCACAAATCCCTGAGTGGGATGCTAGTGATTAGTCCAACATTTAGTTAATGTAAGAAGTAATAAAGAGAGGGTGATCTAGGTCATCAGGATGGATAGAATATATTTATAAATCCTTGAATGTGACAAGGTTGGAAATTTGGATAGTGAAAACAAAGGTTTCTAGAGGTTAAGGGTCTTTAGGTTGGACCTCTACTAATTATGATGCATCTATCATTACTTGATGATGATTAGGTGATAAAAATTAACTCATATAGTCTCATCTTCTCCACGGTTTGGTGAAATTATTTTAGCACCACTCTCCTCATGGATTCAGAGGGGTTAGATTGGGAGGTACCTATAATAGAAACCTTGGGTTTGGTTAAAGGTAAAGGTGCTTGATTTTGATTTGGTTGGGAGGTGGAATATGGGTATGTCCATGGGATGGACACTTTATCCTTACTCTTATCCTTGTGCTGAGCATGTGATCATGTGACCACATGGATGGCATGGATAGAGGGAAGAGTTAAGGTAAGATATGGGTTTGGTTCCTCATCACTCTAAAATGAGAGTGGGGGAGTAGGTAGGCATCAGGTAGTGGTTGTTATTGGTTAGATTGGTATAGGGCTTATGGGAGGTTCATCTTTTAATAAATTATCCTCATCATAGAGCCTATGGATAATGGTTTGGAGAGTCTTGTAATTCTCTATGTCATGCCCCAATGTCCTATGATAAGAACAAACTTGGTGGTCATTATACCACATGGGATTCAAATTGAGAGGGTTGAATGGTCTGATGAGAGGTAAGGTCAAGCAAGAGTCTTGGAATAACCTTTAAAAGATGACTGAGTAAGGCTCAACTAAAGGTGGAGAGTTTTTAGAGGTTTTGGTCATGGTTGGTGATATGAAAGTCTTTTTATTAATATGCTCGGTGATAGGAGTTTTGGGTAAGGTAGTGTTCTTAGTTGATGGTTTGGGTTTTGATAAGGTAGAGGTTGATAGGTTAGAGGTAAGAGGTTTTAGGGTAGGTAGTCTAGTTATTAATGGTTTGGTGAAGATAGGTGTGTTTGAAAGCAAGTGTGATTATGTAACCAACAACCATGGTTAGGTCTTGGTTAAGACAATTTTAGACACCTAAAATTGGCCACCAATGACCTCTAACTAGGCTTTTGAATAATTTATACCAAAATGCACAATTTGGCCTAAAAACACTAAATCACAAAAAGTGAGTTAAAATTGATATATTCAAATTCCAATTTTAGGTAGAGTGTCACTAAATAGGTCAATTAAATTTATGAATCAACTAAATTTTATCAAATCATTTCGATTCAAAATGTTATTTTCACACTTGGGTACTCTAGATTGATCTTTTCTACCAAATTCTTACATGAGACATGTGTCTTTGTTATTTTTCATTAGCAACATCCTTAATGGGATAAAAAATCCAATGTATCTAACATAAACTTCAATTTCCAATCCAATAAAACTTTGAGCCAATAATATGACATTTTGACCAATTTGATTTATTTGTGCAGAAATTTCCATGTTTTGCATCAATGTTGACTAATCATGTTTAAGGCTAATTAAACCAAATCAATAGATTAAGTTAATTTTCCATGGAGATTTTTAAATATTTATTTTGGAAATGAATATTGAATATCTAGATCATCAAATGACATCCTTTATATGGGGTGGCATTCACAAGCCACAAATGCATAAAATATCAAGATTAAGCCACTCCATGCCTCATTAAAACCTTCCATGCCTCTTAAATTCCCTCTATCCTAAATATTTATGGGGTATATTTATAAATTTAATTAAATAATTAAATTTATTCATGTCCACACATCTCAATCTTGAGATGGATGGTCATGGTTAATCCTGAACCATTTTGGAAATCTATAAATAGAAGAGCCATGAACATGAATTTTAATCTTGGATAATGCAAAGTTATATTTCACAAATAATTCTAAAAGACATTGAAATTAGTTTTATAATGATAAATTTTTGATCCAATCTAAATCCAAAGCAATAAAAAATGTTCTAAGGAGAAGAGGAGATAGCCAAGCCTCCTTTGATGAAGACTCATTGAGCACAAGTTGAGAAAGCCACTTTAATAAGCTATTGGAGCATCTAAGGGAGGTGAAGGAAGTTTTTTTCATGTTTTAGTCATTGTTTTCATATGTATATTTTTTATTATTATCCTCCTTAGTATTTAGGTATAGAGATTTATGCTTATTAGTGTGTTTATTTCAATTTGATTTCATTTTGTAACTAATGCAATACTAACCTCCTTTCTTAATTCAAATTCTTAGTCTACATAATGGAAATCCTAGTGTGACTTAGCATGAAAAATTTGTTAACATTACATCTACAAGAAACCTACTAACCATTATCATGTAATATTTTAGAGTGTAGAAGCAAACAAGGTAAAAATTTGAGCAAAAATCTATTTTTTTGTAAGTCACAGTCTTGTTATTAGGATTATGTAACTTGGCTCTATTATGTACCCAACACGACCCTAACTCACACAAAATTGACCCCAAATAAACCCCAAATCACCCTAAATCAACCCCAAATTGGCCCAACTCAACCCTAACTTGACCCCAACTCACCCCAACTCGCCCCAACTTAGCCCCAACTAAGCCCTATCTTATCCCAACTCAACCCCAACATACCCAAACTTAGCCAAAATATGGCCTCAACTCATCCCAAATTGGCCCAAACTTAACCCCAACTTGACCACCCCAACTTTTCCTAACTCACCCCAAATCAACCCCAACTCACCCCAACTTAGCCTGAACTCAACCCCAACTCATCCCAACTCGACCCCAACTCAACCCCAACTCGCCCCAACTCGACCCCAACTTGGCCCCAACTCACCCCAACTTGACCCCAACTTAACCCCAACTCACCCTAAATTGACCCCAACTCACCCCAACTTGACCCCAACTCACCCTAACTTGACCCCAACTAACCCCAACTCACCTGTGGAACCCAACTCGAATGTGTAAAACTCAAGGGCTCATTTCTCAAAAATCCTTATCTCATCTTCTAAAGTGATTCAAATCAAGCAGTCCTAATCTTGTTTTTTTAGGATGAAAGAATGGTTTGTAAGTTAATTTTGGCATTTTAACTAATCATACACTTCAATTTGGAGTTTTAGAAATAACTTGGTTAAAATTATTCACACTTCAAATTTGGTGCTTAAAATAAATCTTTAGCATGCTAAGTCTTATACACTTCAAACATGGGTTTAAAATGAATGTAAGTGCTTATTGTTTCATTTAGTATTTTTTGGCAATCTTTACATGTTTTTACAACTTAATACCAAGGGGTCAAAATAAAATCACCATACTTTTCATTTCGTGTTTAAAATTGAACTCATTTTTCAAAGTTTGTATTCAATAGTTACTTAAATAGAATTTGATTGGCAAAAAGAAAGACATTGTATGTATGATCTCCCATCTATCCCCTTTAGGGAACTTCTAGGATAAAAGCATTGTCTTTATTACAAAGTGCCTTAGTCAAAGGCATGAAAGAGAAGTTTTTAAGACTCTCCTCAAAGACCTGCATGGATTGAGTTACCTAGATATAAACTCTAAATCTCTTTCACTTAGTCATTTATTTTATTGAATCTTGGCTTGTGAGGGGGATTTTATTACCTCCCAAAAGTTTTATAGGGAAGCTTTGACCTAGGAATTCATCTCCTAGCATTGACTTCATTGCCCCCACTATGATCAGAGGTTTGAGTGGTTAAACCACATTTTAATATTGGGGTTAAGAATCATGATTTATCTACACAATGGACATCACACTACACTGAGTAAGTGATAGATGTAGTGGTTGAGAAAATGTCAAGACATTTTTTATAGAAAGTCAAATACCATAGACACTCAATTAAAGTTTACTTATTTTGCATATTTTAGCATAAAATTCATTGTGAGATTGATCCATCTAGAGCATTTGAAAACTAATTAGTTTAGTTAACCTCACTTTGCCATACCTTGTCAATTTAGGATTTAAGATGATTTGTTAGTTGTTTTGTCTTGGTCTTAGATTACTTGGTCTTGTTTGAGGGTCAAAACTTGGTGTTAGCAAAATGACATAGCTAAACACATTGTCCTCAATTTTTTTTGAATAAAGGAGGTGTTATAATACCCAAGTAAAAACATCTTTTTCCTTATTAAAATTCATCATCATACACTTTGTGTCATATCTTCCAATTTGGCATAGTTTGTTGTCTATTTGAGTGTAGACTTTTTGCCACATTTTGTTTAAGTCTCTCATTGATAGTTCAAATTCAAAATTGGACTCTTTTAATTTTTAAAGGTTTATGTGTTAGATTGGGTCTAACACTTTGTACTTGACTTTTTTTAACTTGAGTTCAATTCCAAATTTGAATTAAGGGCCATTTTTAGACTCAAAATCATTATCATCATTTGATAAGACTCAAGTCATCTTGCCTTTTTACTAATTCTTTGAGTCCTAATCTTTGACTACCCATCATATTTTTCCATTTATCCATTTAATAACACACTCATGCCTTAGATAAATTTGTAAAACTTTGTGTGTGGGTATCATTTTAGTTGAGGATGGTAGTGTTATGATACCAAAATTGTGTTGGAACCATTTTGCCTTAAAGTTTTTTAAACAAGCATTTACCACATATTTTGATTAGTTTAATTTTTTTACACTGCTCAAATTATTTTGAGACTTGTTTCATAGACTTTTTTTCATAGAGTTCAAGTCTTTTCAAATTCTATCCAATTTGAGTATCCTTTGTAAATCTTTGTCTCACACAATTATGATGTTCACCTTTATCTAGCTTATTTATCAAAAGAACCTAGTTTTGTGCCATTATTTGGGAGAAACAAAATTATTTACAAGTGACTTTTGTTTCATACCTTGTAATTATCAATCAAGTTTTATGACCAAGAGTAAAATTCCTAGTTTTTGTTAGAAGTGTTTCAAATCCATTAGATTAAAGATCTCATATTTTAAAGTCTAGATTTTTATGCCATTTGCCCTAAATTCCTAGCACACACACTTTTTTTGGGCCTAGATTTTGATGTCGCGTTTGGATAAAAGACCTAGAAAAATTTATTTTTTCTAGATTAGACTAATTTTACACACTTTGACTTAGAATTTGGAATTTTTATTTACAATCCTTTTACTTGACCTATTTGTGTGAGATGTGTAGCATTCAACACCTGAATTTAGCTTATTTTGTCACAAATCATTGCATCAACCCTTTTGTATATACCTATCCATCCTTTTGACCATGTTAGTCCTAATTTGAACATATTTTTTAGACATCTCCTTTTCAGAGTTTGTATAACTCTACTCTAATTTATTTTGTCATAAAATATTCACTACAAATCCCAACATGTCTTCCTATGCTCGTAGTGGCCTCATGTATAATCTAAGATTTAGTAATGTGGTTACACAAGAAGAAATGATTTAATACCCTTATCTAGATAATGTTGTTTATGAAATAGATTCCTATCCCTCTTATAATTCTTAAATAGGGGCACAAACCCAAGACCCTTTGGCCCATTACTTGGTAAACATACCTCCTTACTCGAAGCATGATCAAGCATAAATAGAGTAATACATATCCATAGTACCTACTATTTACGAACCTTTTCCTCAACAAATGTACTATGTTACTACACCATCCATGTATGATCCATATCTATTTGAGATTCACTTATTGGAAAACTAAGACAATATTTTCATTACATCCATAGAGATATGGGTGAAGTTTTTAGTAGAATTTCCCCATGAGACTTTAATAAGTCTAATAATAATGCCTCATAACATACTATACAATCTATAGGCTTCTTTTAGAAATCCTTTAGCTCTAGTTGAAATGATGTATCAAGACCCAAGTATTATTTTTAAATTCAAGGACCCATTGGGGATCACTTTGTATATATGTACACAACATACCAAAGCTACTTGAACCTAGCATACAATTTTAACTAGATGACCATGTCAAATAGGCCTCTCATAGATTTAGTTCCCTCAACTAGAGTGTTAATATAGTTAACTGGTCTTGACAATTAAGGTGTATACCCATTCATGTAGAACACTTTAATTGACAACTTATTTCATACCCCAACCATTAAATAAGTGTCTTCTACTTCTACATAGAATAGTGGCAAAAATGCAGTGGATAATGCACACGCAACATCCAATCCAAACTAAACTAGTGTAAATACATAGATAACTAATACATAAGCAAGTATACCTTTAGTTATCACCATGAGTGGTTCTCAAAATTAGGGAGTAGGAATTTATACATCTCAAACTCAACCAAAAACTACCACTAATCCTCAACTACATGCTTCTTCAAGTACTCAGCCAATAGGATTAGGTATCTAACCAATGACTAATGTCATGCCTCAATAATAAAATGTGATGAATATTACTCCTCCCAAATAGGTAATGAGTAGTATTCCACAACATCAGACACAATCTAATGTAGAAAATGTCAAATATGTTTCTACCTCAATAGGGGGTAACCAATGTTTCACCTCACCAAATAGGAGGGAACATACCTTTTTACTCACAGACCAATGTGCCACTTCAAATCCAAACTATGTCTAGTTAGAAATGTATGACTATTGGTTGGAAAATGTTGAATCTCCAACATGTTCCCACTTTCCAACTAGGATTTGTGTAATAAATAGGTTTTAATATTCCTCAGATACTGATCAGGCAACCTTTGCCTTTTGTTTAAAATGTGCCACTAGTTCAAAGACAAGGTCTTCATTCACAAGTACCCCCTCTATATCAAGGTTTGATTAGTCAAAAATATGTCCCTCTTCAACCTCAATAGGCATAATATAGTTACATCCCCCCTTCCCAACTTAAAAATACCCAAAGCCAAGCCTACATATCTAACCCTAACTAGAATACTGCATAACCATAAATGCAATTCTAATAATTGAACCCTAATCTATGTATACAAATTCTTGGTCCTTTTCCCAACCAAACAAACATACCAAAAAAATACCACAATAATACACTAGTCAAAGTTATCCAATTGTGATCACTCAACCATCTACCTAGGATAATATTCCCTCTAGTTTCCTATCCCAAGAATTGTAAAAGATGAAGGATGTGATTGTTGCCATCCAAGCTAGGAAACATATTAAAAAATTTAAGTTAGATGACATGTATTCTTATTATTTCAACATGGAGTACTTGTAGATACCATTTTATCTGGGATATAAACCACTAAAATTTGAAAAATACAAAGGGAAAGGTGACCCCAAATCTCATTTGATTTAGTTCATTATTGTATGCCAACTAGTAGCATCTAGTGACATATAAATTTTATTTTTGTTCTCAAGGAGTATATAATGACAAGCCTTGAAGTGGTTTTTAAAGTTTCCCAATAATTCTATATATAATTTTAATGTTATTTTAGATAAGTTTGTGCAACACTTTTCATACAATCTCAAGCATGAGATTTCTCTGGTCGACTTAACACAAGCCAAGCAGAAGGTTGGTGAGACCTTTGTAAGTTATCTATAGTGATGGAGAGACCTTACAAGCCAATTCACCCATAGTTTACTAGATAAACAATTAGATGTTGTGTTCACCAAAAATTTTCACAGTGAGATATCTTATCATCTAAAACTATAGTGCACCCTTACCTTTAAGGAGATCATTGACAAAAGTTTGTTGATCAACATAGAATTTATTAATAAGGGAATCATAAACCTTGTGTTAAATAATCAAAATCAAGGTACCAATTAGGGAAATGGTCAAAACCAAAATCCAATCCAAGTTCAAACATCATAAGCAACACAAGTGAGTAACCAAGATAGACCAGAGCAATTCAACCACAATAAGAATGTTGTGGGAAATGGAGTAACTAAGTTATGCAATGTCTAAATGGTATAAAAACCATATTTTTAGCTATAAATACCTTTTCATATAACTCCTACCACACAACCTCTTTGTCAAAAAAAAATGTGACACAAACACAATAGATACAACAACCTTTTCCATTACAAGTCCCTCCTCCAAGGAAAATAGTGCCTACTCACTACAATTTTAGTGACCTTGAAGATCTTATTAAATATATGTTTCATAAACTCACTACCACTAATTTTATGAGTTAACCTATACTAAAACATTATCCTTAGGGCATTCCTTATCTTTATTGGTAACATGAAAATGAATTTTATGAATATCATCAGGTCAATGAGCACAATTTGTGAAGATGTGTGAAAATTAAACATTTGATTTAGATTATGTTGGATAATAAGGAGATAATAGTGGATAATAATGATTACACTTTAAATTATACCCTTATAAAATATCAAACCCCTTTCCCCAACACAACTAGCCCTAGTAGTAACAAAGACAACAATAATAAAATCAATAGTATCAAAATCAAAGGCCAAACTATCAAAACTAATAACACCAAAATGATGGATAGAACTAAGGTCAAAATGGTAACAACCAACAAACATAACATTTAGTTTCACATGAATATAATATATTTTTATTCCATATTGTAGGAGGTAGTGTTAAAACCATTGTCATTAATCCTATACCAAATTCTAATCAGATGAGACCATTGATAACCATACCAAACTAATCCAATAACTTAAACTATCCTTCCTTGAGTTGGGACTGCTCATGATAAAAATATAAAATAAGGATTCCCACTTTTATACATTATATAAATAATTCATCCTTGCCCCATGACCATGCACAAGTGTACTGGCAATTGAGACTTGTCCTATCTAGTCCTGTACCATCACCATCATTTCTTAGAAATCATGGTCATGTATTTAATCTTGATTATGCAATCAAAACCTGAAGGTCAAAGATTACCATCCTAAGCCCATAACCATTTTCCACTTCACCCATTATCCAAACAAGCATTCAACTTAAGAATGAGCTATTTAACACTAAAAAAGAGAAGAAATTTGACATTGTGGAATAATTGCAAAATACACCCACACAAATCTCCATTTTAGATTTGTTGTGTATGTCAAAAATATATAAAAAAATTTAAATGACTTCTTGAGTCAATCCACTATTTCAAGTTACATATCCCATGATAAATTCCAATCTTTGGTTGGACACCTAGATATATCCCAACAAGTCACTTTCAATCAATGTGATATGTCATCCCTTGGCCCACTACATAATAACTAATTATACATTAAAGTTTGCATAAAGCAGCATAAAGTAAAATGTGTCCTTATAGATAATTGATTAGGTCTAAAAATAGTGTCTCTTAAGCTCATCAAGCTTCTTGAGTACATAATGGAATATCTTTGAATAGAGACAATAACCATCAAAGCCTATGACAATGAGGAAAGAAAATCATAGGGAACTATTTTTTTACTAGTTATCCTTGGGCCTTTGACCCATGATACACTTTTCCATGTGCTCGATCTTGATTTTCCATACAATATGCTTTTGGGAAGACATTGGTTATATGAAATTTAGTAGTCCCATCAACATTTCACCAATGTATCAAGCTATCCCATTTAGGGATGGAAGTTTATATATCAAGAGATTTACATCCATACGATCATTGCAAGCACCTAGAGGCCAAGTTCAAGAGTTATAACTATCAATTTGGCATGAATCCAATGGCCAAGAAAGATAAGGGAAAATCACTACTCCTTGATCCATTAGAGGATAATTTCATTGATCATAATACCCTTAATTACCTTTCCCTCATGCCACCTCTTGAAGTATCCAATCATTTTACTATCTCACCTAATGGCCTAGGGGAGTATGTGACCCATGATACCTTTCATATTAAAAACCTTCCATAGAATCCAAAGTCCTTTGAAAGACCTAAATCTAAGCCACTTCATCTAAAATGGAAATAAAAGAGCAAAGGTAAAGCACCTATAATGTTTGTACCATCATCTAGCCTAGAACTAGACCCTCTTGAAGGGGATGAATCATGGTTGTACAATGATAACCAAGATGATTTTTATGAGAATGAAAAGTATCTTATTCCCAATAGGATTATTGAGAATTAAGACTATGAAGGAGGAGGCCTCAGACCTAATCAACAAGGAACACTTGAGAAAATTTCCATGAACAAATACAAAGGACCCTATGAACTTGGATTTAAACCACTTAGGGGTGACTCCATATACCTTACTCATGTTCCATCTCCATTAACTAGTGATGAAGATGATAATAGTGAAGCAGAGTCTAATCATAGTCCTTTTGATGACCTACCTAAGGCTCATTTATTTGACACCCATTCCATTTGTATTATCCCCAACTGATAGAATAGGATCAACAAGAGTCCAACATATCAATTGATGCATTTAAAAATGATGAGGCTTTCTATGATTTTCTTAGGCTTAGAGACAATGTTATATTGGGGGATCATAAATCAGGGTTCTTGATCAAGTTGGATCCTACAACATATTTTGGAGTTCATTTAAACACCCTTAGCCAAAAGAAAATAATTAAAACATTAAGGTATCGAAGTGAAAAACTCTTTAAGGCACTTTTTGACTAGGGTAAAAGTAAAGAAAAAGGCTAGTCTAGTGGTGAAAACCTATTTCAAGTTCCATTCGATGGAGGTGTTCAACCTTATTTAATCAAAGCTTAGGAGACCACCAATGATGAACTTATTTGTGAGTCTAAGTTTAGTTTTAAATAACAACAAGTTTTTTATCAAACCATTCTAAAGTTTCTAATAGTTGTTATTACATGGCCAAACCTTCCATTAGGGGACTCTAATTTATCATGCCTAGGGGAACTTGAAGATCTAGTCTTAGCAGAGGACTCTAATGTTGCCAACCAATTCAAATCTTTACCCACTATCCTAGAAGATGGTTCGACCCTTCTAGTGGAAAATATGATAGAGGTTAACATAGGGTCACCAGATGACCTAAAGTGGATCAAGCTAGGCACTTCCATTATTGAGAAGGACTATGAAGTCCTTACCCTTTTGAGGGAATTTGTAGATATTTTCGTATGGGCATATTATGACATTGTAGGTTTAGACCTTGCCTTGGTTCTACACCACCTTCTGGTCAATCTGATGCCAAACTAGTGAAACAAAAGATATGTAAGATGCATCTTCACATTTTTGTATTAGTAGAGTAAGAGTTGGAAAAAATATTATAAGTATGATGTATTTGGTCTATTGACTACTTAGAGTGGATATCCAATGTTTTACTAGTTAGAAAAAAGATAGAAGGAATCTGAATCTGTACTAATTTCCATGATATAAACAAATATTTCCCTAAGGATGACTTTCCATTATCAAAAATTGATATAATCATTGACTTCATAGCAGGTTATGAAATGTTTTCATTAATGGAGGGATTTTTTAGATACAACCAATTCATAATAGTACCAGAAAACCAACATAAAATAGTGTTCACCACTCCATGGGGAATGTTTTATTATCAAGTTATGTCATTTAGTCTTAACAATGTAGGGTCCACCTACCAAAGATCCATGACTCATATTTCATGATATGATACATAATATTATTGAATACTATGTTGATGACATTCTTGGCAAATCAAAGACTAGGGCTGATCTACCAATAGTGATACATAAAATATTTGAAATATTATAGGAGTATAATGTCAGACTTAATCCTAAGAAGTGTGTCTTTCGAGTCAGATCAAGTAGATTTTCTAGGATTTATTGTGTCTCATTGAGGCATTGAAGTTGAACTAGAAAAATTCCAAGCTATAACAGAGATGAAACCACTTATTACTTTGAAGTATCTCCATAGTTTATAGGTTAATATCTAATCTATCTAATTCTTCATATCAAAGTCGGCTGTAAAATTCCATCCTTTTATGCATCTTCTAAAGAAGGGAGTCACATTTCACTGGGATGATCACTGCCAAATATGTTTTTAATAACTCAAAGACTATTTAGTGAATCCAACTATTTTGTTGCCTCCTATGCTGGGAAATCCATTCTTGTTGTATCTATCAACTACTGATGATTCCCTATGGGCACTTTTGGCTCAACATGATGACAAAGGAAAAGAGCATGCCATTTACTATTTAAGTCATACAATAGTTACATATAAACATAATTATACACCCATAGAAAAATCATGTTTAGCCATGATATTCATATCTCAAAAACTATGCATTACATATTAAATAATAAGACCATGGTTATTTTAAAATTAGATCCACTCAATTATCTACTATCTAATTTTTTTTTACAAGGATGCATGGCCAAGAAGATCATGCTTCTGTGTGATTTTGACATTGAATACATCAATCAAAAATCCATTAAGGGGTAAGTTCATGTAAAACAACTTATTGAAGTACCCCTTATTGACATAGAGCCACTCACATTCTAATTTCCTAATGAGTCCATAATGACCATCATTAACACCTCTTGAGGAGAAGCACTGGAAGCTGTATTTTGATGGATCATTCACAACACATGGATCAGGGGTAGGCCTTTTATTTATTACACTATAAGAGGATCTAATCCCTAAATCATTCAAGATTATTTTTCCTTGTACCAATAATATGGCCAAATATGAAAGACTTATTTTAGGGCTTCACCAAGCAGTATAATGGAGCGTATCTCAACTTAATGTTTATAGTGATTCTTATCTTATCGACACTCTCAAATGATATATTTTTGACATTCAAATTGAGAATATACCAAGGGTAAGTAACAAAACTATAGATGATATGGCCACTATTTTATCTCTAATTCAACAAACAAACAACTAAAGAGTATCAATTCCTTGTCAAGAATTTTCTAGCACCATCCATGAACCTTCAACCATCATGATGATTTATTATTTTTTTGGACTTAGTTCTATCTAGTACTCAAAAATTTATAGATACATCCATGACTATGTTTTTCCACCTAACCTATTTGAAAAACAATCCAAATCATTCATCTACCAAACTATTCATTATACCTTACTTGGATCAACCCTCTCCCACCATAGTTTTGATGGAACTCTACTTCATTGTTTAACTTCGATAGAATCTACACTAGAATTATGAGAATTTAACAAAGGTTTATATGGATCCCACACTAGTTTGGTTATCATATCCAAAAATATATTGCATGCTACTTATTATTGGCCCACAATGGATATAGATGTAGTTCCATATGTAAATAAGTGCAACAAATGTCAATGGCATGCCAATCTAATTCATGCCCCAACCAAGACTCTGAAACCAATGTTGACACCATGGCCATTTGATACATGGTGCATTGATCTCATTGGGAATATAAATTCCACTTCATCCAATGGCCATAAACATATCCTTACCACCACTAAATATTTCATTAAGTGGGTTGAATCTATACCCGTCATGTGACTGAAAAGCAAATTTCCAAGTTCATCTTCCACCATCTTATTTTTTCTATAGTATTCCGTCTGATATTATATCTGATAGTGGAGGATCATTCAAGAATAAGGATTTCAACAAGACATGTGCCAAATACAACATCACATATCACTTTTATATGACATATTACCCTCAAGGTAATGGCCAAGCCAAAGCATCAAATAAAACCATTGTCAACATTCTCAAAAATAGTCAATGATGTTCTTCATGATTGGAACCTTTAGATATTCTATTCCCTTTAGGAATACTTTATCAATCATCATACACCCACAAGAGCCACTTTATATTCACTTATTTATGGTATGTAAGCCATCCTTCCCATTGAGGTCAAGTTTATATCTCTATGCATCTCTTTTAAGCATGTCCTAGATGATAATGACTATCAAGTAACTCTCATAAAATAACTAGAGTTACTTGATGAGAAATTCATGGATGTGATGAATAATCTCCAAGACTATCAAAATCAACTTTGAGGCCTCTATAATCAGCATGTGAAACATAGAGAATTTAAACTTGGTGATATTTTCCTTAAAGAAAACCAAATGAATGCCATGATTGAAAAGAGGCATAAAGGTAAGTTCAAACCCAACTAGGTTGGTCCTTTCATCATTATAACAAACTTTGGAATGAGGGCATACAGGGTTGCCTCACAATATGACCTTGAAATTGATGAACCAATGAAGATTATCCACCTCAAGTGGTACGACTCTTGAGTGACTTTGTGTATTGTCAATAAGGACCATTTTAATTTGTATAATTTTATTAATATTTTTTGTAATAATATAATTCTATCATCCTACCAACATATCACTTTTCATATCACTTGTTTTTTTTACCATACGTTTCCCATCAACTGAGTCCATCTCTCCCTCCCTACCCAACCCTATGACCTTGGTTCTATTTTATTTGGTTCCATCACCAATTTCATTTAGAGGATTTATATTTAGTTTTAATATTTATTTCACACATTATAAATAGAGGAAATTTTTTGGAGCAGTTAGATGGACATTTTGTAGTTGCATACTTCATTTCTTATTTCATTCTCTCTCATTACCTTGCTCCTAATTGTAACTGCCTATGGGAAAATTAGTTCATTGACTTATGCCATTGTATCATAGTTATAATTGCCTATGGTCAACCTAGGAACAACACTTATTTATTGTGCCTTTATTGTACCAGCTAGCCAATCTCTATGATGTACTATACCATCATACCAAATGTGCCTATTTTGTTTGAATTGGATACTACACTAATCAGATTTCTCCACTATAAGATAAAAATATAGTGACTTGAGGTCCTACTTTGGGACTATGTAGGTAGCACTTGATACTTATTTAGGTCAGCATAGTCACCCTTTCTATCCGTGCTCTCATCATTTTGTGAGAAACCTAAGCCATGCTCTCACCATTTTATGAGAAACCTAAGCCATGATTTAATCATTTTATGAGAAACCTAAGTAATTATCTCATTGTTTTATGAGCTTGAACCATCTGGTGTCTCATCATTCTCTTAAGAAGATATATGCCAAAAGTTCCAAATATATTTTTATAAAAGTTAAAAAAACCATATAACATTGATCACTTCTTTGCCTTAAGGATTTTGGGAACCCTTATGAAGTCACAATTAAATCATTTGTTGCTTAGTTTCCCCATCCTTTTTAGCCATTTTTTCTCATGTAATTGTCATTTTTATATTCTTCCATCTCATCCATTATGTTTGTTTTCATCAGCTATCATTTTCTTCCCATTTCTTAGGAAAACTAAATTTGGCGTAATGTTTTCATTGGATATTACATCCATAGAACTATGTACACAAGTTCCACTTGCCTAGTGCATATGGAGACAACTCAGATATGCCCTTCCTTTTCTTCTATTCCCCGATCATATTTTTTTTCTAAGTTATCACCTATTTTCTAGGGGCAATTTTTATCTCATTTAAGTCATGTTGTTTTTACTAACATTAGGACTTACTATTATTTGTTTCTTTATTTATTTGTTTGAATGTTGTTTATGTTCATATTTGTTTGCTTTTAGCATGGTTGCCTTGATTTGGTATATGTGTGTTCATTACATGATTTATTGCACATTTATAACTAAATCCATCCATATTTATATGTATACATTGTCATCATGGTTTTTATCATTGGTGCATTGTTTCATATTGAGTATTGGATCTCAGGAGCCAGTCCCTATTCATATTTCATCCTAGTCCTCATGGTATTCTATCATGATACTTACAATCAAAGTGCTACAAGAAAAATTAGCTTTAATAAGTCTACTCATCAAGGGTGGCATCAACATCTCCTTGGCACCAACATCCTAATCGTATCCCAAACAAAGCACTTAATCATTCAAGAATTTCAACCTTTGTTAGTTCAAATGAGCATCTACCTACTAATAGGTTGTTCAAATTAATAATTACCCTCTATGTAAAATCATCATCATCATCATCATCATCATCATCATCATCATCATCTAATCAATTATATTTGCTATAATCAAGGTCCACTGACTACAACTACCTATGGGCAAATCATTGCACACTGTCCCACTTGTATTTCTCAATGATTATAACCACCTTTAGGCAAATCATTGTGTCCTCACAAATTTAATTTATTTTTACCCAAATAAGGGTGTTTTGTTATCTTATTTGTCTATCCTAACTGGGGCAGCTCCATCTTCTCAATTATTATAACCACCTTTGGGCAAATCATTGTCTTGTCATACCATATTGCCATTATCAAGGTACAATGCTTATAACCACCTTTGGGAAAACCGTTGCACACTATATCACTTGAATTATCCATTATTTTGACTAATTTTTCAAAATAATTATGTTTTCACCCCATCATATTCCTTTCTTTGGTCTCCTTGTTTCACTTCTTTCTTTTTGTAGGATTGTTTGCTAACCTACTTATGCCAACCATTCCCTCGAGGGGGAATTATATAGTTTATTAATTACCATTAAAGTTATAAGAATATGTATAAATTTTAATTATTTGAGAATAAATTATTGTTCTTATAATTTGTAACACCTTCCCAAACAAGGGCAAACTGTAGACACAAAAATTGGCCACTAATGACCTCCAAATAGGCTTTTGACCAATCTATACCAAAATGCACAATTTAGCTTAAAAACACTAAAACACATTAACTAAGTTGAAATTGATATATTCAATTGTCGATAATGGATAGAGTGTCACTAAATGGGTAAATTCAATTTATGAAGTAGCTAAATTTGATAAATCATTTTGAGTCAAAATGGCATTTTTGCACATGGGTGCTCTAGATTGCTCTTTTCTACCAAATTTATTGGACAAGACATGTCCCTTTGTTATTTTGTGTTGTTAAAATTTTAAATGGGATAATTATAATTCAACTTATAATTCTAATTCAATCAAATTTTGAGCCAATAATATGACATTTTGACAAATTTGATTAATTTGTACATAAATTGCCAAGGTTTGCATCAAAGTTGACTAATCATGTTTAAGGATAAATAAACCAAATCAAGATATTAAGTAAATTGTAAATGGATATTTTTGAATATTTATTTTTATAAATGAATATTAAATATCTACATCATCAAATGACATCATTTCTATTGGGTAGCATCGACAAGTCATAAATGTATAAAATATCAAGATTAACCCACTCCATACCTCATTAAGACCCTCCATACCTCTTAAATTCCCATCTATCCCAATTATTTATGGGATATATTTATAAATTTAATTACATAATTTTATTTATTAATGGCCACACATCTCAATCTTGAGATGGATGGTCATGGTTAATCCTGAACCATTTTGGAAATTTATAAATAAAAGAGCCATGAACATGAATTTTAAGCTTGGATAATGCAAAGTTATAAAGCATCAATAATTCTAAAATTTATTGAAATTAGTGTTATAACTCCAAATTTTTGATCCAATCCAAATCTAAATCCATCAAAAATGTGCCAAGGAGAAGAGGAGATAGCCAAGCCTCCTTTGATGAAGACTCACTGAGCACAAGCCAAGAAAGCCACTTCAACAAGCTATTTGGAGCATCCAATGGGGGTGAAGGAGGTTTTATTTAATGTTTTAGTCATTATTTTCATATGTATGTTTTTTATTATGCTCCTCCTTAGTGTCTAGGCCTAGAGATGTATGCTTTTTAGTGTGTGTTTTTCAATTTGATTTCATTTTAGAACTAACACAATACTAACCACCAATCTTGAATCAAATTACTAGTTTAAAATAATTAACATCCTAATCTAGTGGAGGGATGAGGACCCAATATAGAGAGGCAAGGTTTATGTAGGTAGGAGTTTGGACCTCTAGCCTTTTGGTGGCTTTATTTCCTTGGTTTATTTTATTATTTAGTTGGTTATTAGGTTTGGTGAGGTAAGATCCACTTTCATAGATAGGTGAATAAGGCTTTGTGTAGGGAAAGTGCAAAAGTTTTTTGGTGGTTTGGTTGGAGAAGGTGATTTGGTTGTTTATGGTTTAGGTGTATTGTTTTTTTGAGAAATTATTGGGTTAGTATAGGTTTTTATTAGTTTGGTTAGTAAGATAAGGGTTTGGATAATGTAAGTGGTGGTTTGTTCTGCCAAAGTGGGGGTTAAAGGTTCTTATTTATTGATATAAGGGATCCCTAATTTTTGAAAAAAGGTGGAGTGACCTATGATAGGATTGGAGACAAATTCCAATTTTTGCACTAACCTATACAATGGTTTGTAGATTTGCTTTGTTCCTTGGATAGTGGATTTGCAAGTTAAGCCCATAGGTTGAAAAAGGGGAGTGGTGACCTTATCCTTTTCCTCAATCAAAGGATGTAAGGTTTGGATGGGTGAATCCATAGTGGGAGGTGCAGACATGGTGGCTTCCTCATTGGGAATGACCTCTAAAGGGGTAATAAATTCTAGGTAATTGAGGGAGAAGGTATAATGGGTGCTTCTTCCAGCATGTTAGTTGAGGGAGAAACTGATGGATCCACTATCTCAATAAGTGGAGGAGGAAAAATGTGTTTTTATTCAATTTGGGTCTCCAAAAGAGGAGAAGGTAACCCCAACACCTTAATAAGTAGAGAAGGTGAGGGACATGTAGATTAGGCAGTAGGTTCTTTAGTAATGAACATGTTAAGAACCATATTGATAGTATGGGCATCCTGAGAACATTCAACATTAATTCTCTCATTTTTATTAGGTGGATGATTGGGAAATTTTTTCCTAAAATTGTCAAGGGCTTGGTTTTGAGGTACATTGGGGTTATCTAACATGAGCTCACCCTTTTCAATAAGAGATTAGATAATGATTTTTAAGGTATTAGACCTACTAACACTTGATTTAAATCACATAGATCATTCTCATTATACTAACTAGGTGTAGGATGAGAAGAATCAAACTATTGAGGGGGATTGATAGGAGGAAGTTATATGATGTTGGCTTTTATTAACTTCTCTAGAATTGAAGCATAAGATTCTCTAAGTGGAGTAAATTACTTCTGATTGTTCTAGTTTTGGTTCCTCATTTTTTTCTTTAAGGAAATAGAGGAATTTGGTTGGTTGACATATGTTTGAGGAGTGGTTTTAAGTAAAACCACATTTGTAGTTCCCTTGTTCTTGGCATTGGTATTGGTTTAGTTTCTTGCTTTGGAGGAAGATGCCTCATTCATCTTATAGGTAGAGTTCTTGTTTTTCAATTTTAACTTTCCTTCACTGATGGATCTATTTTGTAATTTATTGGCCATGGTAAAAGCCTCATTAAAGGTTTTATAGATTTGAACATAAAATGTAGAAGAGATGTGTTTGGCACATGCTCAAGCAAAAATGTCTATCTGTTTAGGTTTAGGTAAGGAGAAGGAAATTTGATTGATTAGGCTCCTCCAATGAGTTACAAAATTTTTAATAGATTCATCATCAAATTTATAAATAGAGTAAAGATCAGTGATGGAAAATTTCTTTAAGATGTTGATGGAAAAGTGATCCAAGAAATTTGAGATAACTAGGTGAAGGAGAAGAGGGAATGTTTTGTTATGGCACTATACCAATCTAATGTTGATCCTGATAAGGACATAGGAAAAGTGTGGAGAAGGATGGCATAATCATAGGTAATCAAATAACATGAGTGCCTAAATTTCTTAAGGTATTTTTTGGGATCCTCATTAATTTGAAACTTAGAGAACTTGGGAAGATCCCACTGAGGAGGATATGGTCTGATAGGGACAAACAGGTGAATGGGTTCATTACAAACTTGGTCCTATGATAAGATGATGTGATCTCCATAAATGGATGATTCTAAGGTAGTCAATTTCTCCATGAGTATCTTCATTAGGTCTACTTTGGGTTGTGCACCTGAAGCATTTTAAGGTGCATAATGTTCTAGTAGTTAAGTAACATATTGATATTGGGTAGGAGGTTGGAAAGCCACCCCATATTGGTATGTAGGCACTAGTAGTTGGTTTTAAGATATGTGAGGGTAGGTGGATGCAAGTAGCTAGGTAGTAGGTATAGGTACATGCCCTTGTGGGTTAGGGATGTAAATTATGTTTTGTTAAATGGGCACCTATTGGGTAGGATCAATGGTTAGGATTGTGATCAAAGGAATGGTGGTGACCATTGTGGTGATTGGTAGTAAGGTAAAAGCTATAGGTAGCATGAAATTTTGAAGTGGGGTAAGTGTTAGCATATTGTGAGTAGATGATGGAAGGTTGGAAATTTTAGTGGTAGGTACTCCCATGGTGAGGGGAGTATATTTGGTTATTGGTTGTGTTTATACTAATGTAGAGGAGTTTTTAGTGGGGTTAGAAGGTATAAGGGTGTTTGTAGGCTGGGTAGGTTTATTTTACATAGTAGTATCAAAGGGATTATTGGTAGATGAGGAAGCTTGGGTAGCCAATGCTTGGGTGGTGACTATGGTAATATAAGTGTTTTCCATAAGTTGGGAAGGCATGCTTTAAGGTCGTTTCATAGGTGGAACTAAAGCAGGGGTATAGTGAGACATAAATAATATTGAAGGGTCATGGGATTATTATCTAATAAGGTGGAAAAGTTAGTATCTCCTTGGGGAACTTCCTAAGGGAAATAAATCATTCCTAAAGGGTGAGGATATTCTATTGGTTTAGAGATGTAGTCTATGGATGAGGAGGTAAAAGAGGATGATTGGTTTGGTGACGGGTTTTGTTCCACTAGGTTCTTCACTACTAATGAGTTAGAACCATCCAAGGTAAGGGAGAGACAATACATAAAAATATCACAACTCAAATAAAGAGAAGGAAAAAAATGATCAAGGAAAGAAATCACACTCTAAAAATCATGTTAATTCTTAAATCTTATTTTTAGTCTCTCTTTTGGCTTATGCTTTAAGCTTTCAAAAAATTGTGTGATTGAAATTGGCTTATAGATTAGGTACTAGAAAGGAAGTCTACGTTTGGTTTTAGGTTATTCAATATCTCAAAAATAATCTATATTAGGTAAATATTTGGATTGGTATTAGGGCATACCCCCTCACTTTACAAACTACAATGATAAGGATGTCAGGTGCGTAACCAATATATACTAATTTATAGTGTTTATACTCAACTAAAGAGTTGAGTTGGTTCTCCTATTGTTAATGACCTTTGAGTAGGATCTCCAAGAAAGGGTAAGGTGACTAATAGGTGATGAAATCCTTTTTTAGGCCTTATCTCAAGTTTTTTTATGTTTAATTAATAAAGGTGGTTTGTTTTAGTGTGTGCAACAAAAATGATGTTATGATTGAATTACTTTAATTTTAATTAAACTATGTCAGCTAAACTTGCAAGTAATTAATGTATGTAATAAATTTTAATCCCAAAAGATACTTTGATGTCATTTATGAGCATATAATAGAGAGAAAATCATATAAATTCAAATAAGAGAAAACTTGAGTAAAGACTCAAGGTCCATCGAGTGTGCCAAAATGTTTTAGTGAATTTTAGCTTATGTTTTGAAAAGGGAAGAAGAAAAAACTAAATAAAAGTATGGTTGAAAAACTTGTTTGATTATCTGTATATTGAATCAGATGATTGTGAATAACTCCTCTTTAGATTAGGAGGATGACCTGAAAATAAGACAACACTAAAGCAAATGTTTGGTTAGATAGATAGTTGGGTGGATTGCCTGGCACTAACTAGATCCCAAAAGCAAGAGCTTCCTTAAGGGCTATCAATCCAAACATCTTAAATAATTATGTTTATAAATAGAATGTTAAATTATTTTTATCAATAATTAAAATTTACTAAAATTGAATCCAAGAGATGCTTGATAAAGAAATAGACTAAAAATGACTAATATAGCAATATGCAAGGTAACACTAGTGCTAAATGGGTCAAGTGTGCTTCAAAAAATGAGGTAGGGTTCTGTGAACAAGCAAGGGGCATATAAAATTATATTTGGTTGGGGGTAAGAGGTTTAAAATAACTTGTTTTTATTTCCTACCATAGTGACCATCAGTGATTAGGGTGATCGTATATAGTTGAGGTGACCATCAATAACTGGATAGACCATCAATAGTTATTATGTATTGGTTGTAGGTAGTAACTGGATGATTGATAGGATCACAAATTTGGATTCTAAGAGATGTGTTAGTTTTGGGCTGATTACAAAAGATAAATAAAGTAAATTAATACTATAAAACAAGTACTTATCTTGGCATGAGGTTGATTTGGTAATTGATTAAGGTGGTTGGCTTATTGGTAGATTTTGGCATGATTATGATAGATTATCAGTACTTAATTCTCTAATATAGTATAGGTCAAAATTTTACTATTTTATGTGATGGGTGGATTTTTGTATCATTCATGATGATTGACCTAAAAAAAATAAACTCTAGATGCACAAGCTATTGATAACAATTATAGATGATCTTCACCTCCACGTTCCTCTCTTCTTATAGTAATAAGCAAGAGGTTCAAGTGGGATGTCTAATTATAAATTTATCATGCATGAAATCACACATAGATGAGGACAATATAAATTTTAAAAAAAAGAATGAGAGGTGACTTACATGTAGTTGTTGACGATGGTAGACACTAATCATCAGTGGTCAAGGTGACCATTGGTGGTCATCCTGATCATTGATGATCAAGGACCAGAGTATAAATTGGGTAAAAAGCTATGTTAAATCATTTATTCAAACTAACCTTAGTTATGCTTGGTTAGGGGTGAAAGGGTCAAATTTGTCTCAACGGGGTCCTAAGGTAGTCCAAGGGTGTTTTGACTTTTGAAACTATAGTATGCAGATTTTTAGTGTCTACAACTTATTTATAGGATCAACAACCCACATTTTTTCAAGAAAAATTAATCCAATGTAATGAGATCAAAATGGGAAGACTAATTACAAGAACCAATCTCACTTAAACTCAAATATCATGATTGAACAATGTGATTTTGCTTAGATAAGAAGATCTAATAATGTAAAATCTAGGTTGCAAATTCAAACCATGAAAAAAGGGGTAAAGCCTAAGCATGTTCTTAAGATAAATGGTATGCATTTGCTTTATTTATCTTGATAAAATGGTATAATCTAAGTCAAGACTTCAATGGAGCCTTAGGACAAGCAAGAGGGTTACAAGTGTCACCTTCTAAGTAAAGAATATTGAGCAGCCAATGGCATTCTACCTCAAAGTTCAAGATCTAATGGATTGTGTTTTCCTAGATAAGGATAATCCAATAGCTCAAGATGAATTTTGAATGTTCAAGATAGATGTGAAGATGATATGTGGCATAACTACATGCCACTAAATTAAAGCTTAAGCATATTTTCAAGATTAATGCTCTGTAAATGAGCCTACATATTTAGATCAATGATGTATCGAATATGAGGTATAATTAAGGAGTCAGATCCAATGAAACATTTTTTATCTAGAAAATCAATATCAATGATGCATATAAAACATTAAAATCTCAAGGTGAATGTGGAAATGACAAGTGTCATAGCCATAGAGAGCGCAGTGAGCAAACCATGGCATCCAAGTTCTTGGATCAAGATCATTGATCCATGGAAATATGATCTTATGGTGCAAAATAAAGATAATATTTCAAAGGGAAATGATCATTTTTTTAATATGAATAAGAAAAGTGCTATAAAAATGCCATGATGATGCCATGTAAGTAGAAAATGACAAATCTAAAGATATTGTGGGTTTAGGAAGGTAAAGGTATAAATATAAAGATCCAAATAAAATCTAAGGCACAAAGTTCATACAAGCTTGATGAGATGCCATCATTAAATATCTAAGAGGGCTTGTAAAAAATCCTTAGCATCTACAAAATCCCTAATTCAACTTTGTGAATATTATAACTGAGTCAAGGAAGATCAAATTGTCATTTGTGTAAGAAGAATTGAATTTGAACTGAACTATAGACCACTGGTGGATAGTTTGAGTGAAGTTTTAGCCATGATACCTAGAAAAAGTGTCATAAGGGAATATTTGGATCTCTATCTAACCTTAGACATAGAAGGATGAGTCTTTAAAGATACATAATTCAATGTCACAACTTTACATATTGGTGACAATAATTGGTTGAGATTGTTCTAGATAATTGAATACCAATACGGCATCACCAAAGAAGAGGAAAAGAACATATCTATGAAAAGGAGATACTATGATGTAGTGGTGATCTAGATGATAGGCCTTGATTATCTTGTGGTGAAACTTGAGGTACTTCACTATATATATATTCTTGCTCTTATCATTAGATATGCTAAAATTGATTAAGCATGGTAAATCATGAATGTAAATTTAGTAAAATTTCCTACATTTATCCTATAGCCTTTTAAAACTACTATAAATTACCCAAGCCTTAGGTATAAATGGCCATAATCAACAATTGGGCTAAGGAAAATGACTTGAAGACCATCCTTTCCCTATGGTTATATTTTGGAAATTAGGTATTTTTAGATTTCAATGACAACATTCCCCTTATTCAATTCAAACATGGGATAGGGATGATCATGACATTGATGAATAGGATATGTTAAAATCTGACCACCACAGATGTAGACAATATTTGGGTTCCCTTGGTCTATTTTATGGTTGATAAACAACTCACCCCTCCCTTAGTTGAAGTGGTCAACACTTAGTTGAGTAGGCATATCTTTGTAGTTAAGAAGATAACTAGGAACACTTACAAATGATGTCCTACCTCTTGTATTCATTTTTTGAAAGCACAAATATCCCCAACCTAAGGTAATTTTCTCATAATCAGACACAAACCATATCCTAATACCATTCAAAATTGCAAATTTTCAAATATAGTGAACATATTCAGCATATTTGTGATTATGTTTACTTGGCCTTAGTTGAAGCTATTACAAGGATTCCAATGCCAGTGGGTTAATTTATTAATAAAAAATACATTTAAATCCATGGGGTACATTTGGTTATATCTTGACTGCACCATAATTAGAATTGAAGGAACACAATGCACTCGACTTAGACTACTAGTCCACATGCCAATCAAACTAGCTAAACAAGAGGTATCATACCAAATATGTAATGTTATAGATGGTCTTTTCAAGACCAAGAGGAAGATAATGATCCACTCCAAATAACCATTGGCAGAACTATGTTTTAATAATGGTACAATATTAAGGCTTCCTCTAAACATAGGACCTCTTTCAAATTACAACATGATGAACTAAGGTAGCGGGATCCCTAATGAGGAGTTGTGAAGCACTTAAAAGATAAAGGAATCAATGTAACTTACGAGCATTAGCTTGGTGACTTTGATCTAATGTACACTAAGGCATCTTCATTCACTAAGGTTTTGGCAAGAGTGAAGAAACATAACATCAAATTGGAAGTAAAATTACTAAGGGAGAAAAAAGGAAGTGATGATATATGGTAGTTACGACCAAGTCAATACCATTTTATAAGAGGTCCATCATCTATACGTCCTCTAACATATGCATAAATAGAGGAAAAAAATCTTGAGGTACAAGTTAAACAAAGGATAGAGGAAAGGAAACATGAAGAGATAGCATCATCCTTAACCTATCTTGAAGAACTAGGATCATAGGTTGAGGGAAATGACATAATACCATTAGACCCTAAGGAGATAGTGTAAGATGTTCTTAAGGTACTATCTATTGCCAATGAATTTGATGAATAAGAGGCTTAATCTAAAGAGATAGAGAAAGAAAATAGGAATTAATTATCCATGGACTTAGTTCCACTGGATAACACAAAGAGAAAAGATGAGCTGGCATTGGTCCTAGTAGGAAGTAAGAGGACCAAGTTGATCTTCACTCACCCTTTGAGTGAGGTCAACCTTTCTAGTGAGGAAAACCCAATCCAGGGCCTAACCATCCCTAAATGGTTTTTATATGGCAAATTGCATAATATCCTTAGTATACATCATCCTTGGCTAATTACAAATTTAGTTGACATCACTATCCATGTTGAAATCAAGCCATGGATAGTTGCTCTAGAAAAGGAAGTGGAACATAGGATGATAGGTCTAGGGGAGCCAAGTGAAAAACATATAGAAACCCCAACCCTAAGGATAATAGAGTCTTTAATTGGTGTCAAACTTGATCCAACAACTGCCAGTCTATAGAGAGTGAATGATAAGAAAGCCATGGTCAAAGGAGAAGAGTTCACTTTTTAAAAGGTGGAACTATTTGTTGGCTTTACTCTAATAAGAGGACAAAAACCAAGATAAAACCCTATTTTTGAGGAAAATGTGCTTGAATTGGCCCAAAAAAATTCAACTGAGTTATAGTCTACCCTCAAAGTCATTTTACAACAACACAAGGACAATATACAAAAGCAAAAAGAAAATATAGAGAAGCAAACTATATTGACAGTTCCTGATGTTATGATTAATATGTTTGAAGCATCCTTATATGACATGTTTAATTGTCTAAATTTAATAAGGTCTAGATATAATGTATTGAGCCAATAAGATGCAACAATAAAAAGCTCAATCACTGAATGACAGAATTCAAGAGATAAAATTAAAGAATTAACCAACAATTTGATATAAGATCAAGTCCCTAGTTTCAAGACCATTAGCCTAGATCATCTCAACACAACCATGGGATTGATTGTGGATAAGATCAAGGGTTTGAGCACATGGTATAAGTATTTTTAAGGTCTCATTGAGGATGACAAGGAACTACTAAACAAGATGGAACACTTCTTGGGGACCATGATCACAAAACCATCTACACTTAGCTCCATGGGCCTCATCATGGATGGAAATTTTAAAGATAGAAAAACCCTAGTCATGCAATGAGTTAGGAGAAATATCCAAGACAAATCTAGAGTGAATAATAGTAGGGTTATGGATATGATCCTAATAGTAGATGAAAATATTAATGAATGAGCATTAAAGAAGCCTTGGGAAGAAATGATAGAGACATTAGAAATTTGGAATACTAAGAAGATGAACTCTTCATGGAACTTATTGCTAACCTTAGGTTGATTGATGAGTAACATGAGAAGGCAATGAATGTTTTTCAATATAGATAGGGGATTGCATCGACATAGGGTCCTCAAAGCTAGTTAAGAATATTATTTTTTGTATAAAATTTATATTATTTTTAAAATATAATATTCTTCTTGTAAAGGTATGTGCAAATTTTAAAGCACATTACTTATAGGTCAGTCCATTAGGAAAAGTCTAGTGTATTCTAGAACTTTGTAAAAACGGATAGTTATCCCTACACTTGTACTTTTGTAATTGGATATGACTGACCAACATACTTACTTACCTTCTATATAAATGAGTATTTTCATTTTTAATAGGGGGAGTTATTAGAACCAAGAGGTAATTGTAAATTTTAGCAATCAATATAATCAAGAAAATCTTATAATTGGGAGTTCTTTCTTGATTTATAGTTTTTTCTTTGATGATCTATTAAGCTCCTCTTAATGTTGTTCCTATTTTTATTTAGTTAATCTTTGTATCTTTGTCTTCTTAACTTATGTTTTCTTAATCTATTTTTTTCTTTGTCAACTCTTATTCAACCATAAGGAAGTATATAAACATTTTCCATTCTTTGTCTTATTCATCATCTAATCCTTGTAACTCTGTTAACTTCATTATACTATTCCTTGTTATCATTCTCTTCTTTAAAAGCCTTATTTTTAGTCATCTCTCTTGGTTTTTCTTGATGAATACTTCCTTTTACACATGGATTAACTTGATTGTCTTCTTTATTTCTACTTGGGCTTGTTCTTGAATAGAGTTTTCTCTCTCCTTACTTTCTCATTGCATATATGATGTTATTATTATCTTGGATCATCCTTGGACTGATATTATAAACCTTAAAACATGTATTCAACTTCAAATGATTATTCTCATGAATTATATGACTTCTCTTCACTTTTTATTATTATATCATGAGCTCTTAAATCTCATATTTCTCTTTCTTCATATGCTTATGAAGTGACTTTTGTATTTTCACCTCCATACCTACACAAACCACCTCCTTGGTACATGTTAGCTTATAACCATGATACTTACTAGTACCTTGATGTATTTCATGATCATATTCACCTCATATTGCTTTATGTACCTCATGAACCTACTCATATCATCTCATGTTAACCTCCATGAATCTCTCATGCTCAATTTTTTCCACCTCATAGTCTTCTTCCTTAAGTAGTTCATACAACTTCAAGTCTACCTCTTCAACATCAAGTCCTTGGATTTGTTCAACATAAATGAACCTTAGATTCTAATCTATGCTAGTAACTATTTCAAACAATTATTTTAAGGGATTAAATAGTTCTTATTGTGTCCTTACTTATTATCTTAATGTGAGATCGTCCATATCTTCACTTTCTTCATCATACTTAGGGACTATTTGTCCAATTTCTTCTCCTTTTTATTCTTTAAACCTAATCTTCACCTCATAAATTGTGTGGACTGATTTCACACCTCTAATATCACAAAATATTCTTCTATATTATATTATACATTAACATATTGATCTATCACCTTCTCTCTTCTTGAGAGGAATTCACAAGATTCATCAAAGAGGTAAGTATCATCTTGTTCAATTTCCTTCTCACCCATTGTTATTAACTTATAAAAATATTCATCTTCATATGCCCATTTAGATACTTCTCCTTGTTTCATATTAGTTCTTTCACACATATTATTCCATGACTCATCTTATCTTACATTAATCTCATTCAATGACTCAATACTACTAGCATTCAAAACAACATAAATAATTTTCTTACCTTTCATTTTCATGGTGATTTATTAAAGCACATCTTCATCACTATGTCTAACAACATCATTTTTTTTAATCATCTTTATTACTTTTAGTTACCCATACATTTATTTTCATGTATGTGGAATACCTTGGACTCCATTGGCCTACTTGTTTAGACTAAAATATTTGTGATTCATTTTCCTTATGATCTACATCCAAATTTAATCATGTCTTCTTATTCAACTCTTATACCTATCCTTTTCTTATATCGTCATCATAGATAATTTTTTATTAGGATTTGTAGATTTCATCTCAATAAATGTTCTTTAGATCCATTTGGGCATCCTATATCCATGGTTTATTTCAATATTTGAGAATTAAATTTTATTCTTATTATCTACATGAATATCTGAAATCATTTCTTCATATGAATGAATAAAATCAAAATTTGAACTTCTATTTACCTTATCAATAACTTGTTGCATTCTCATACTTATTTCCAAGTCTTAATTTTTTGCAATCTTCACCTTTTGGTGTACTTTATTTCCTTGTTTGGTTGTAATCTTCTAAGTCATAATAAAAATATATATCTTATTTAATATCTTCATTGACATAATAAAATACTTCTCTTCTATCATTACCTTTAGCTCTATGCATTTTTTAAGGTGTCTCTTTCTTATAGACTTACACCAACTATCCTTTCTTTCTTTCACTTTCATATTTCTCTATGAGTGTTTTTCTTGACCCACTTATTGTATATTTTAGGTTCATAGTCTTGACCTCTTTGATATTTTTATTCATACCTGAACATACACACTTAAACACAACTTTACAAAATAAAATAAGAGACCAAAATGTCTCCATGAGTGCCTCCTTCATGGATAGTATCTTCTACCTATTACTTGATTTCTCAAGTGCTCATATGATCACTTCATTATCCTTATTATATTTCTTTACATTATCTATAATGAGATTTCTATTCACAATTTTCATTTCAGGTCACTTGATAACTCTTTTCTATTCAAGACACTATAGGCATTTATTTATTTCTTATCTTATTTTCTCAAGAAATTTGATTTCTCTTTCTCCATGAGTATCCCTGTAGGACATTTGAAATTTTTTATCATATTAAAACCAAACCATTTGCTTTATTATTCCTATATGAGTTTCAACATGAGATTTAAACTCTCAGAACCTTGCCTTATCTCTTCTTTTAACTCATTTATATCTTTATGTACATCCAAATATTTCCTTTTTATATTTTTTTTGACATTTTTATATTTTTCATAATCTATTTCATCCTTTCCCTTCATATTATTAACATGTTCCATCTTCATATTACCTTTTCTTTGCTCCTTAGGCCTCACTTGGACCTATTTTACTTAGCAGGTTCACCTACTTGCCTCTTATGACCTCACTTAAGTCTTTTTATATTTTACAAGCCTCAATGGGATTTACTCGCACTTGCTCTAAATTTAAATACACTTAATAACTTTACACGTTATTGATATAATAATTTCATAAAATAGAGACAATATAACATAAAAATGTACATTTTCTTGTTTGTATGTTATTTATCATCTTCTTTAATAAAATATTCTAACTCTGATACCACTTGATGTAGGACCTATGATTGTAACATATTTATCTCATAAAATTGGATTTAATACCTTAATTTTATCCTTCCTCTAACCTTTGATCTCTTATCTTGATGCCTTCTTGTAGGTACTTACTTTCATTTCAAATCTCTTTCTTAGTTTCTATCTTATCTATGCTCCTAGCCTCTTTGTATACATATTCCTTATTGTTATTTAAGACACCTCATTCCTCATTTACCTCTTTAATCTCTCTCTAACACATTACCATGTTGATCTCATCCATCATGTTTCATTTATTCATTCCCTATTCTTAAACCAAACTTCCTCATCCTTTGAGATAACATAAGAGGCTTAATCATTCAATGCATGATCCCTACTTTCTTAGCTCCACAACTGAGTCTCATGTATCCATTTACCTTATTTAAATATATCAATCATAAAAACAAATGACACACATTGCATATCATAATTCTCAACCCAACAACACTTTCCTTCTTTAAGGTATTTTCTCTTGTATCCATATTTTAACACAAAGATCCTATGTTTGACTAATATACTCAAGTTCATGACAAAGTAAGACTTTTTTCAAATACCCTTTATCCCTTTTGAAATTCATGTAAATTTTTATGGTTAAATTCCCAATGTAACCCCACTAACTCAACACCCACCTATTAGGTCTCTTAAGGCATAATTCACTCCCACAGTGATAAAAATCATACTATACTGTACTATATGGGTCCAAAAAAACCAAAATAAGTTATGGAATGTAAAAATACACTATATTATAACGTTTCATATATGTTTTCTATTGGAAGAATTATTTATTCAAGTTTCACTTTCAAAATCTTAGGTCAGGGTTGCATAGGCCTATGCAAAGCCGAAGGGGAGAAAAATAGGTTTAATTGAATCCTAATCACCTTTTATATTTTTTTATAAATATAATAGGTCTACCCCAATTCCTCTCACATTTTATAATATCTTTAATTCTATGAATAATCACAAGAAGTCTTCTAAAATGCCAATATGCATAATTTTGACTATAGGACTAAACTATGTGTTAATACAATGCAAGATAGATTTGAGCCATGAGCATACAAATAAAATTATTGGTAATAAAAATTATAAAATATCATTTCAACACATCAAAACCTATAAATTAGTAACAATAAACTCTTTATTATTTTTTCTTCTTGATTGTACAAACATGGTACTTCATTAAGACTATTTATGAAGATTTTCCTTGGAAGCTTATACCTATAGTGGCTATTTGATATTTAAAATGGATAAATAACATCAATTGATTACCGTAACCTCTTTTCAAGACTAAAATAATTCAATAACCACTCACACACTCAATTATACATTACTTTCTTGACTTTCTAAATTGTGCATATATACAATTCTACATGATTGTAACACACTAAAACTTGTATGGGTTTTATCACTAAGAATCCACTAGGATGAAATTAAATAGGGGATACTATTGAATTTTAAACTTAATCACATATACCAACATTATTAATATTCTAAAATAAATTACTAAAGAGTTTTTTATTCATTTATTGATAAAATAATACAAAGACCTTCACTTATAATAGAGCAAAGTTCCTTTCCTTTGTTGTCTTCATGATTTTTACCTCTATACTACAAAATTATCCTCATATACAACCTAATAATATCTCTTAAAATCCAATCTCACACACTTAACACATTTTACTCTTTTCAAGATGCTAAAACATGCAAATAATTTTCACTTATTGCCAACCCACATAGGTTTATAGTTACAAATCACCTTTTTGGCTCATATAAATCATTTTTCCATGTTTTTCACATTAATACACCTATACATACCATATAGGACAAAATAAGACCATTACAAAAATTAATTCACCTTTTAATTTACCCTAAGACTCCAAAATACTTTACAAAGATGTTGAAGAAATTCAAATTTTTAAAAGAAGCATTTTAGTGAGAAACCATATATGAGATAATAAAACATCAATATAAGACTCTCAATGACTTAAATGCCACCTGTGGGTCCCTACAAGACCTCTAAGACTTATCATAAACCAAAATGGGTCAAAATTAAATCTTAAACATAATAACACCTAATATCATCCTTGATGCTCTACATCAATAGTGGGTAGTCAAGCTTATGATTTGATGTTTGAATTGACCTTAATATGGGTAAGAGTGATCTTGTTTAGAAAAGATACTTTTGTTTTGTTTTTAACTCTAAATTCTAATATGTAGTTGGCTGAATTAAGTGATGTAATATCATAATAGTGATATTTAGAAATGTAATTTATTCTTACACAAGTGTACATGAGTATGATACTTTTTATCCTATACTTATTTGAAATCAAGTGTTATAACACTTATGAAGTTTAATGTAAATTGTCACATTATTAAATGACCAATTTAAGTTGTGTTGAGAGATTATTATTATTATAGTTATGTATTTTTTACATAAGATGGAATATGCAAGTTAGTGTACATACATGTAATTTTGTAATGCATGTAAAATTTGTAACATATAAATTTATTAAATTGAACAAATCCCTATAAGCATTTAATGGAGTTAAAAAGGAAAAATCTAATACAAAAATGTAGTAAAGGAAATTTCATAAATTAAATATGGTTAACATAACCTTATATTTTTTGAAAAACTAATCTATTTGGTAAGTGTAAATAGTTCTTGTATTTAACGAATCAAATGACAAGTGAGTAGAAATATAAGGACTAGCTCCCTAGTTGTTAACCTACAACATAATTTATTATTTTCATATAAATTAATTAATTATTATATGTTAATATAAATCACATGATGGGGGATCCCTTGTGTGAGGTTATCTATATTTGATGAGAATCATTGCATTTTTTATAATACAGAGAGTAAATTGTCCTTTATTAATATAGCTTATCTCATATTGTGCTAAGTTTAAAGTGGGAAGGTATGGTGCAATGATCCCTAAAATTTATAAGATCATGGTATAATGATCTAAATGGGATATCACCATTTTGTATTCCTTGTTTATGAAAATTTTAGCAAACCAAGGCATATTTAAAGCTTATCCTAAATGATTATGATTATCCTATAGTTGTTTCCTAATATTTTAATATTATAAAGCTTATCCTAAATAGTTATGATTATCCTATAGTTTAGCAAACCAAGGAATCTTTAAAGTTTATCCTAAATGATTATGATTATTCTATATTTTGACATCTCATTGTGCCTAAATGATTATCCTATATTTTGTTCCTAATATTCTAATTACCCATATCACTTTAATCCCATACTTTGTACAAAACCTAATTTATATCCTAATTTGGTAGCTATAGATCTTCAACAACTTCATATCTACTTAGAAATACTCTCCATACTACTACACTAACATTGATTCTAGTGTCCCAAGTCTAATTCTATGTATGAACCATTACAAATGGTCAAATTTTCAAATATATCAACATGTATGGGTCCACCTATTTTTATTAATTAACCCTCCCATGATATCATTTCAAAAGTTAGAGCAAACAACAATTTTTTTTATAAATTGGGACAAATATAGTGCTATAACACACTAATTATTACTTAATGACACCACACATCTATAATAAAACTCAAACTTGATATTAATAATAAATTATCAAGAGGACTACAAAATATAACTCCCCTAAAATTAGGTATCATGAGGTAGACCTTATAAGAAAGTGGTTCATCCCTTGTAGGATACAAATCTTGGGATGATACGTGTACATTGTACCCTTATAAAATTCGACGTATATATTTATGAAATGTCATTTTTCTCATTAAAAAAACTTAACAATACTTAACCTTAAATGAGTTTATTTTTGTAGAAGCAGTTTACAAAAATCAACTAAGGTGTAGGGGACTTCCATATTCTAATAATCCTTTTTTATTAACATGTAAGCATTACTAATATAATAATATAAATGAGAATAAAATATTTTTTCTCATTAATCTATATTCTCAATCAAACAATCAACCATAATAAATTTAAACATAATTATAGTAGTCACTTACAAATAAAAATTGTCTAATTTTACACATAGTGCCCAACATTATTATACATGCACCCATTATCATTACAATCAATGATGCATACCTTTCATCAAATTACTTCCACATTTTCATAATAATGAATTAACCCAATAGTTACTTATTCATTAGATGTAATTAAATAATAATGCAAGCTTTATTGAATTATATTAATCAGCCAAAATAGTTCATGCCATAACAATAAAATGAATTAATAACATCTTATGGTTCCAAACCAAATTAAATACACTTAATTCTTTGGTTCATGGCACCAAATAACATTCATCTATATTTCTAACATAATAATTATAATCTTTGATACATATTATTAATAAAACTCATAAATTAACCCTTCATTATTGTGCATCTCATTTGGATAAAATTCCATCTAGGGAAATGTTATTAATTTTCCTATAATAATTATCCATATTCAAGAATAAAAATAGAAAAATATTCTTAAATAAAGTATAAATAATATATGAAACTTAATGAAAATTAATTCTAACCTAGAAGGATATAATGAATACTCTCTTATGAACATGTGATAATCCTTTCCTTATATCTCTTGTCCATTTGTCCCTGATTCATGGAGTTAATTTAAACCACTTATTTAGCTAAACCTCTCATTAATTAATACACAAATTTCAAAAATATGCCTATGTAATAAATATAAATGCATAATTTCAAAATAGTGAAACATGATCTGAATATAGAACATTGGAAGTCATAGATTCTCTAAATTACAAAATTATAGGAGATAAATACAAGTCAAGAAAACATTATTTCATATACATCACTACATCATCAAGTGTTTATCATGACAACATTATCATCGTGCAAAGAAAATATTAACATCAATGAATAAAATTATCATGAACCAAGCTTGAGATATCAGTAGAACCCAAATAATATGTAATATTAAATGCACTAGTAAATCAAATAATAAAATAGGAAAACCAAATTTGCTTCCAATTTACTCTAGAAACAACTACCATTGTCGCATTCTTTCTTTCCTTTCATTCTAACTAAACATCCAATAAGTCTTATGCAATACAAGTGAAACATTCACACTTCTACATTTTAATTAATCACATTCACATACATACTAAAAGAGTCTAATATATGATTTTTTTGGGTGAATTCTAAAACATAATTCATGCTTAACCATGAACAATCAATGCATAATCATAGTTTACTATGAGCATTCCTTATAAGAAAGTGTATTTACTAACTATGAATCAAATGTCAAAGAAACAAAATCCATTTATATCTAATCGACACATTTTATCTTTTTATATAATGTGGATTCACTGCCAATACTTAATCAATAAAACAAACCCTTCAAAATATACCTAGGTAAACCATAAAAATCACCATAGTTTCCATTCAAAATGGGTCACAAGAATATCATCTAAATACAAGTATAGTCAATCAAAAAATTCTTCCAAGCTATCATAATGACATATTTTAAGTCTTAAAAACTTATATTCGTAACCAAAATGGATTCAATAATCATAATTTCAAACAAAATTCCCATGAATAATCATTATCAATGATTATAATCCATGATACTATAGTTTTTATAATGTTTCCCAATGATTTATCACAATAATAAATGACAAGTGAAGACACAGGTCAAACATTCATTACTTTTAGTCTATGACAATGAGTTTATAATCAATCACAAATTATAGAAAATTCTAACATAATAAAATCCTCATCTCCCTTATGAATTATAAAATAATTAATCCCAAAGGAAAATTCTTTGACTTGGACAAAAGAACTTCCACATACCCAAACATGATTTTAAATAATCATAACATATAACAAATAGTTTCCTTTAAAAATATAATAAAATGAATGGGATCCAAGAGCTCAAATACAAATAGTCTACAGTCACCATAATCCCAAAAGGGTTCAATACAGAGAGAGAATACATTCCATAATAAATTATTCATGCATTGTCTTAGGCAATATTCTATTTGCATCTTGCCCAAATAATCAACTTACATGTAGTCAAAGTTTAACTCACAAATAGACCTTTCTAGTATTATAATCAATTCACAATAACCAAATGATAAAATCAAAGTACTCATTAATTCCTATTCAAATATAAATCTAATTCTATGTAGAATTGTATTATAAAAACTAGCTCAATGACTCTCATCAATATTCAACAAATACAATAAGCAGTCCATTACCCTTATTTACAAGTGCTTATAGGACAAACATAGTTTAATGACTATAACAATGAATAAACAACAAATTTTTTACACATTACCTTTAAATTAGTATACACTTATCATCTAAATACTTAGTCAACTATGGATTTGAGGGTATTCTCTTGAACTACATAATGATTTTACAAATATATATATATATATATATATATATATATATATATATATATATATATATATATATATATATATATATATATATACTCTATGATATAAACAAAATGAATGCATAGATGAAATGCAAGTAACATAACACCTTTTAGAATGATATTAATGATCTCAACTATAATGATGAAATCCAACATTGATCCCTAACCTAAAATCATCATTAAGGCCATGCACACGTGAATTAAATAACATGTAGAGTGGAAAAATCCAACCCATCTAGCTCTATGAACCCCACATTTGTGGCCCTAACAACCCCATCCATCAGCTTTATGGTGGAGCCTAAATTATAAGGTGGTGGAAATGAGTTCCAAGTTTCCATAACCACATGACAAACCCAAAAATAAAATAAAAAACATACACCAATAATTTTCACACAAAACCCTAAGAGTTTATTTCATGGATGCAAGTACTCATAGCTAGTTATGAACATATATGCCATGATCACTTAGTGTTCACTCAACAAGGTTTAAAATATAATTAAAAATCCCATAAAAACTAAAATATCAAACAACATTTTCAACATAGCCTAGTACAATGAAGAAATTGGAATTGCTAAAAAAGTATATATAAAACATATTGTGAGTAGAAATTCAAGTTATTCAAGCATTCATATTTCTTACAATGCCCTTGATCAAAATATTTAACACATACAAACCAATATACAACTTACTTATTTTAAGTATTGCAATCTAGTTATTCCTCATTTTTACACACAATAACATTTTTTCTCTTTTTATTTGATCTCTCACATTGTATGTTTGCCTCTCTCCTATGGAAAAAATCTTAATAACCTTTCAAAGTATAGAGTTTAATCATAATATTTTGAATCATAGTGAAACAAAATGGAAGAAATAACTCTTTATTCCCCCATATTACCCATTTATTCTAGTAGAACTATAGTCTTCCCACTAACATTTTCCACCTTTATAATCATAGATAAGCCATTAAAATATTTTATAACTACCAGCGGTGAACAAAATTCCACAAAATTTTCATCGATAGTAAGGGTTCATGTTGAGATCACATAACTCTCACTCATAACCAAACATAAAAAGAATAAGCTAGACCCAACTTTAAAAAAATCCATTGATAAAAACCCTAATTGAACCATGCACACATAATTTACATGCATAAAATGGCCATGGGCCCCAAAAAACATTATTTTCAATTCTCTAATGATAATAAAATAATGCTAGTTGATTGACTAAGGTCCATCTAACCAAGACTAGTCATATTATCACCACAAGATAACAAGAAATGAATTGAAACAAACTGAAACCAAGCCCTTATGAAAGGTGATAGTCATGAACAGATAAATATAATGATTATGACACTACTATATAATACAATATAAGTTATATCATGATGCACATCATATGAACTGACACCTATGGAAGTGCATGTTTGATTGAAATATTTTCCACCTTATGAGTTTGGTTAAAAATGGTTCAAGTAATAATGGAAACAAGATATGATTAAACAAGATGAATTTGAATAAGAAAATAAATAATATTTCATTAAATAATAATAATGAATCACATAAGATTAAAACAACATTCAACCTCTGTAGTTAACCCAGGGACCAAATGAATAAAGTGTAATCAACAATCAACATTCAAGAAACTAAATGAAAAAATAGTGATTATTGTTAGAAACTCATGTATCTAAATTATCATTATTATAATGTAACTAACTCTCCTCAATCATAACCATATCAATTAGACTCCATTAATCAAACCTAGATCATGGTAGTTCTTGTAGTCATAAAAATTAGACATAAGTAATATTTAAACCAATTATGAAATCTAATGATTCTAAATAAATAATAAATTTTACATAAATCATCATAAAATTATTCATTCTCTTTATAATGATGTAATCATATAAAAAATCATTACATATAAATCATGTCCATGATATGATAATAATATAATCAAAACAACAAATAAAATTTCATGCAAATGTCAATATAAATAATCTATAGTTTTTAAATGGTTTCAAACTAGGTTGTGACAAAGGTGTAGTATAAATAAAAACTAAAATGTGATTTATTATCACTTGGAATTTAATAAGAAAATACCTATCAATCTCACACTTAATCATTTGCACAACTGAATTATATTTCTTAATTAGTTCTTATTTCTAAATCATTCATAGGAGCAGTCTTCTTATAGGTCTGAAGTATTCAAAGAACAAAAAATGAGTAGTATATGTCAATTTACAAGTTATAGCACTACATTTACTCACATATAGCATATTTCAATATTTTTCACACATAATCCCACATAGGGGGGATAAATATTTTTTTTTGAAGCCCTCTTCAAAGTATATGACTATGTAGGTAACATTCATTCAAAAATGGGTCCTTGAGGTCACCTTGACTTCAATTGATCCCACTAAACCTTATTTTTTAATGAGGCATGCCTAAGTTTGATAATATATGGTTTTGAGAAAAATATTGATGTCCTAAACCTATGCACATGATTCAAATAGAGAATCTAAAAGGTGGAAGTGAACCCTAACAAATGTAGTTGGTCATTCCAAAAAGGACAAGTATTTCATACCAAATAAAAGTGTCAAAACTTGGATAGAACCATCAATTCTAGTGTCCATATCATGATGGTATTTTTTAATCTAATATAGTGATAATTTTTAGGATCTAAAGAATCACAATGGAATACTAGCATATCTCCTTATGCACCTACATTTTTTAGATCTGATTATGCATTAGCAAAAAAAAAAAATCTTCTTTGTGTTTCTACATTTAAATTACTACTTGGAATTATATTTTATATATTTATCATGCTTTCATATCTCAAAATTATATCATAATATTGTGATTTAATTATTTAATTATCCTACTATTAGAGTATTGTATCCCAATTTTATTAGTCTATTATCCACCTAAATATTTCCAAGAAGGGTTAAACAATCAATGAACTCAACCTCTGAGTCTTCTTATGAAACCAAAACTTTCTCTAGGGTTTTTATCCTTACAGGGTTTCATATTATAATAATTAATCATTTATGAATTTCCTATCACGTTGGATTATTTTGTATAATTAGTATGTCTCTATCTTATATTATTCTCATCTTAATTTTTGGAACATTTAAAATGGATAAAAAGACCATATTCCTCCTCCTCACCCTAAGGAGGGTGATACCTACTATACGTATAACTATCTCCATGATATCACTACTTCAAGGTCTAATTTAGGCAATCCTATATTACCAAAAGAAGGCAACCAACATATCCTTATTCAAACCCTTCCACATTTTGCATCTCCTCTAGACATTGTGTGTATGCATATTCAATCTAAAATACCTAGTGTTTTTTCTTGTGAAGTACTTAAAGATTAAATAATCACAATGAAAAGGTCAATATAAGATTTAAAAAATTAAATTCAATATTTTGTTTCAAATATTACATCATGAGAAAACATCAATACACATATAAAGAATCCATAAATACAAGTGTTTAAAATGTTTTTATATCTCTATCTAGTAATGTTATGCCTAAAAATAAAATACAACATAGTATATCTATAAGTGATTAAAAATAATAAAAAATGCTAATAATATTTCAATTGAATTTATAATGGCAATTCTTAAAAACAAGTTAATCAAACTACCCCATATACATCCTACAAGGAGATCAAAATACTATTAAGCATATCATTGAATACATGGGCATAATAAAAATGGTTTTTTGGATTTGAATAAAAAATAAAAAAATGTAACTGATAGTGGTGATCCTATCATAGATACATTAGTCAAGAAACCCACCCACCTTATGAGTGCATCTTCTACAATATAAGTGAGAAAAAAGAAAATATGGCTACCAAAGGATAATTCAGATAAAAAACAATTACAATTCAAAAAATTAGAGTAATAAAGGATTCAAAAGGAAAATCTAGAATAAATAATGTTACAACAAGATCAAGAAGTCAAAACACAAATTACATATTTACCTAGTGTTCAAGCAAAGATACATGACTCTTATCTAGTCCATAATAATATGCAACATTTTGAAAATGATCAACCTAATCAATAAAAATAAAATTTCAAGAAGGAAACTCCAATATATTGTGAAATTTGTTTTTCATACACAAATGCTCAAAATGGTATATCATAAATTCAATAAAAACCATAAAGAGTTAGTCATTTACTATGCTAACTATGGTTATGTAGAACATGATTAGAATTTCAGAACTAATATGTAACATTAATATGGAAATGTAATTGAGGGTTATGACAAAAATGATATAGGGCCTACATATATACATCCATTTGATTATGTATTTGGATTATAGTAGTACATTCCCTTTGTCTATATTACCTTTTTCTAATCATACTAAAATAAATAAATTATAATAAAATATAAAAACATTCAAATAAATAAATAATACTTATCATTTACATGTTTAATTATTTTTTCATGTGTTGTTTTATTTATGTTAGTAGATAGAAAATAATTCCCTTTATATACATGAATACATTTAACAAGTACTGGAGTTTGATATAGGCATACACTAGATACGTGATACACAAGCATATGGATGTTGGACCTTTCTTTCTCCTACATGACAAACTATGTTTTAAGCATATGCTTTTATTCATCATGATTGATACATGTTATATTACTTTATGACCACTTTACATTATCATGTTGAGATTATATACTAACACTTACACATGTATATAATCATGCTCACATATTACATAATTTTCTAGATATGTTTTTCTATAGGATTTTTTCTAACACATATTTTTAGGGACTAGTATGATATGTTTATTATGGTTTCATATATTTCACCTATTCATCTTCTCACATGGTTACTTGAGTGTTATTTTTTTACCTTATCTTGATTCTAGAAAACTTGAACATGCTCATTATTTGTTGGCCATAGTTCCACTGAGTTTTTTTATCTTTGGTGTGAAAAAAATGAACATATTTTCTCCTTTGAGTGTATAACATTTGAAATTCCCCTTCTTTTGGTCTCCTTAGACCCAATTTTTATGACATTAAGTACTCTTGTGTGTGTACTTTATCATTTATTGAGATTTTTATTGTTACTTATATACATTACCATAATCCATACCATGCATCTTTGGTCCAGTTGTGAGTGGATAATATGATCTTTATTCATAAATATACTTATACATGATAGTATAATATGATTCATTACTACATGACTGGTATGTATGTAGTATGGTTATCTTATCCTTTTGGGATAAAATAACTATCATGATGCATTACCCTCACCTCAAAATGGGGGCATATTAGTGAGGGTATGTCATATATACATGAGTCCACATACATGCAATTAGAATAATTTTTTACAACTCACGTGATTCAAATAGACACTTGGGTCATAATCCTATGAATTTAGATAACACATTTGATACAAGTGTTATTTTTTTAGTGTAATTTTAAATTAACATGTTGATATTATATAATAATGCTTACACATGTCTATACACATGTTTACATCTTACACAAATTACAATTTATGTTATGTTAGATGACATTTTGCTAATATGTATGTATGAATTAGTATGATACTCGTATGATAGTTTATTATATTTAACCCATTCATATTCTCACATGGATTAGTTGAGTGTAAGTTTTTTATACCATATCTCAAATTTTGAAAAATTTGAACATATTCCTTATTTTGTTGGCCATAATGCTTCTAATTGTTGTTTATTTGGTGTTTGGACATTTGAATATCCTCCTATTGAGTTTGAGACATTCGAACCTACCCCTTATTCTTAGCCTCCTTAGATATATATTGAGTGATGTTGAGTGTTATTTTGTGTGTGCTTGAATTTTGATTGAGCTTATTATTTATACTTATATAAATTTACATGATCCTTATCATACATATTAGGTATTGTTGTGATTGGATATTATGAACTTTATTATTATATCTACTTTTACATGATACCATTATATCATTCATTACTACATAGTTGTTATATATATAACATGATTATCTTATTATTTTTAGATAAGGTGACTATTGCATTATATTCCCTCACCTCAAAATGGTGGGGGGGTTCATATAAGTGTGGGCATGTCTCAAGGACATGATTCCCCTTAAACATAATTGGTATAATTTGATATAATTTACATGATTCAAATATACACCATAAAAATCTTATGGATTTATAACTAAATTTATATATTTTTTATAGATATTATACATAATAGATAAAAAAGGTTAAATTTTGATAGATAATTTAGCTCGAGAAACATTACTGGTGAATATGTCATGTAAATTCACTAAATCATAAATACATATTTAGATTATATACACATTTATGCATTGATTGAGATTTTATATATCTACAATAGTTGGCTCCCTTGACTAGTGAGTTTGAGACTCAACACCCTCAATGGCCTTGGCACTACATCCATTTTCGATGATGATATGGTTATATAATTTTACTTAGGGAAGATTGGCTAGATTATCTATATTTTGTATGCCTTGAGTTATGTGATTGAGATTTAGTGATATTTATTATGTAGGCACAACTTACCCTTGAATTTTATTAGGGGAATTATCACCCTTAAATCATCCTATTCACATCTCCAAGGTTCACTTTTGAAAATATCTCTAATGCTTTTACAAATAAACACCAATATCAAAGCAAACTACTAATGGAAAACATGATTACATCGACACACATGTGGACTCATTTTCTGTCTTTTCTTTCAAGTATTTTAATTATTAAATTTAAAATTATATGCACTAATTACATTTTAAATTTCTCTTAGATTCAAATAATACACAAATATAAAATTCAAACATGGCTCAATCAAAATCAAGTTGTGTTATACATACCAAGGTACACATTTCTTTCCTTTAAATTAGTAATTTTAACTTTACACATTATTAAATTAATTTGAGGTAAATTTATATACTAAAATTTGATTTTATATGATAAAACATTATTGGTAACTTTATAAATATAAATCATGGATCAACCCTTTAGTTTAGGATCTTCACACTAACAAAAGGTTTGTATTTAACATCTCACCATGATTAAATTTTTATATTATATTCTAACCCTAATATTATGATCACCTATATCCCATATTAACTATAAAACTTGATTTATATATTCAACTAGAAGTTACATATCTTCAACAAATTTATATCCTCCTTAACACTACCATCCAAACTATGATACTAACATCTATGCCAGTGTCCCAAGTTTGACTCTAGTGTTCAAACCTTAAAAATTGTCATATTTTTTTAATATTTCAACATTTATGGGTTTGAATATTTGTATTAATTAACCCTACCATGAGAAAATTAAAAAATGTGTGGTATAAATATAAAACAAAAGGTCATTCGTTATCACCTAGAATTTACCAAGCAAGCACATATCAAGTTCACATTTAATCATTTCTATAACTAAATTTTGATGCTCTATTATTTTTTATTTCAAAATAATTCATATGATACGTATTATTATAGGATTTATAAATTCAAAGATAATCCCTTTATTATTATTTTTAAGTTACAATTTATATCACTACATGCACTCACATATAGCATAATGCAATATTATTCTCACACAATCCAACATAAGGGTAATAACTACATTAGTCTAAGGACCTATTCCATGTATATGGATATGTAAGATGTATTAATTAATAGATAATTCCATCAGGTCAGATTGACTTCATATAAGTCTACTAAACCTAATTTTAGAATATCACAAACCCAAATTGGAGGATATAAGGTTTTAAGAAAAATTCTAATTCTATAACCTATAGACATGATATGAACATAAAATATTTAAGGAAACATTGAACCAAAATAGGTGAATTTAGTCATTCCATTAAAGTATCTATATTTTGTACTAGATAGAAGCATTAAAACTAGATATAAGTGTTGACATTAGTGTCCATATCTCAATGATAGTGTCCATGTTGATAGAGAGCTAAATTAAAAAATTTGAGGAATCAAATTTTAGAATAAACTTGTTTCCTTTTTAACATATTTTATTTATATTTTCCTATGCATTATAAAATAATCTAAATATTATTTATTATTCATGGTATTACATTCAAATTACTATTTCACATTATACTTTCTATATTTATCATACTTTAATAATTCAACACTATAATAGAATGTTTTTAATATAAATTATTTAAATATCCTAATTTTAGAATATTTTATCCTAATTTTATTAAACTATTCTCCCCTAACTCTTTCCAAAAATGGTTAAACACAAGCATATCATGCTTAAGTCATGATTTTGGTTTTTTATATAAAACATTTTTCTTTCTATTTTTGAATTATGTTTCTTATGTAAACATGCTTAGAATTAAAATTATTAAGTCACGACAATCATAAAATGGGTCTTTGCCTTTTGCATTTTTCTTTACCTTTACAATTTCATTAAGGTTGTGAAAACACATTGTATTTTCCTCCACCATATATGACTATTCATATGATGTCTTTATGTTTATCCTTGAAGGTTTTACATTTTGATTATCATTGTGACCATCATGTCAAATATTGATCTTATATACTTTATGTAAGAAGGTGATGTATTGATTTGTTATATCCACTATATCCATAATCCATTTTAACCATTGTTGTCCTAATGTAAATCTCAATTGATTGGTAATGTGAATCACTAACATGAATATATCAATAACCTTTGGCCCATAAGTAATTTATAGAGTAATGTCTAATTGATTCTTCCCAATATATATAACTTTTTAATTCATCAATGTCATGTTCTAAATATCATAATAATGTGATACAATGTTTTATATTTCTTCTTCATTAATTATAATTTGTTTCCAATAAGATCCCTTAATTTACATTATAACAGTCAAGATTTATTTTTGTTTACGATTATGACTGTTGAATGTTATATTTGTGTATTGGACTCAGTTATAATTGACTAATGATTATTATTTACATATTTGTATGACATTAATGATCCCATAATTATTTTAATTTTTAATTTTATATTGTACTTCTATATAATTTGATGTTTCATGTCAAGTTATTTGATGGAAATCACAATATGATTACCTTCTCAATTTGATAAACATCTCATAGCTATATGTCCATTAGCTGGTAATGAAATAAAAATTTATCAAGTAAAATGTGGAATATGTTGTTTATTTTATCTTAATTACTCATTAATTATAATGTTTTGGAAGGTTTTGTATCTATAAATTCTAAATTACTCACCAAACATTTCTTGAGACATTTACTATAATGTGAAATGTACAATTGTTCTTATACTTGAATTATGCTTGATTTTAACAAATTTTGCATTGATGGTTCATTTACATATGAGATTCATGGTGTGAGATAACATTGAAACAACTATTTTCATATTTATTATGTTGATTATCTAGTATTGTTTCCTTTTTTTCCATTTGTATATCGTACGTGAGTAGGAACCTTTGAATTATCAAATCACTTTGTATATGATTTATCATGATACTCTCTTGGACCAATAGGTGTAAACATATTATGAGACAAGTAATAATCTAGATCAATAGGATTGGAATTTATATTATGTAAATGATCATCTATATTGTCTTCTATATCATCATCATCATCATCATCATCATCATCATAATCACTATATTAGTAAAATGTGACCCAAGTTAAGATCTAGAATTGTCTCTTTTTATCTATATTTTATATTTATTTATTTATTTTGTCATTCATGATCATGATCATAAATATATCCTTGTCATTTAATATACTTGATTCTCAAACCTCATATGTATGAATTTTATTAGCTAGAATAGGTTGTGATCGAGGTAGTATATAATATTACATAGAATATAAGTGAGAATTACCCTTGTTATTAGGTTTCATCATTTTAAAATATTATAAAGGATCATTGTTTGAAAGGAATGTATACAAATGGCCATCATACATGAAATTCACACACATGCATATTGTAGATTTTTTTCATAACATGTATCTTAGGTCTACCCAAATTAAAATTTAATGTATATGATTAGGAATAATAAGAAATAAACTAGACAATGTTTTGGGTCTTGCTATGACATCCAATGACATTGATCTAACTAATTGACATGGTATGTTAGCATAGCCATTTATTCTTTGATCTGATTATCGAGAAGAATCGATATTCACATTTAATTTTTTTGAAGAAAGTGATGTTACAAATATTAATTCCTAATCTATTATTTTCAATGCATATTTGAATAATTTAATTTTAATTTTACCCTAAATGAACATTAGGAGATTTATATTTATTATGTGTTTGGTATGTAAGTATTCATTTTCAAAGGAAATGGCTTATTTTTAATCCTTTAATCTATTCATAATATATGTAAAGTATGTAGGTTATGTATCAATTTATATGGTTGTCTCATGAAATTCCTCATATATGATGTCATTATAAATAATTGATATTTTTATTAATTTAATGATATAAATTTTATCATGGTGATTTTTTAGTTGATCAATTATATCATAAACTTTTATTTTAGTGGATTTCCTCATGGGGGGTGAAGGGGAATGAGGAGGAACATGTTGAATACCTATATTATGTCATGCATGGTGGGGTAACCTACCTTTTCTAGTAGTGACAACATGGAATGTGGAATCTAATATATTTTTTGATAATTTATGGAGATGGGATGGAAAATAGTAAAAACTTGAGGTCTAAGAAGAGAAGGAATAAAAGGATTCATGAAAGTTATTTGGTGCCCAATGGTAATAATAAAAAAATCATATTGATTATTAAAATAATATAAACTAAATAAGGATAAAAATTATTCATTAACTATTTTAACCTTATTAATGCACCAATATTTGATTATGGAATTAAATAGTTGTTATAGGTTTTTCATAGTAAAGTAAGACATAACATAATGAATAAAATAATATCTTGTGTTAAAAAATAAAAATTATGTATATTTGTTATAAACATGAGTAATTTGTGAATGATAAAAAATTATAAATTGGGTCTAAATCCAATAAGACAAAAATATGAAACCCTAGTAAGAAGAATAAAACCCTAAGTGAAAACCTAGTGTTTTCCAATGTTGTACACATAATGGGGTTCACCAATATATTTTATATTATTTTGATTATGTCAACCTAAAAAAGTAATAAAATTTAAAATGGTTTAGATTATATGAAGTATAAAAATGATACATGAATTTGAATATAAAATTCATAATATGATTTGAAATATTGTACTTGTTGTAAATATAAATGACCTAAGGGGTTTAGATATATTTTTATTATTATATGGAGATTTTAAATTGGAATAAGGTGATTTAAGGGTTGAATGTATACCATGATTCCCTTATATCACAAACTAGGTGTTTATAACTACCAAGATGAATCCATTAGTCTATGGACTAATGTTTCAGATGATAATATTTGTCTTCTACTAGATTTTTCATTGTATAGTTCCTCTTTATTTCATTACATGTCATTGTGCTTATTTATATTCCATAATTTTGAGAATTATTAGGTCTCACTACATGTGTTGTATTCAAAAACCTATATCCCTATATTTAGAAATCTAGGTCCAATTTCAACCCTAGGTTTAAGCCTACAAAATGGGAAGAAGGTGGGTTGAGTGAACCTCAACCACTACCCATTGAATGGTTGCACTACCAACATATTTAATTTTCCAAATAAGGAAGTCAAATTGCATGTAGTTCTCCTCATTAGGTGTATGAGTGTAATGGTGCTCCTTTACTAAATACAAATTTTAATTTATCTTTTAACACTTATAAAATTGAAACTTTGGCTTTGATTAAGTGATTCAAACTTAGCTAGGGCCTACTTTTAGTTGGCTAATGAATTTAGAAGTTTAGGGAAATCTATTTAAATATGTAGAAGAGTATAGTTATATGTTTAAGGAGTGGTGGATAGATGAAATAGTATTATACCTACTATGTATTTATATGGGACTCTTTGGGTACTTTCTCACACCATTGACATGAAAAACATATGAGTTGATACATAAGAATGAGATAAAATCTAAAATTAACCATCATTTAATACTGGGATGATTTTATGTGAATTGGATGATTCTAGAGTTACACAAGAATTTGAGTCTTCTAAACTTGTCTAAAAGATAGGAATATTGATTTGATGATTTGGATATGGTATACATATGATAATGAACATGTTAGGCATATACTACATAATTTATTCAAGTTATTGATAATAAATCAGGAAGGTCAAACCCATATAAATATGTGGATGTGAGATAAAGGTGTGTAAGACACACACACACACACACACACACACACACACACACACACACACACACACACACACACACACATATATTCACAATCCATATAAGGTAAATGTAGCTCAATACTAACATTTCTAAATGTCTAATATCATACTATAGTGTCTACTAAAAATAGAGAAATTGAGGAAATTATTAGAAGTTAAACAATAAGTGAAACTTAGGCGATTTAGTATAAAATCAATTTAAATTTGATGAAGTTAGGGAAATCAGTGAAATGCAAGAAAAATTAGACAAATTGGAAAAAATATAATTTTTTTTAAAAAATAGTGAAACTTGGGAAAATAATGGAAATGAGTGTAAAATAAGGCCAAACTTGATAAAATAGAGAAATTATTGACAAATAGGAGAAATTAGATAAATTATAAAAATTACAAAAACAAAATTGAAATTAGTGAAACTCAGGAAAATTAGGTCAAAATTATAGTAAAATTAGGCCAAACTCAAAGAAATTAGGGAATTAATTGAAAACTAAGGAAAATTAAATAAATTTGGAGGAATAAAAAAATTACGTAATTTATTGAAACTTGGGAAAATTGGGGAACTTATAGTAAAATTAGGCAAAACTTGACAAAATTAGGGAATTATTAACAATTGTGAAAAAATAGATAACTTGAAATAATTAAGAAACATTACAAAAATAATGAAACATGGGGAAATTATGGTAAAATTAAGAAAAAGTTGACAAAATTAGGGGAAATAGTGAAAAATAGGAAAAATTAGAGAAATATGTAAACTAGGGAAAATAACAAAAACTTAGCAAAACTTGGGGAAATTAGAGTAAAATTAGCAAAAGTTGATGAAATTAGGGAAATTATTGATAAATATAGAAAATTAAATAAATTAAGAAAATTTTGGAAATTAGATAAATTTATGGGAAGTAGGGTAATTTTTGGCCAAACTTTTGTGAAATTGGGGCAATTAGTGACAAATGGGGGGAAATAGAGAAATTAGGAAAAGTAGGGGAAATTATAGAAATTAATGAAACTTGAGGAAATAAGATAAAATTAAACCAAACTTGAAGAAATTAGGGAAAATTATTTACATATCTAGAAAATTATAAAAAATTAGGAAATTATGAAATTTTACTAAATTTAGTTAAACTTGAGGAAATTAGGTTAAAATTAGAGAATTTTTGAATTTTTGAGTAAATTAAGGGATAAGTTAATGAAATTAGGGAAATTAGTGACAATTAGATTAAAATTGATAGAATTGGGAAAATTAGGTGACATTAATAAATTAGACTAAAATTGACAAAATTAGGGAGAATAGTGACAAATAGGGGAAATTAACAAAATTGGGTAAATTGGGGAAGTTTTGATGAAATAGGGAAACTCATGATAGTTAACATCACATTGATGAAATTGGGTGAATTTTGATAAAATTAGAGAAAATAATGACAAATATGGAAAATTGAGAAAATTAAAGTAAAATTTAAAAAATTAAGGTAAATTAGGGTGAAGTTGATGAGTGTACAGTAAATTGATGATATCAATGGAAATTAGGGTAAATTTAACAAAGTTAGAGAAATTAGGGTAAAATTAATGAAAGTGTAAAATTATGGAAATTTTGATGAAATTAGATTAAATCAAGTAAGTTAGGGAAATCAGGGGGAAATAGAGAAATTATGGGAAATTATGAAAATCCATGTAGAATTATATTAAAATTAATGAATGTATACATATTATTTCAATATACATTTTTATTAGAATAATTTAAATTTCATGAATTAGTGAAATTTTACGATTTTCATTTCATATAATTTTTTATTTTTATCTTAATTTTTAAAATTTATTTGTTCATTCCTTTATTATTATTATTATTATTATTATTATTATTATTATTATTATTATTATCATCATCATCATCATCATCATCATCATCATCATCATCATCATCATCATCATCATCCTCATCATCATCATCATCATCACAATGTTAAGTTGCATTTTTTTGTTAATTATATTTTGTTTACCCTAACTTTAATTTTCCTCAAAATAAGAATAAATAAATTAAAACTAAATTAGATCTAAAAAAATGATAAAAAAGACAATTTAGATTTACATAAAATGGATAAATTCTTAAACAATCCCATGTGTTACAATCAAAATCTAAATTAATGAAATGAAATGATAAAGATGTCAATAAACACATGAACCTTTATTATTTTTTGATTTTGAGACTATATTATAATTTTATCAACTATATTTGACCTACTCCTAAATTTTTTAAACATGCACTATGTTATGGGATATGCCCATAAGTGTACAAGCCTGTTCCATACACAACCACAAAAATGTGAATACCTTTACATTTTTTTCATGTCACCTATTTCATCTATGTATTACTAAGCCTACATATATAAGATTTCATATTCTAGTTTTTATTGGTTTCCACATCTTGTACTTTATCAATTCTAATTAAACCTCCACTTTATATGTGTGCATGGAATACTATGATGCTTGAATTAATTTTTCTTTCAATTAAGTTGCACACTCCAAAATAAAATAATAAAATAGAGTTAGAAAAATTGCTAAATTAGTGTCATAACTACATATCTTGTATGTTTATAATTAGACTTACACATACTTATGTGTTGTGTGGATAGAATAATATAATCAAGGGTTTCAACCTCCTCTTTCCTATAAGTGATCAATGAAACTAGTGAATACTAATCACCCTCCTTTCGCACAATGGATTATGTGTTAATATACGTATATGGATATGTGTCTTAGGTGTGTAGTATTGTGAAGCAAAAGTTGAATAGGGAATATTGGCTCTAGTCTTGACCCTCAGTGTGATGGATGCTCTAACATGATTCACATGTAAGTTAATTTTATATATTCCCACTAAATGAGTTGTCAATAATTTGTACTTATAGGAATTTTCTAAGATTAATCATGCATACTAATTGACATTTGAAGATTAAAATGGGAAGGGTTAAGGTATAAGTTAAGGGAAAATGGGAATAATGACCCATCAAACATAAAGGGAAAAACTCATAGGAGTACAAAATTATCTAGGATGGGCCCAAAAAATTATGAGTTTGTTCAATAAAGAAGTAGGGATCAATTCTCAAGACAAGGATAATAATAAGTGATAATTAGTTCCAATTAACTAACATATGCATTCTATATAAGTATTGAGATTATTTTTAGGATTATTTGACCAAATGTAAACTCATCTAGGGTTAGGGACATCCTATAAATGGGTTAAAATTCCCAAATTTTTTGAATAATTCAAATTGGGTATAAACACAAAAATAAGGGTTTTATGCCAAATTTGGGTGACTACATGAATCCCCTACTTAAAAATGGGTATGTGAGTTAAATGCATGTATATTTAAATGTATAAATGTAAATAACATTATACATGTAAATAATATTAAACACATCTTTCCTTACCTATGGAATAAATAAGGGTTTGAACTTTCTTTTGTCGAGTTTCCATCCACACTTGATTATAAGATATACCTAAAAAAAGTATCAATTTTAAAAGGTAGTTAAATTGATCTTGGTATAAATTTAATTAGTTGAAAATTTTTAGTTTTAAAATTAGATCTTAGAGTTGGAATGGAAAAGAAACATGGGGAATAATACACGTATTTGGTATTTATATCAAATTTTACAATAATTTATTCATCACTTTAATTTTTATAGGTATGGAAAACATAGCTCAACACTTTCTCAAAAGAGTCATCATGTATTGATGTACATATCTTACACTTTATAAAAATTATTGAAACTAGCCAAGAAACATTTTTGGGAGTCACCAACACTTAGTCCATTTCTTGACAAAATAAATAGATAATTTAGATCACATTTAATCAAAATAGGGACACCTTAAATTTAAAATCTTTCCTCAAAATTACGCCATTTTGAGGTGATGTATGAATACCCTATTGTTACAATCACTCATCTCAAAATATCACATTAAAAACACCATATGCAATGAAAATAATTTAATCATCATATGTTGTTATCCAAAACATATGTAATTTTTAATTTTTAATTTTTTAAATGTTATTTTTAAAATATTTAAGGTGAAATTGATCCATAATAGGTTTAGTTGCCTACCATAGAAATAACACACTTTATTTCATACTATAAATGTTAATTTACTTGTAAAATCATAATAAATTTCATATTTTAAATTTCTTTTCAATTTGCTCTTTAAATCTTGGCATTGCAATCTTTATTTAGTCCCTTTGCTATTGAAAATTCTTCAAAATGAAGATTTAAAGCATAATTTCATCTATCTTTAGTAGCTTATGTATGACATAGAGAATCTATGCATTTTTTGTGACAACCCTTCATGGGTAAAGTGTACAAATTTGATTATTCTCTAGTCATATTTGTCCCTTATGCCAAGAATCCCCGTGGAGATTGAATTTTAAAATCTTTCCATCTGAGCAAACTACCCCATAGGTTCTCTTACCTTGGTTTAAGAAGAGCCATAGGTAGAAATTAATTATCCATGCCCTCTGTAGATGCCTCTTTTTCATTTTCTCTAGTTTTGTCCATTATTTATGCTAAAAACTTCCCTAGCTATAATGACATTCTAGCGGGTTTCTCATCATTGCTTGCCATTTTTTTCAAGTGTGAAAGGCCAGATTAGAGAGGTATATAAATGGGAACCAACACCTATGACCTATTATTGGGCATGGTTTTGGCTTGATGAATGTTTTAGGATGTTTTATAAACATTTTTAAATCTTCACTTCGTGAATGGGATCTTCTTGAAATCTTGAACATAAGTAACTTTGACCAATGGTGGCAAAATTTATCAATATTCTTGGTAACTTTGTTGGGATGTTTGCCTACTAAACACTCAATACCAATACCCTTAGACATTTTTATAAGTAATAGCCTTATAAATTGGTATAATTATTTATTAGTGTATAACCAAATATGAAACTAAAAACTCCCTTAAAAAACTACAAAAATTGTTCCTAAGCATGTAGGGAATTGAAAATTAGAACAACTACCAACTGAAAAATGTGCAAAATAGAACTTATAGGAAAGTAAAAAATAATACTACTACCAATTATAAATGTGCATAAAAACACTTGGAATAAAGTGAAATATAACACTAATACTATTTAAAACACTCAAAATCCACTTGGATTAAATATAAAACCTTTTACGTCCTCTTTATGATTGACAAAGATGAGGAATGAGATGTTTCTTGAGTGTTAGTCTTGTTGGACCAATTATTTTCTTGATTTTAAACATATTTATCTTATCTCCAAGTGAATTAACTAAATAAAACATATATCAACTATAAAAAAACCCATCATGTGGTTCAATACTCACCTCATGTTTCTCTTTCACACTAAGAAAGCTTTCCAATGTAACCACATTCTGATTCATAGGAATAACTACAATTTCATCTTCTATTGGCTCACTTGAACATTGTTCTTAGATTTATATGACATCTTTATGTATGTAATTTTTATTTTCAATGCTAAAAATTGTTCAATCTCTTTAAAGAGATCCAAATACTACATTCTATCTTCATCAATAACTTCTTCAAATATTTTCCTCTTGGACATGTTTTCCAACCTTCACAACCACTTTATCAATGTCTTCATAAGGAGATGTAGGCCTAAAAATATTCTCAAAGTCTTGAATCAAATTGAAGTAATGTTTCCATTAGTCATATTGAACATATTCATGGTAGAATTATTGAGTCTCACTTTTAGTTGTAATTTTATTTTTCTCCTCAAGGGTTGTAACATGATCTTATTCTATGCCAAAATTGAACCTCATTTGACCAACACAACTCCTGGTCATTCTCTCTTGAAAAATTCTCATCTTCACCTATATTGTCTCCTTTTTCCCTCCATACAAAAGGTATTTCCTTCAAAATTGGAGATGGTGGAAGGTAAATAATTTTGATTTGATAGCATAGGAATATAGGTCATTATGTTCTACTCTTGTACTTGAGGCACTAGGTGAAGCTTGCTTGCTTCAACATGCTGATCTTTTTGAGCTAAAATGGAAATAATCTAATAATGATTAATTTTAGAAATCTTATTAGGAATATTTTAAGCATGGATTACCTCTTTGAGATAATTTATATTCCTTATCTTTGATCTTATAATGGTTACAACAAAGCTCTTTGATTTGCTAGGCTCACTAATCTGATTCACTACCACATGATTATCAACTTGTCAATTCATCAAGATTACATCTATTTGTAATTGCTCATGATTCTCTTCCCCTTGTTTCCAAGTTTCATTGTGTTGGCCTTCTTAAAGAATAACTTCCTATTATATCATTTGAGGACATACCATATTTTGTGCTACTGAATCTTGATTTTGCACATCATTGGTGTTATAAGGTTTCCAAACTGAATATAGAATCAAATTATTTTATACTAGAATAAGGGCCTTGGTTTTGGAAGGAGAAATAAGATTAATTTTAGAATATGGCTTGGTTGGTGTAATGACTCCTTGATCTTGATATGGAGGCCTATTATCTCTATAGACTTGGTGAGGAGGTCTTTACTCTCTATATGGCTAATATGTGGGATGATTAGGTTCTTGATATGTCTTATTAGTTTGATATTATTTCATCTTCAACTAAAATAATTTATTACTAAAATATTTAAGCATATATGTTTACTCACCAAGCTCACTATATTGACTATTAGGAGCTTAAACTTGACTTTTAAGGGGTAGAACTAGGGCTATTGATGGTGCTTGAAGAGGTGGAATAGAATGTAATTTCATGAAAAATTGTGTTGGAAGCCTAGGTCCAAGTTTACCAATTTGAATTAGACTATTTTCATCTCTAACTTAAACTTCATAGGCATCTAAGAGTGTCCTACCACCCATGGACTAAATCATAACTAAAATATTAGAATTTAAGGCTATAAAAAAGTATAAGAAATCATATTCAAGAGATGGCCTTATCATGTAAGGTATTTATTTTCGTGTCTTCTAAATCTAAGATTGAAATCTATCACAAATTCATGTGTTCCTCTTTTAATGGTAATGATTTCCTCAAAAGGGATAAATGGCTTGATTTATTTTCAAATTATCTATAGAATACTACACCTAAATCATCCTGATTAGCTATGGAGTTCAAGGGAAGGTTCCCATATCATTGCAATTCCTTTACCTTGAAGGATGCAATGATTAAATGAATGGGAATATTATATCGGGTAACATTGTGGAATGAACATAAGTTGGTCACATTTTTTATATGTTCTATGGGTGTAGTTTGATCTTCACCTATGAATTATGGTAGGTTTTTAAGGGTTGAGGCTGGGATATCATCATATTATGCCAAATTGAGAGAGATTACATCATTTAAAGGAAAAAATACCTAGTTCCTTGGGACATTCATGTTGATAATGGGATTTGAACATGAATTGGTTTACACAATAGGATGATTTGGTGACTAAAATATCCATGTAGGTTATGGACTTGTTATCAAAAATATTCTTCTTTTATTACAATGCATAGATAATTTAGCAAATTAAAATGGAATACCTATACTTTAAAATATTTTAGTGACTTTAGGCATGAAATTGGTACTTATTTCTTCTATAATGTATTTTTTAGCTTCATATGTGTCCCACCAAGCATGTTAAAAACTATTATCACTTAGAAGTACACCCTTGCAAGAATGTGTGCCTGTTAACACTCTTGTTGAATCAATGGAAACTATCCAAGGTGTGGGTGACCTTATGTTGGATATAATATACAAAGGAATGGCTGGTTCCCTTTGGTATATTCACTTACTTCTCTATAAATTCTCTAATTCTATGCTTCTTGACTAGGTAAAGGGTAAAAGGAGTAATGCTCAAGCTAAAAATAAATATGAAAATTAGAAATTTGAGGTGATGTACCAATGTCAAGGTAAATTATGCCTTTACTCTAAAAAATCTATAAGCTAAATAATTTTCACACATTCAATTCATCTTCATATAATGGTTCTTGCATCTGTATTTCATACATAGGTCTTAACAAATACTCACACTAGTTTGGAAGGAATGAATATTAGTTGAATTCACTTCTAGATTAGGTAAAAATTAGACTTAGACACTTTATATGAAATAAAATATTTCATATTTACTTCATAAAGGTGAATAATTCATACATAAACATAGGAAAATTAGTCATTCACTAAGTTGCATCCATGAATATTCAGCACACACTTCATGAACAACCTAAAAATGGAGAAAAATTTAACTCTTTATTGATTTAGTATAAATTTTAGCAGAGTTTATATAATCCAAAAGCATAATATAATATTAATATCTCAAAATTAAAATACATTTATAAAAGATAAGTTAGGATAGAGGACATAATTAAATAGATATGAGTCCTTATTCTAACTCTAGTTCACTCTTACTTCAACCAATTACTAGTCAACCTTTAGTTAAAACACCACCTCATAAATTCCAATGTAGAAATTTTATAATTTAAAAATTATTTCTTGGAATATGGATTATTAGGAGAGAGAGAGAGAGAGAGAGAGAGAGAGAGAGAGAGAGAGAGAGAGAGAGAGAGAGAGAGAGAGAGAGAGAGAGAGAGAGAGAGAGAGAGAGAGAGAGAGAGGCTCTTATTTCATGTTTTAGTGTTGTTGAAATGGCAAAGGTCTTATGCATTCTTGAATGGTTTTTAACTTGAAGAGATATTGATATTCACTTCATTTAACTCCTTTTGATCTTGCATTAAAATTTTGAACTTCAATTAAATCATTTTGATCTTTCATTGAAATTTTGATCTTTATCTACCTTTATTTCATCTTGGATTTTAACTTGACTTATGTTGACTTGTAACTTGGATTTTAACTTGAGATTCTTGCATGCATCTTATAGTTTGAATTTAGTTACCTTGCTTGCATCTTACATGCATGTTTGACTTCTTAACCTTTCTAAAATTAAATTTTAGGGGGGAATATTATGAGATAAAATTATCACATTTTGATGGATACTAATTCCAATCTTGAGTTTATTTTGAAAACTAACACTTAACAATTTCTTGATATCTACTTAGCTAAGAAAACATGTGTTTGACTTAATTTTTATAAATTTAGATCAAATGGGTAATATTAAGAGGGAGATATATTATTTAATGATATAATTACATTACTATTCATTAAATATTATTATTTAAAGTGTATTTTATGATGAATAAGACAACTCTCCATGTGGTTCTTCTTGGATGTGTACATCTTTTGTGGTTTGATAAGCTTCTTGAATGCATAGTGAGAACCTAAAACTTGATGAATTTGTATTTTTTTTATAAATAATAAGTATAAATAGTATTATATAATCATCACCATGGTGTCACATACCTTGAAACAAAATTTTAGCTCCAAATTCCATTTACAACCTCCAAAAATGTCGTTTTGTGCTCTTTACACCTAAAAAAATCATTATTCATATTATGGGGTCTAAAATGAGTTAAATTACTCACCAAAAAATCCTAATATTATAATTTAATATTTATTAATGATTAATACCTATAAAATTTTCAAAATATCCAAAAATCTTCACCAAACTCCCAAATCAAAATTCATAAAAAATGTCTGCTTACTACCCATAAGGTGACCTAGAGATGTTTTTCAATGAGTTAAGCCTATTTTTGACTATTTTTAATTACAATATAATTTATTTATACCTTTAAATTAAATATACACACTATCAAATCATTTTTTGCCATTCGAAGGTCCTGAAACACTTATTTCTAACTCTATTTGTAAGTAAATTAGTGAAAACCCTTCATTTCCTTCATGAACAAACTTGTGTTTTCACATTTTATATCTCCTCAGGTATATTATAGACATTTAAACACTTTTTAAAAATCAAGGACATCAAAATATACTTCTATGTCAAATTTCAAGAGATTTCATTTAATAAAAGTCAAAATATGCAGTTTTTGGTGTTTCTTAGCTTGCATAATTTAATTTATTAATGCCTTTAAGTCTGATTTCTTACTTTTATTTATTAACCCCCATAATAATTCCAACCATTTCATGTTCTCAACCAATGACTTAAAACTCTAAAAAAGTTCCTTTTCTAACTGTATTTCTTGCTTGGTTAAATTTCTCCACCCTATACATTTGACTTTATCCATTATTTGACTTAAAATTTTGATTGAGGAAAGTGTAATAGTTAATTTATTACCCATAGTTTCTTAAAAAACTTTTAATTTTCATCTAATAAATCAAAAATGGAAACATATTACCTAAAATCACCTTTTCTTATTAATGATTGTTCATAAAGTTTAGCACCTATAACCTGAAACCAATCACAGAATATTAAGGCCATAGGGAAAAATTTCTTCCCATAATACCATTAAATAAACTATTCGTATCCTTCATGTACTGAGAATTTAAAATTTTCCTTCACTAGCTTGCAACTAGCTAGTTAGAGGAATAGAAGAAACCTCTATCAAAATTGGGACCTGTGACCTATTCTTGAGAATGGTTATGTATTGATGAAGAATATAGGATGTTTTTGATACCTTTTTTAATATTCACTCCATGAATGGGGTATTATTTAAAAATTAAACATAAACAACCTTAACCAATGGTGGTAAAATTTGTCAACAGTAAACATAGTAGAAAATAGTGACACATAGATCAACACAGTTGTAGAGAAATTAGATTAGAAAGACACTAATGCCCAAATTAGGACACTAGAACCAAATTTCATATAATTTAAATATTTTATAAGAAATGGAACTATTACTCATTATTATTAATTTTATAAAACCCTATATTGGATAAAAAATTACAATAGGTAAATTATAGGTTTGCATAGGTTCAGTTACAAACATATCTATTTTACTAAGGTTCATACTAGTTTAGCTCAGATTCATACCAATTTAGCTTAAATTCATTCTACTTTAATTATATTGGGTGAATCATTCATGGAATGAACATTCCTATATTTAATTAAGATACCTAGATATAGATTATTACAACTCAATCAAAAATTGATATGCTCAGATAAATTATTTGGGGACATGTGCATGTCACATTAGTTCCATATGATCACTTACACACTAGTTGATCATATGAAATGTTAAATTCCAAATTAAAAATTCCATTTCATTCTCTATGTTTATACATTCAACATCATATTCCATGTTGTAAACCAGTTTCATGGTTTACCCCATCTGTAGTGGTTGGTATTATTGAGTGGCCTAGAGTTGCCTAATGTACCTGACTGGATATAGAGCCAACATAACTAGTTATAAATTTATAGTTTCATTACACAATTTTACTTTTAGATGCATCTACTACACATTTTTGGGAAATGATGGAGTCATAGCCTAATTTAGTTCTTGAGCCACCTACATGAAAGGGTTAGACACACCATCATTCCAATCCAAGCTATTCATAGGTCATGATCCACCATGTAAAGGTGGGAAATGATAGAGTCAAAACCAAATTTAATTATTAAGCCACCCAAACATGATGATTGAGTAATCCATAAAATCAATCCAATATAATCATCTATTGATCACTATATACATGCACATAGATTGTCACCATGTTTATGCATTAGTTCACTTACCAAGTGAGGTGTATTCATCCTTTCCTCTCTCCTATCTCTTTACTTAGTTTTAATTATTTATTTTTTATTATTATTATTATTATTATTATTATTATTATTATTATTATTATATCTCTTAATTATTCATTTATTTATGCATGTTTCATTTGTAGGGCACACATTGGAACATGTTTCACATACTTAAACCCAGCTTCACGAGCTTTACCTCTTAGGTAAGTCCATGTAATCTTGTTTTCCCTTTATCATAGTCATTTAACTCTATTGAATTTATATAAAAATGAGGGGGGGGGGAATGTAATTGCTTAACAATGGTATTTGAGTACTAATAATGCTACCTTAGACTACCTATCTCTATCTTAGTCTTAAACCTATCCTAGAGCTTATTATCACATTTATCCAACCTTCATGTGGCCAAAAGCATCCCTAGTCATCCCTAAAGTAGTCCCAAGCCCTCATTTATTGATCCTATCTCTGTATGCCTAGTATTCTACCACTTGGACACTAGCACCATAATAAGGCCATTAACACCACATTGTGTTAGTGTCCCAATAATAGCACTAATGTCATTTCTATATATTTTTTCACAAATAGATATATTTTCAAATATATAACCTCATAGGGTTAGCCTATACATATTTTATTACTCACATAAGCATAAAAATGGTATTATACATAACCTTTATCCCTCCAACCACTATATGGAAATCATATGCAAAATACACATTCAAATGCAAAACAAGTTATGCCCAATTGAGGTCATCAATCTGTATTCTTCCCTACCTTTACATACTACCATTTAGAGCACTCCTAAGCTCAAATTACCTATATTTCTAGTCTCAAGCACATTTAAGGCACTAAAGGCCACTATCATACTAGACTCACTTGTACTTGCACTAGCACTTATGTGGGGAGAACTAAATTGGGATTGATCCCTCCTTATAGTGTTGGTATGTAGGTAATTCTCATCATAACAGGGTGTTGAGGATGTCTAGCCTACCCCACTACCAAAAAAAAACTTTTCATATTGTATCTACCAAATACCCTATCCACATGTCAGATTAGGGTTTCCTCACAAATTCAATCAAAATATGTAATATACAAGGTTTCATAACTCATGCACACAAGAACAAACCTCAAATACCCATACAAAGGTGCACCCAGAAGCTTGGGACAATCCTACACAAACAACACTACTACTGATATATGAACATTATAACCACATTTCTAATAACAACACTACTATCTAATTAGGGTGATATTATATAGGAGATATTTTAACATTAGGATCCTATTTATGACACTCAGGCTAGTTTTCACCTCAGTTTCTAGCCTCTAGATCATCCATCTCAATTATTTTTTAGATAAGTTCTTATATGCATTATTTATTACTTTTTTAAAAAGGTCAAAGCTAGTCAATTCTATAACAAATCGATAGATTTATTTAATGCGTATTATTAACCTAATCTAGTCTACTCATATCTTTAACAAACATAGGATTTATCTTAATAAGTCATTAAAGGTTAAAACAACTTGCTACCTTAATTATAATCCTCCATTTATAGATTTATCCCTCAGCTTAGACACATCCATGATTTCAATATCATATTTTTCACTCCATTACATTTTTATTTTCTAAGGGTACAATATAAGATGTATAAAATTGATTACATCAATACTATTCATTATTATCACCTTTCACATCCCTCACATCTCTGATATCTAGCCTAACCCCTTTTTCCATTTATCAACACATCCCACCCTTCATTTATATTTTTGGTGACCATTCATCTCATTATTCCCTACATGACCCCTTAAGGGGTAATCACCCATCCTAAAAAACTAAATTTCACAACTATTTTCTTCTTTGAAACACCATTACTCCTTTTAGACACAATGTCCTTTCAAAGAGAGGTAAAATGTATACATCTAAGATTAACCCATTCCCCCATCATTACTATTATTTTATGTTTATCATTTACTAATATCATATTAAATGTTATCTGCATTATCCTAACAATTCCTCCACATTTCCCATATTACACTAACCTTGTAACATACCTTGTATCAATTAATATTCCTATTAACACCCAATTAACACTAAATACCACTTAAACACTATTTCAAGAGTTTTAAATTCCTTATCACCTCCCTCCACGTACCTCCACTATATCTCCTAT